>LPNX010686008.1:291185-725503 GCA_001517045.1 Pseudotsuga menziesii | reverse complement strand
CCCATATAGATTGAATCCGCGCTACAAAGAAAAAGTAAAGGACGAAATCGATAAGATGCTAGCAGTAGGCATCATTGAGCCGGTAGAAGAAAGTGAATGGGTTATCCCCATGGTCGTACAAGAAAAGAAAACAAAAGGAGACATCAGGATCTGTGTCGATCTACGCAAGCTCAACGATGCACCGCTTCACGATCCATTTTCGACACCGTTCACTGATGAGGTATTAGACAATGTGGGAGGACAGGAGGTCTACTCCTTCACTGATGGGTTTTCAGGCTACCATCAGATCAGAATACATCCAGAAGATCGGTCCAAGACCACCTTTGCAACAAAATGGGGCTCGTTCCAGTATACGGTAATGCCCTTTGGTCTTAAGAATGCACCAGCTATATTTTCTAGAGTAGTCGTTGCTGTATTTAAAGAATACATTCATAAATTCTTAGAAGTATATTTTGATGATTGGACTGTATTTGGACTAATTGACAAGCATATAGGAGACTTAAGACCGATGTTAGAGAAATGTAGGCAGTACCAGATTTCTCTAAACTTGAAGAAATGTATATTTTGTGCACCATTTGGTATTTTGTTGGGTCACATTGTTTGCAGACAAGGCTTGATGGTAGACCCCGCGAAGATCACTATCATTGTAAATCTTCCAGCACGCAACTCAGTCAAGCAATTGAGGACAGTACTTGGTCATACCGGGTACTACAGAAAGTTCATCAAGGGCTACGCAAAGATTATAGCACCAATGGAGAAATTGCTCAAGAAAGATGTAAAATTCCTATGGAACGAGGAATGTCAGCAGAGTCTAGACATGCTTAAAGAGAAGATGGTTACAACACCCATCTTAGTATTTCCCGACTGGACTAAGCCATTTCATGTACATGTGGATGCGTCTGGCATCGCATTAGGGGTTGTTTTAACACAACCAGGAGAAGGGGACATTGACCACCCTATTGCATATTCCAGCAGAAAGCTCTCGACAACAGAAAAGAACTACACCACAACTGAAAGAGAAGGCCTAGCTATGGTGTATGCGCTACAGAAGTTCAGGCACCACCTGTTGGGTGCCCCGTTCAAGATGTTTACTGACCATTCTGCGTTAAAGTATTTGGTCAATAAGCCAGTGTTAGGGGGGAGAATCTGTAGATGGTTACTCCTCTTTCAGGAGTATGATTTTGAAATCATTGTGAAACCAGGAAGACTAAATGCAGGACCTGATCATTTGTCGCGGATAGACTCATGAGAAGAGCCAAGTAACCTAGATGACAATCTACCGGATGCGCCGTTGTTCTCTATCCAGATCGCAGATGAGTACTATGCCGATATTATTCAATTTCTCACTACGGGAGTAGCACCTGATGAGTTTACTAAGCAGCAAAAGAAGCAGTTGGTTGTTAAAGCAACAGACTTCACCCTCATCGCAGGACACCTATACAAGTTAGGTCCGGATGAAGTTCTGCACAGATGTGTGATACCGCATGAAAAAGACACTATTATCAGAGAGGCACATTCAGGAACCACAGGAGGTCATTTCGCAGGAAAGCCGACTGCACAGAAAATCCTGGAGGCAGGATTATGGTGGCCTACGTTGCATAAAGACACCAAGGACTTTTGCAGATGCTGCAATATCTGCCAAAGGGTAGGAAAACCCTCACGACGCGATGAAATGCCGCTGCGACCGCAGGTCATGTTGCGCGCATTTGACAAATGGGCTATAGATTTTGTGGGTCCTATCAACCCACCAGGAAAGCGCACTGGTGCGAGATATATTATCACGGGAACAGAGTACCTCACCGGATGGGCAGAGGCCAAAGCAGTAAGAAATTGTGATGCTGCTACAGCCGCACAATTCCTTTTTGAAAACATCATCAGTAGATTTGGATGCCCAGTAATTTTGATGAGTGATGAAGGCACGCATTTTTTGAACAACACTATTGAGGCATTGACAGAAGAATTCCAGATTCAGCACCATAAGAGCACTCCTTACCACCCACAGGCTAATGGTACAGTGGAGGCCTTTAATAAGATTTTAGAAAATGCTCTTACTAAGATCTGCAATAGCCAGAGGAATGATTGGGACCTCAGAGTTAACGCTGTATTATGGGCGTACAGGACCACATGCAAGAAACTTACGGGACACACACCTTTCAGCTTGGTGTATGGACAGGAGGCTGTTATGCCTATGGAGTATATTCTTCCCAGTTTAAGAATTGCTCAGATTACCGGGATGACTAATACAGACACAGTTGAGGAAAGGCTAGCATAGCTGCTTGCCTTAGAAGAAGACAGATTCATCGCCGGATTCCATCAAAAAGTGCAGAAGGCACGAGAAAAAGCTTGGCATGACAGACACATTAAGAATAAGACTTTCCAGATCGGAGACCTAGTGCTCCTCTATGACAGCAAATTCATTAAGTTTCCAGGGAAGTTCAAGACACATTGGCTGGGGCCATATCAGATACAACAAGTCACAGAGGGAGGTGCCGTTCAGCTCAGCCAGCTGAATGGGGAGCTTTTGCCCACATGGATTAATGGCAGTAGGCTTAAGCCCTATAGTGATAGCCACCCTGCCTCTCAGCCCTAGCTTAACCAGTCTATGGTGGTGCAGATGTCCAGTGTAGTTGAAAGGAGGCATCGCACCGGGAACAAGTCTACACCGGCAGGTATTATTCTAAGAATGAGGAATCGCATCGAAAAAAATAAAAAATAAAAAAAAAATTGTTACGCATGTGATGCGGAGTCACATCGCGGCAACGCGATGTTTCCTCGTGCCACGTACTCAGTTTTGCAACCGACAAAGGCCAGTCAAGTCAGCATCTGACAGGTAGTTAATGAGGTAATGACTGGTATATCTTACCGTAGATTTAGCAGCAGTATAATCAATTTTTCCAGATTTAGCAAATCTCCGACGAGACCAGCGCCTGTACACACACGTTTCGAGGGAAATTCGATCGGATTTCCGCATTTATTAGGGATCGGATGGCGGGTGTGGTCTTGTCTAGGCATTAATGACGACCGACGGGTTCAGTCTAGATGACCGTTGCGTCCGGGATTATCGTATTGGGCATAAAAGCAGCAAGTATTCAAGTGGGACGGTTACATTTGCAGAAAAACCAAGAGCTATAGAGTAAGTTGTTGAGAGTTCTGTGTCAAGAGCTAAGTGGTTACAGAGTGCTGTGATTTTTAGAAGTTGCAGCCAGTGCACGTCCACCAGTTGTACTAAGATGGCTCTGTTCGAGGACGAACCTCTAGAAGGCATGCTGAGACGTTTCGACCCTGGTGGCCGTAGGTCCGCCATGACGACGTCGCCCAGGGTTGTGAAATTAAGTACAACACAAGTCAGACAACCGCTAAGGATGAAGAGTCAAGCGCCAGAAGTAGAAGTTGTCACCAAAGTCTCTGCTAAGGAGAAGAAGAACGCCGAGCCGATCACTGAAGATAAGAAAGCAGAGTAGAAGAATGATGAGAAGAAATCTCCCGCTAGGCGGAAAGTAAAAATGAGAAAAAGAAAGCAACGGGAGAAGGTCGATGACCTATCTGATCAGCTAAGAAAAGCACCAAAGATTGCGGAGGCAACGCAACAAAAATCTGACGATCAGAGGCAGCATGTGTACCTGGAGCACTTCGAAGAGAAGAGAAGTGGAAGAGGACAGCAAACCCAGCAGTCGGTAGAATTCCTGGAGGCAGGCAAAGGCTTGTTCTCGGAACGGAATTCATGGTTTGTATCTCTTTCATATATAAGGCTCCAGACTGAAGGAAATGTTTGAGAAGGCTGGAAGATACAGACTTTCCTTTTGATAAAAGTTCTAACCCAGATAAAGAGGAAAGGATATCTATAGAAAACCTCTCAAACACTAGAAGGCTCTTAAAAGGTTTCAGGAGCGAAGAGAGCGAGACCATGACATTGGGCAGGAAGGATAAGAGAGCCCAGCGAACCAAGTACATAAACTATAAAGAGAGTGTCGAAGTGATGTAGAAGGAAGTTACAGGACTTCGTGACAGGTTGCAGAGGGCTTCACAGGAAGCCAAGGCAAAGCTACAGCAGGAGAAGCCCGCTGGAGGTGGCTCGAGGGCGAGCCACAAGTAAGTGTTAGGGGACTGTTGGAGCAGGGTCCCGCAGCTACAGAAGAAGCTGCTAGTTTTGGCGGAAAGAAGTTAAGACAGAGCTATGACGCCGTAGCACGTTTCCAGCTGGAGAGCAGAGCCGAAAACCATGACTTTTAAGATAGAAAAGTAAAAAAAGGCAACGGTACCTGAGCGGCCGAGAAGAGAGAGCTCAACCACTGCATTGAAGGCAGCGACGGAAGACAGGAGGGCTCAGTGACCCTCATAAAGGAGAAGGAGCAAGGAGGCTGAAGCATTGAAGGCGAAGGATAGAAAAGCGAAGCGGTGCATAGTACCCATGATCAGTGCCGGCAAGCATGGAAGACTGCAGAGAGCTGTGGTGTGATAGAAAGCGGCTACCTCAAGTACAGATATGGCCGACTGTCACTAGTTAGGGTTTTTGGGTTACTGTTGGGACAGGCCCACAGTGTTGTAAAGGCAAGACCTTCGGGCTGCCTATAAAAGGATATATTTTGTATTGTAAAGGGGTTAGCTAGTCATTTTTGTTGGTTAGTTAGTTGGTTCATTCAGTTGTTAGTAGTGTTTTGCAGATTATTAGACTGTTGTAAAAGCCTAGATCTGGTTCTGTTATTAGCGGTAGCAATCTTACGGTAACCAGTAGCTGGCTTATAGAATATGTATGTAACGATCCACAGGGATCGACAGAGAGGGAAGAGTATATTGTAGGAGAGAAATATAGAAGAGAAAAGAGATCTAAGAGATAAGATCTTAAGATGCATATGCGATGCAGCAGAACTGTGTTTTACCTTCCCCTGAGCTATAATAAAAACACAGTTCTGTGGACGTAACTTCCATCCTGGAGGTGAACCACGTTAAAATCAAGTGTTATGCGATTGGTTTATGTGTTATGTTTACTTATGCATTTCTCAGTCAGTTCATGGACTTTGTTTACAGTTTAACGAATGAATGTGTTAATCAATTCACAGCAATATAGAAGGGTAAACATAAGTTAAAGTCTTTGCCATGCTGTATATGGTTCATTTATGCTTTGCGTAAAACAATATCTATTGCAGTATCGAATAGCCTTGTATGTTAAGTCTTGCACGTCGACACGAGCAACGCTAAGTGCGCTAAACCGCCGAGGTAGGATATCACAGAGAGGTGATACCGCACCGGCAGAGGAGCTGCGGTGCGCGATACCGCAGGTTAAGGACTTAGCGTTGGGCAGGAACTGCGTGTCGCACAGTGCGCGACGATGCGATAAGGTCGGAGATATCGCGAGTCTGGGAAAGTGCGCGCCGCAGGAAAGGATCGCGCGATGGTATAAAGGAATATCTCGTGGCTAGCAGAGCTGCGAGGCGAGGAGATCGCACGACGCGCAGAAAGAGACCTCGCAGCTAGGAGAGCTGCGAACCACTAGTAGGATTGCCACAAAACCTGGTCCAAGACGCTTGAGTCCTTGGCCAACCCATTAGAGTCACTTCGGGTGAGACTTCAGGTCGCTTTGCGGTCTGTCGCCGAAAGGGCCAGTGATCTAGGGGTGTTGTTGGTTGATTATAGTTAACCCGGGTCTGCCCATAGCAGCCAACATGCACACTCACTTGAAACTCTAGACACTGCCTCTTTTGTTGAAATGCTAAAGAAAGGGCCTTATTCCTCTCCTTCACTCACAAGGGGAAAGAACTCCAAGCAAGAGAGAAGAGAAAAAGAGACAACAAAAAATAAGTTCTACGGTTATCAATTGAGTCTTGACTCTACCATTTATTTTTAAAGGGGAAATAACCCTCCCAAAACAATAATTATGTACTATTTCTCCAATATTATGCAGTTAGTTTGTCATAATTTATTTATGTACTCACAAAGACATAAAGAGTAGTTGTAGGAATCACTGTCACTTGCTATTTTTTGTCTTGTATGGGAGACTGTTAGATGTGCAAGATGGGTTTATTTCCATAGAGATCTTGGACTTTTCTACTAGTTTCAACTGTTTGGATTTCCAATAACACCCATCTAAATAGAAAGCCTGCCCATTATTGTGAAAAAATTAAAAATTGTGTATGCATTGTTTTATTATTAGTGAAAATTTTAAAGATTTATGTACTGATTTAAAATGCAAAATTTGAAATTCTATTAAATCTAAAATACAAAAAAAGCTAGGAATCCAAACGGTAACCCAAAATGAGTCCATATATTTACTAGTGCTACTAACACCTACCATTTGGACTACACAATGAAAAGTGTTAATCATCCAGATTGACCACCATAACTATAAATGACTAGAGTTTTGAAGGATCCCCCGCGGGTTGGGGTTTATGACCACCTTGTCAAACAAAAAACCAGTTAACCAAACTTCTAAAAATGAGACAAAAAGAGACTAAATTTCCTTATTCATCATTTGAAATGAAAAGGAGAGGGGGAACAAATTGCTCAGCACCTGGACCAACTTGGTTGGCGCCTGACGATTCACTGCACTCGACTTTGGGAGGAGCATGTCCAGAAGGTTGTGGAGCATCCTGAGCATTTGGGCCAAAACAATAGAAATTTTTACTAGTTAATTCATAAGCCAAGGTCTTAATCTTAGTGTTAACTTTGGTGTCTGAGTCCACAAGAGCTTGAGTGGGGTGGCGAATTCAGTTTTCTAGTTGATTCATGCAGATTGAGGGCATGAGGGTCCTCCTGAGAATGTCCTCCCTTGTAGTGTGAAATTGCTTATCCCGATGGGGATTTCGTACACCACATAAAACCCATAGTTGTGGTATAACAAGTTTCTTTGGTCCATAAGGCACCAAAGTCTTCAAACATAGGCCCGAAATTAACCACCAGTCCATTCAACTCAAGATTTTTACGTTGCTCTTGAATTTGTGTTTTGAGGAAGTGAGGCATGTGTGAGCGGTGAGGCCCAACAACAATCCTTCAGTCAGTTTGCTTGCACCAAACCATGATGGAGGTGGAAGATAAAGCAGAAGAAACAAATTAAGAGCACATGCAAAAAAAAATGAAATCCTGAATGGAACAAATCTAGGGATAAGGACCAACCATAGAGAGAATGGAGGCCATCACAAGAGCGAAAAGGATGAAAACCGGCTCGCTTACTAAGCATGCTAATTAGCCATATCTCCACCCGATCCAGTCTTGTACCTGATTTGATGAGGTGCGTCATCACCATGAAATCCAAAGTAAAGACTAAATCTTACGACATGAAGTCGGACATGGGTCTGCTATTTCGCTTGATCGAGTCAGGCTCTCCAATTCTCGTCATAATGTTTTCCAAGAGCAGGCCTTTAAGAGTCATGAATGTCTTAATAGTCCGTGTGACTGATGGGTGTCTTAACCTTGTGCCTAATGTCTTGTTCATAAGGCAAACACATGGCTTGATCCTCTATGACACTCGTTACAGGGAAGTTTTTTTATTAATTTTTAATAAAATAACAACTAACCATATTTTTAAAAAGTATTGATTTTTTAAATATTTTATATAATTTTAAAGAAAAAATATTGATTTTTGAAATAAAATAAGGTTAAACTTTTAGTAAATAATTTTAAGAAATAAAAAATAAATTAACTTGTTTAAAAAAAACATAAAAAATTAACCTCTAACAAATTAACTATAATTTTTAGTTTTTTATTATTTTAACACTTCCTTTTCAAGTATTAAACTAAAACAATAAATATTAATAAATAACATAGAAAATGCCATAATATGAGTAATACCAACTCGAATAAAAATCATAGTAAAATAAAATTTGAAACAACTCAATTGATGGGATGGCATTTCATAACACACTTGAACACCATGTAATTTGAACAAATGCTCCCATCATTAATTTAAAATGCAAACATCAACAACAATTTCATGCACATTTTTATCTCCTTTGAGAGTTGAGGTAAAGCAAGATTGCAAGTAAATAACAATTTGGTGGTCAAGCATGTATGCTTTTTAACAATGGAAATTGATTTCAATTTAATAATGAAAATATTGGTATATAAATGGACTGTATAAAGTGAGAGTATGCAGATTGATTGAAAATTTCAAAAAAAAGAAAAGAAGAGATTATAGCAAACAATTATAGAAATCATTATTTTATGTGATGATTTATGATGAAGCTATTAATTTGTTGCAAGTGTTGGAATGCATAACTTTATATAATATACTAAAATGAAATTAGCTTGATTAAATATTTTGGAATTATACATGGACAAATGGTGTAACAAGAAAGTAAAATGACTTTTTCTTACTCATTCAAGTTCAAATTTCAAAGGGATTTGTTTTGACATAAAAACATGCTATTAGGGTATTTAAGGCTATTTGGAAGCACATGTAAGGAGCACAAAGGGGCAAGGTACCATCAACTCACTTTCTCTTAAGTTTGTGAGGATGGGACAAAGTGTTTCCAAACATTCTATAGCTCTGAGGACAAGCTTAATTATTTGTTTTTTTTTACAAAGACGTTGTTATTAATCAACACATTATGTAGGTTTCCATTTAAATTCCCAAGAGGAGGTCAAGTGCACTAAGTCTACATTACTCACATTACACTAGATACATCATCAGAAAGGGTGGAAATGGTAGTGAGTTTCTTAAAAAATATTTGCAAGAAAGAAAAATTATATAATTTGAAATAAAAATCAATTACGGTAACTGACAACTATAGATTTTTAAAGGTAATCAAGGGATCAATTCAATTTGATTTAATATGGCTCCTTGATAAAAATGTTTGATTAGTAGACAATTTATGTAGGAGCAATTCAAATGATTGCAGCTAGACCTCCACCCCCCCACACAAAAGAAAGGATGTTAATTAAAATAAACACTTACAAACCATAATAATCAAAAGTTTGGTAGCCATCTCCAAGGACCTCCAACCTACTCTTATGGATTTTATCATCAACACATAACTTTAAGGGTTCCTTCCAAGCTACATTGGCCAATATTATTGTGAGCATACTTAATGCCTTAAGGGTTCCTTACCATGGTTGGGCAAGGATTTATATAACAATCTATATTTGCTTATTGTCATCACACATTTATCTCTTATTTTTACAACTTATTTTAAATTCTGTTTTCTTCCTCAGAAAATATTGTGTAGTTTCTTTGTATTAAAAAACCACATTTGCCAAGGCTAAGAGCGTTACGTAGAAAAAATAATAACATATAATATTGGATGGAGCATACATATTCAAAAAGACAAAAAACATTGAAAATCAATCTATAGCCAACACTATAGTCATGTTCTTTTGAGTACTAAACCTCTCTAGTCCTTATATGAGTAGAAACCACTGCCTTGGTCCAATCCCTGTATAAAAAAAGAAAAATATCAAAATCATTAAGACTTTGTTCTTATATCCGCCAAAACACGTGATATAGAATAGACAAATGAAGTAGACAAATCATATCATACAACAAACATCAAGTAGACAAATCATGGAGTAGTATATCTCTAAGTGACCCCTTTATAGTTCTCGGTCAACCTGCATGAACATCCTGAGCAACCTGTTCCCTACCATGAGCCAAAGCATATTTATGACCCCTTAACCTATTAGAGATTTTGGGGGAGAGTCACTACAAATGTCCTCCAAGGACCCCATCCACTAAGATGGAGAAGAAAGGGTTCTCGGGCCTTGGAAAATGACACTGAGGATTTGTGGGAGATCCAAACTCCTGTCCATGATTAACATCTTGAAAAAATACTTAATAGGCTTCAAATGAGTCAAATATCGAGTGGAAAAAACATCAACATCCCCTAAGTGGGAATCTTCCAAATGAGATAAATCTGGCATTGTTCCTGTAGTTGGGAGACTCGAGGAAATATGAAAAACTAGAGAGTGATTGATGCTCCCATATTTCCCTCCAGGAGAGACAAATATATGATAATTTAGCAAAGATTCGTTAATGTCCTTATGAGACCTGTTTCCCATAAGAGTGAAAGGATTAACTTTAGGGGCCAACTAGGAAGAGAAAGATTTTGGGCAAAGCACATATATCCAGATAATAAACTCCCATGGGATTGATCAAATGACAATACATAATCTGATGCTACCTCATTACAAACTTAATGATTACTAGAATCCAAGGGCTTCTGCAGGATTGGCAGGACAATTTCCCAAGGAACACCACCCAAGACCTCAACAATTGTTAAAATTCTAACAAGAGATGTCCTTTTCCCATGTTTTTGTGTTTTCCATGGGGGGGGGTGTGGAACAAATTGTGGTTCCTAGCATCTTTTATTAATACAATGACTTTTAATAAATATACTTAAGTTGTCTCGCATATACAATTTATGCATTTATTAATTGCTATGTAATTAATGAGGAGAATTTATTATAAGCCCTTAGATTAAACTTATGTCAACCATTAGATCAAGTTGGTTGAAGAAGTTAGGGATTCTTGAGAAATGTGCAAGTATAAAATACATGCTAGGGAAAGGAAATAAACACAAGGAAGAGAAGAGAGAAAACTTCTACATTAAATGTAGCTAGGGCATTTATGCAACCATTAATGAAGTGAGAGAGTACAATGAGATTTATATAAGAGAGAAAGAATCATTTTATCTGAGAATCAATCCATTTGCCTAGTTTTAGAGGATATAAAGTTTGTTGGATTTATTGTTCTGTATAATCCATATTGTACCATTCCGTACGGTTTTGATTTGCTTCAGATTGGCACAAAGTTAAAGGTTCAGATCTGCTATTGTTTTAGTCAGAATTAACATGAATTTTGAGGCAGTTTAGGCACACAAATCAAGAGAACAATCTGCTGAAATATATGTCTATACAACAGTCCATACAACCTAATTAACATTCTGTACAACAATATTTAGCTATGGTATTTCTTGTCTACAAATTTATTCTTGAGTTTCTAAAAAGTGATCAGTTATTTCTCTCTCATACTATACTGAAAATATTCATTAATGAAGAAGGAAGTGTTCTGGGTTTTCCTCTTTTAAGGTTTTGCCCTAAATATATGTGTTAGTGTTCTTATGCATTTACCTTCAGCTAGATCACAAAACCGGTTACATTGTATTTGTGCTTAAGTTATCAGTAAAATTCATCATTAAGTTGCATATGATTTTTTAACTAAGAAAAGTCACAAATCTGATTGTAATTAAAGTATTTGACAAAAATACAATAAGCAAGTTTATGTTTATTTGTCAAATTTCTTCATCGTATCAGAGCCTAGTCTCTAAAGAAAGTGTGTTAAATTATTGAGATACAGAACATAGGAAGTTCAAGTCAGGGTCAGTAAAAGTTTATCAGTTGAAGTCATGGCCCGAACAGAATTGCGATTTGAAGACATGCAGAAAGGGTCTAATAATTTCAGCCCTTGGAAATAGTACATAACTGTATTATTCAAAGAGTTGGAGTTATGGGATATTTTTGGTGCTTCTGGTACCATCACAATTCACACAGGTGTTGCTATGAAGATTGCCTTTGAAAAGAAAGATATCAACGCACAAAAAATATTTTTGGACTCCATAAAAGATCATGTGATACCTCACATCACAGGTAAGTCTCATGTTTTTGATATTTAGAAAGCTTTATGTATTGTTTATCAAAGTAAGAACCAGAACAAAAAGTGGTCCTCAGAGAAAAAATGAGGGACACCAAGATTACTGATGTTGATACAGTAACCATTTATCTTGCCAAAATTTCCCAAGTTAGAGATGAACTAGGCATTGTTAGTGAGAAAGTGGAGGATGAAGAGCTTGTTAGATATGCTCTTAATGGGTTCACTGCAAAATGGCACACATTTGTGCAAGGATTAGTTTCTAGAGAGAAACTTCCAGATTGGACAAGGTTATGGGATGACTTTGTTCAAGAAGAGTCCAAAGAGCGGAAATTCCAGAATCGTACTCAGAGCAATGAAGACAATGTAGCCCTTCTTACCAATGGCAAAGGTAAAGGGGGGAGGAAAAGGGAGAAAGACCTTAGTAAGGTTTGGTGTTTTAACTGCAACAAGTTCGACGACTATGCTAGTCAATGTCCTAAGAATAACGATGAAGACAAAGAGGGAGGAACAGTACCATGAATAGAAGAATATGTTGCTCAATTTGAAAAGGAATTTTCCTTGGCATCAGTGTAGACTAGTATAAGTAGTTCAATAGATTAGCATGACACATGGATAGTTGACAGCGGGTCAGCTAGCCATATGATTGGGAAGTATGTAGTTTTTCAGAAGATAGAAGAGATTTCTCTAGGACACTTCATTGATACGGATGTTCGAAATCCTCAGGAAGGGATAAAAGGAGTTGGAACTGTGAAATTCCAACTAGATTTGGGAGAAATTATTGAAGTAAACATGTTATTGTTTGTTCCAGGAATGAAATTTAACATACTTTCTATGTCATCATTGGGGTATGATGGGTATGGATTCTTTGTCAAGACAATACAAATGTTTCTCTATCGAATAGAGAACCTAATCAATACCACAATTCTACTTGGGAATAGAAGCGCCAGGATTTATTTTCTGCATCGAGAGGTGATATTTCTAGGCTTAGGTGGATGGTTATTTGAGACTGAATATGAAGATGAGGCAGGTGCATAGATGATACCTTCTAATCAGGAGAGTAGTACTAGAAGGAAACTCATCCATCCTTGGAGGAGCTCAGAGTTCAAAATTGTATGGCACAAATCTTTAGTTCAAAGTCCAGAGCAAGAGGGAGCTGCTGAGAATATTGATCCAGGAGGAGCAGTTAATGGTGATGCTAGAAGAACCTCTCTCATTAAGAGGGAGGGTTAAAAATTCTAATGAGAGATGTCATTTTCCCATCTTTTTGTGTTTGCCATGGGGGGGGTACACAAGTTGTGTTTTCGAACCTGTTATATTAATAAAGTGACTTATGCATATATTAATTGCTATATAATTAATGAGGAGCATTTATTATAAGCCCTCATATTAAACTTATGTCAACCATTATATCAAGTTGGTTGAAGAAGTTAGGGATTCTTGAGAAATGTGCAAGTATAAAATACATGTCACGGAAAGGAAATAAGCACAAGGAAGAGAAGAGAGAAAAATTCTACATTAAATGGAGCTAGGGAATTTATGCATTCATCAATGAAGTGAGAGAGGACATTGAGATTTATATAAGAGAGAAAAATCATTATTATCTGAGAATCAATCCATTTGCACAGTTTTAGAGGAGATAAAGTTTGTTGGGTTTATTATTCCATACAAGCCATAATGCACCATTCGTATAGTTTTAATTTGCTTCAAATTAGCGCAAAGTTCGAGGCTCAAATCTACTATTGTTTCAGTCAAAATTAGCACAAATTTTGAGGTAGTTTAGGCACAGAAATCAAGAGAATAGATTGTTGAAAAAACATGTTTGTACAACAGTTCGTACAACCTAATTAATATTTCCGTACAACAATATTTAAGTCTGGTATTTCTCCTCTGCAAATTTATTCTTGAGTTTATGAAAAATGATATGTTATTTCTCTCTCATACTGTACTGAAAATATTTATTAATGAAGAAGGAAGCTTTATGGGTTGTCCTTGTTTGAGGTTTTTCCGTGGCTTTAGCCCTAAATTTCTATATTAGTGTTCTTAAGCATTTACCTTCAGCTAGATCACAAAACCGGTTGCATTTTATTTTTTCTTAAGTTATTAGTTAAATTTATCATTAAGTTGTACAGTGAATTTTTAACTCAGAAAAGTCACAAATCTGATTGTAATTAAAGTATTTGACAAAAATACAATAAGGGAGTTTGTTTTTATTTGTCAAATCTCTTTAACAACAACAATGTCAAAATCCAATCACATGCTCGAATTCTAGCAATAGCCTCCTGTGTGCCAAGCAAGAACTCTTTTGACCATGATAACAAGCTCAAAACCATATCAAGTTTGTGGGAATCCAAAAGAGCACCACCGGAAACGCTACCACCTAAGAAGTATGTGACCATTTCCAAATCAATTGAAGACTCTAAGCCATAAAAAAACTGAGGAACCTTTATACCCTTTATGGCATCAAGATCAGGAAGACTAGGACCTGAATTTTCAATGACCTTTGAAGGAAGACCAAAGGGCTTTGCAATAGCCGCTAGGGTAATGGTCCACTACATACCAAAGGAAGGGAAATATCATTGACATCTTTCTTAAACCCCACCTA
Organism: Pseudotsuga menziesii; assembly: GCA_001517045.1. Lineage (NCBI taxonomy): Eukaryota > Viridiplantae > Streptophyta > Pinopsida > Pinales > Pinaceae > Pseudotsuga > Pseudotsuga menziesii. The sequence goes on along the minus strand of LPNX010686008.1, from coordinate 711,323 downwards.
ATCTAAACTCTCCATATGCATAAAGGAATCCCTAGACGGCTCCATCATTGAAAGAAAATTATCCTTACCCCCAACTGCTTCCGATTCAAGAGAAATCCCTTTTGCAGGTGTAGGCCTCCCAACTTAATGATGAAAGTGAAAATTTAAATATTTCACAATATGTCCATATTTATGACATCATAAGGGCACCCACGCGTAATCGAACTTTTGGATAAAGGAAAAGGAACCTTTTGTAATGGATAACTCTACTATTGACCCATCCCGAGCATCGATATTTACCAAAATACACACCATGGTTGTAACCCCGAATCTATGGAAACTCATGTTTGCTTGAATGAAAGGCCCTAACTCCTTTCCTATCAGATCAAAAGTTTGCTTAGTCCATAGTTCTGGAGGAAATCTTGGAAGATGAACCCAAAGAGGTCTGGAATAGGGTTTCTCGCTTTTGGCATAAAATTTAAAGAGAGACCAATGTTTTAGATTCGAAACCACTGAACCCCAAGTACAAACCTCAACCAAAATGATTGAAATGCCTGCACTTGTCCCAAAAATGGCTCCCACCCATCCTTAATCCAACACAAAGAACTTAGGAGAATATTCTATAATGTTGGACTAGTGAGCTCTAACCCACTCCTCCAAGGTATGGAAACCCATAGTCTTGCCTGCAAAATGAGCCACCATAGCAGTATTGGAAAGAGTGACAACATCACTCATTACAAAATCATCCCCAAGTACTAGATTAAATAGATGCTTCTTCACCTAAACACAAGATTTAGTGAAACTCATTGCAACTATGAAACGTTGAAATGAGTTGAAACCCAAGCTAGATAAAACCCTAATTTGTTGTGAATTGAAACTTGAAAGTCTAATAAAGTCTTGGAAAACAAGACTTCGAACTCCCAAAAAATTATCCACCATTCCAACTCATCAAATATACTACTCACTAAAGACCTATATTGTTCCCAATAGAAAAAAACCCCTCCTACAACAACTGTGTCTTTTCCAAGTAGTTTTAATAATTTATTGTTTAATAAATTATAATAGTCATAAATACACTTGAATGCCTTTATAGTCCCTTTTGGGACTATACATAGGTTTGGAAATTCTTCCAAAGCCTAGATTTTATAGCCTCCAAATATATATACCTCCATTTTCTATGTTGAAGAGACGCCGAAAAAATATATGTGGTTAAAAGATTCCAAATGTATAAGAAATCTTAGATTTTCTATGCTAAAGAGAAATCTTAAAAAAATAATGTCGCTAATAATTGAGAAGGTTAGGAGATGAATTATCTTGAGAATTTGAATTTGGAAATATTAGGATTATGAAGGATGACCACTATCAATATCATAATATTTTTTGCAATTCTTAGTTTTTTCATCATAGTCTTTACTTCTCTCATTGTTATGAAGATGAGATAAATTTATAGACTTGCAACTTGATTACTTTTATAAATTTTGTTAGAATGATTTTAAATTTACATTGTTGAGCTACTTCTTCAATAGACAATGTAAACGAATTTTCACTTTTTTTGTAATCATTAAAAGTATAACCAAAATTTCAAGGTCTTTCATTACAAAAATAAAATTAACAATTATCTTTAAAGGTGCAAAGACATGTTGATAGAAAATAAATTGTATACAAATTAACAATTACCATGATTAAAATAACAACTGCATTGGTGCTTGAAGGACCTAGTTGATTAGTCAACTAGGCCCACTAGTTTTCTGACAATCAACTCGTCGATTGGATCAACAAGTCAACTGACATATGTGAATAATCATCTTTAATTATATATGTTGGTTCATATGTATAAAAAGACCATAATCTTATATTGTAAATTGATCTTTCTATTGATAATATAATGGATTATCGGTATCACACTTATCGTTATCTCTTTATGCATGCATGTCTATCTTAATGTATTAACGGTAATTAATGGATGTGCATTGTTTCCATTGCTGAATCCTAGACCTATAGTTGGGACGCATAATAGAGATATGTGTGCATAAATGTTGATTATGGACAAAGTGCATAGATGGTTGTACAAACTACATCAACAACTATGTTAGAAGGAACTGGCTATCGCCACACAAGCATAAGCAATTTTTTTCATTGAGGCTCGTGAAAAAATCTTGGAATGTGTGCATGTTCTAATCCAAAATTTATTGAGTAAACCGTAGATGACACATAGTAAAGAAGATGAAGAATTGTTGCACACACTAAATAACGATGGTGGAACTAATCTCTACAAGCTGGTCAAGAAGATTACATATGATTTTTGTGAGGAATGTGCACTTGAAAAGAGAACCTCTACCGATAACACAAGAACAATATTTTACAATGACTTACATAGGAGTCTTATGTGCATAGTACTAATGCTCCTTCACAAATTCTCTATTGGCATATGGGTTGGTCACATTCTAGAACCTCCACCACCAGTGAATACAACCATTTTTACTATCCGGGAAAATAAGTAAGCTGAGTGGAAGTAGTTCTTAAGGAAATGGAACTATACTTGCTTAGCCCCATCATCGATATAGATTTAATCATGTTGGTGATGGGAGGGTTTCTTAGCATGAGGTTCTAGTAAAGAAGACACATTAGCCAAACTACACAAAAAAGAAAAACGAGGGGAGATATTGCACGTTGGTTGAAGGTACAATCAATATGTTAGTACATAAAGAACCATTGGATACTCAAAATATTAAGAGAGAAAAAAGGGGAAGAACAATGAGAAGTTGCAAGTACTTGTTGGTCTAAAAGGAAGGGGAAAAGGAGGGAAGGTGCAATTGTGGCATTACCAAAGTTGAAGTGGTCAACAATAGGAAGAAAGGGGGCTTGCCACAAATGATCTGAACCTAGACAATAAGCTACAAAGGATGGTCACATTATTTGGACCACTACATCTGTTAGACTTGGAAAATATAGAATAAATCGATGAACAGGAGGTTGCAGTTCTAAGACACCACCAAAATCCCCTTGAAGTGCAATTCTTAGAGAAATCTTAGTCAACAACTTGTATATCGAACCTGGCCAAGAATTAGTATGGAAACGATTAGATGAAATAGGTCTAGGTTTCCATCATCCCAGGTGAAGAAACATATGGAATCCTCGTCAAGTACTTGCACCTCATGGAAGTACCCCCTGCCAAAGTTAATTAGTTAATTAGTGAAAGAAAATAAATGCCACAATCAATGATATACAAAGTCAAAGAGTCACAACCTTTCTAAATTGCTAGGTATAAATAAGTAGGAATCCAAATTTCAAGACAAAATATATCAGTTGCATTGCAATTGTGATTAACCATACTACACATTTTCCCATCTACGAAAGGGATGGAGATATCAAACGACATTGATCTTTGTGTGAGAATAATTGAGACCTAACTGATGTCATAGTTGAAGAAAAACAAATGGAATAGTTTGCGAGAGCTCTGATCAAATGATCCCTCACATGGTTTATGAATTACATAGAAAACCATAACAGGACAAAGGATGAAATCAAGCATAACTTCTTTGCATTTTTTAAGACACAAGACAACAAACATATAACAACACAAAAGTTACAAGAAATTAAGAAATTACTAGGAGAAAACGTTTTTTATTGCGAAAAAATATCTAAAGATATTCTTAGTCAAATACCTTAAGCAATATATGACTAATTACTAGTCCAATGGTTTGTTGCAGGACTACTCAGAATCAAATCCCCTCTAGGAATGCTTGAGACTAAAACTTATGAGGAGGCCCAAAGAATAGCTCAGCGCATTGAAACCGAAAATGAGCGAGTCTCCCCAAGTACCGACATAAAACTAGAAGAAGGATAGACATGATACAAAGATCTGTTAAAGACCTTACTTTCCAACGCTCAGAGCTATTGTGTACAGATTGTTTGCATGAAGGTCACACCAAGGGCAACTGTAAGAAGTCGATCACATGACACTAGGATACTAGACCAATACATGAAGAGAGTTATTGGGAAATTTGTGAATGTACAACTAACCATGTAGCCCATGATTTCCCACACAACTTGAAGAACAACAAAAAGAAATGTTGCACCATATGTGAAGGGGCATCCCATAACACTTATTAATGCAAGCAATAAAATGAATATCTATCACACCCAAGTAGTCAACCAAAATCAACAACACAAAAAATACCAAAATAAGGGATATAATGGTAAAGGAGGATATAATGGCTAAGGTGTTTATGGAAATAATGGTGGCTATAAGGGGTGAAATGGAAACAGGGGAGGCCATTTTGGTGGTTGGCCAAGAAATTCATATTGATTTATATGCTACAAATCCAACCACTTTAGTCCCGACTATCCCCCAAAATTTTAAACTAACTTAAAGTGTTGCACAAAATATGGTGTTGGAGAACATTCATTTGAAGATTGTTTGATCATATTAGAGAAAAAATGGAATAAAAATATTGTTCACCTCCAAAAGAGCTATTATAGAGCTGCCTAAAATAAACATAGTTAAACTCCAAAAATATACAAGTAATAATGAGGTTAGGTACCAAAACAAGAAATGACACTACACATGATAATCCTATTACAAGAATCGTGAAGAATGGAGAAGTCAAGTGCCCTGATCCTAAAAAACAAAATGAAATATCCAAGGAAGCACTAAAATTATTTTTGAGATGATCATCCAAGAAGAGGAATTATAGGAAGTTGGACAAGACCAACTGAGCAGAAATGCTATGCTAAAAGAATTTCTCATACTCATAATTAGGGAGGAATTTGTTGTACGATTAACTGGGTTGTTATGTCTCTTAAAATCTTTTCAAGAAAATGGCCAAAGTTCCAAAATTGTAGCTTAGTTGAATCATGAAGTCAAAAATTCATAAGATTGAGACCCCCTAGTCGACATAGAAATAGAATATTATTAGGTTCTTCATGTTGTCGTCAACTTCAAATTACAAGTAAACATACTATAACAAAAAACTTGGGTAAATAGGGGATGACCTAGCTTGGTTAGATCTCAAATTTATCTCAAGCTAACAGATCAAGGTTTGATCAAACCAATCAGAGTATTAAAAGATACCCAAACAGGTATTATAAGAATATCAACACCAATCAACTATGAGGTCATCAACTGAGTCAACATAATGGCAACACATAGAGCCTTGGTTGATTGATTGCGGGGAAGGAAAATGAAGGCAACCATCTCAGTGGAAAAAGGCAGAATAAACCTTAAAGGGTAGGGGAAAAGGATTATAATTCACCTTGACCATAACAAGGGGAAGTTGTGGGTAGAACCATGTATTCGACATAAGAAAGTTATATCAGATTATTCATAGTGATCAAGACACGTTCGACCCTAAGGATGAAGGAGAACTGCATATAAAGACACCTTTATATGTGATCCAGAATTCAAATATTTGACTCGAAAGTGGATAATTATGAATAAAAAGACAAATACTACCGAACAAGATAATCTATATCGAAAGACAATTACTGTGAATGCTTCTCCATGGCAATAGTGCTACAAATTCATGAAAGTAGAGAAATTCAGATCCCAAGCCTTGTACCATGCAACATGATATTGGTAATGCTTCCCCCCTAAGATACAAATAAAGAGACTCACCATCAACACATGTTAACCAAGTAACAAAGAACGATGGTGAACATGGTTGTATGCAAAGTATTGCTTAAACGTTTACAAGGCAAGCTGTGATATGGTGGGATACTCACAAACCTCAACTTTAGGCATGAACAACTGTATCGACATACTTTATAGAAAGATTTGACAGGAAGCTAACAAAAAAAAGCTCATATAATTTTTTTTATATCTGGCTTGGACCCAGTGGCTCATATACATAGAAGTGAACAATAATAGTGTAGGATATGCTATAAAGAGGAAATATCATGGCCCCACATGTTTCCAAATACTTTAGATGACTTTCTCAATAAATGGTATAAGGTCAAAGAAGCCAAGGGAGAAACCAACAACTAGGAAAAAATAAAACTAAAGTCTGTTAATAACTTCTCAGTCACGTTAGTGTGAAGGAAGAATTAAATGATGCATTACAAGAAATCCAAAAGTTTATCGAAGAGACAGAAAGTCGACTGAGCGGTGTGCAAGGAAAGGAGCTAGTCGACATAATGTTGATTCGACCTATAAGAGAATACTTACCAAAACCAAATTTTATAACACTTAATAGTAAGAAGAAAAAATGTAGAAACTGGAAAAAAAAATTCCAAATAAGAGATTTAGATGGAAAAAAAACCATCCAATGGTCCTTCAATAGAACAAGGTAGTTCGACTAATAACAACATTAGTTGATGGAAATGATGAAAAGAAGAATGAATTTTTGTAGGCATTTACTGAATTTAAAGAAGGCGAATGGATAATAGATGTATCTAAATGTTGGAATGGATGGATGGAATTATAAAAAATAAAAATAAAAACATCAAAATTTCTGTGATGATCGAAAAATGGATAAGATAGGAGATTATTGATAAGATCGACAAACAACTGAAGAACCAACTTACTCAATGAATATTAGGACTTTTTTGCTAAGGATTACAAGGATTTAAAAGGATTAGTAGAAGGAATGGGTGAGATAAAGACTGACCTCATACGAGATGACAATGAAGAAATGATCATATAAATTGGCCCATAAATATAAAGAAACTGTAAATAATGAAATCAATATTATCTTATTAGCAAGCATTATCTATCTAGTCGATTAATTAGAGTGGGCCAACCCTATGGTCATTCAAACCAAGAAACATGGCCCAAAGAAAATACATATATGTATTGATTTCATAGGGATAAATAAACTTATTCTTATAGACCTAGATCCCACCTCATTTGTGGATGAAATTATAAATGAAGTTACAGGTCACAAATGATATTCCTTTACAAATGGATTATTAGGATACAATTAGGTTGCTATTGCCAAACGATATTGAAACCAAAGACACATTTTATTATAGATGTTGGAGCATTTGATTACAGGGTTATTTCCTTTGGGTTGAAAAATGCACATGTTGTGTTCTCTAGAATTGTATTAAAATCATTTCAAGGATATATGTACGAGACTATGGCAGTATATTTTTGCAACTGGAGAATTTACAGTTTGCTAAAGGACCATGTCTAGTATCTCTACTTAAGGCTTGAATGTCAATGCTTGAACCTTGTATACAGATTCAATTATTTAAATATAAATAAATTCATAGTTATCACACCCATAAGCATACCACTAGGTCATAATTCAAAGTTGCCACACCCATAGGCATACTACTATTTCATGTAGTATGCAAATATAATATAAAATCCGACTTAACAAAAATAAAAGTAATATTAAACTTGAATCCTCTTGTAAACCAGGCGCAATACAAGTATTCTTGGGCCATACAAGTTACCATAAGAAGTTCGTTGGGTACTATTTCGACATAACTTACCCAATGGAAGAACTCCTACAAATTGGTATGGAATTCAAATGGACAAAGGAATGTCATGAATCATATGAATTGTTAAAAAGAAAGTTAGTCAAAGCATTGATACTACAATTTTCCAACTTGGCGAAGAAATTATGTGTTCATATTGACACATTAGGCATAGCAAATTAAAGTTATCCTAACACAATCAGGGGAGGATAACTTCGGCCATCCAATTTCTTGTTCTAGCCATAAATTAAACAAGTCGAAAAGGAACTATTCAACAACTAAGAGGGGGGCCTTAGGGATGAATTCTACAGAATTACCTATTAGCCAATATGTTTATATTTTACATTGATCATCAAGCTCATGTATCTAGCAAATAAACTAGAACATAAAAGGAATATTTGTTAATGGTTACTCCTACTACAAGAGTTTCAATTTGAAGTTATAGTCCAACCAAGCAATATTAATGTTGGATCAAACCATTTATCAAGTCTAGAAATTGGAGAATATCCAATGAGAATTGAGGGTGGCCTCCATGATGTGAATATATTTAGAATAGAAGCGACCTTGACAAAGTTGGTCGACATAGTTGAATTCTTACAAGAAGGAATAGCACGACCAGTTATGCCAAAGAAAAAATGAAAGATCCTAGAAATGAAGCCCACCCCATTACAATAATTAATGGATACACATACAAGAGAGGGATTGATGGCATCCTTAGAAGATGCATATTGGAACATGCAAGATAACATGTCATTGAAAAAAACCATGTAGGACCAGTTGAATGCCACTACCATGCTGACACTCCATTAAGAAATTTTTTACAGGCTAGACTATGGTAGTCCACCCTGAACAAAGATTTACGGACATCAATAAGTTGGTGTGATAAATGTTAATGGTTGGATTGACCACTTAAATGTGATGAAATACCATTGGTATCAATCAATAAAAATCTTCCTTTTGAGATATGGGAAAATGACTTTATAGGACCAATTCCTAAACAAGGAAGAAGGATAAGGGAAAGGTATATTATCATAGGAGTAAAACATTTAACAAAATGAGTAGATGTTGAACCAGTCAAAACATGCACAAAGGAAGTCCCTGCAAAGTTTATCTACAAAAACATAATGACTAGACTTAGATTATGATATAGGAACACATTTCATAAACAAAACAATTAAAATGTTATGAAAATATTTATGATCAATAACCATAACAACAATGTCTACCACCCTTAGTAAAATGGGATGACAAAATTCCTTTCATACTTATATGGGCATACAAAACAAATAAAATCTCGTTGGGACAAACACCATTTAAGCTTGTATATGGACAAGAAACAATTGTCCCACTATAGTTTTTACAACACACCTACCAAGTTTCAAAAGTTATTTGACTTGGCATAATGAAATTAAGAGATGAACGACTATTTTTTATCCATATACTAGAAGAGGATCAATTGGCTACCCTTCAACATCAAGAGATACAAAAACAACATAAAAAATATTGTCACAACCAAATATGAAGGATAAGGGAATCTTAATAGGGGATTTAGTACTATAGTATGATAACATAGTAAAAGGCAAACCAGAAAAGCTAGAAACAACATGGCTTGGACCTTACGTTGTAGAATATATAAGACCGATAGGGGTAGTGCAATAGAGAACACCACAAGGTTAACTACCTGCCAAAGTACAAAACAATGCTTAACTAAAAATTTATTGTCCACAGGAGCATTGAAAAAAAGGAGAAATGTATATATTTATGTTTTAGAAAAAGGAGTAATCTAGATAGTAAAATTGGAAACATATTGATATCACATGCATGCACTAGTAGGAATTGTAAGAAATAAAGTCAAACAATGCAAAACCAACTTGGTGAAAATCAACCATGGGATGGTCTATTGAGTGACCTTTGATGGGAGGAGAGAAGGAATATGACATGAGAAAACAAATTTGAAGTAATCCAGTCAGTGGGCACTCCATCAACTTACAATAGAAAAAAAAACGGAAAACAAAGAATGGGAATTCTTTGACTAGTTAGTTAAAAAGAGCAACAACAATAGGCATAATTACAATAGGAAGAAGCAAAATGGTTGCAGGATGGAAAGATGTTGCATAATGAAGTCTAAAAAGTACTCCAATGCATGTATTTCTTATATAGATGGATACGAGAAACCAATGACTATGCCAGTGTAGATTTCCACACTTGGGGACAAGTTCCTCTTGCATATACAATCAGTATCCTAAATGAACTCAAAAGTACCTATTTTTCTATTGAATAGACTATCAAAGAATGGTAGTAGATGTAAAACAAGCTACAAGTGTTGGTGCCACATATTTATAAAACTGTTGTCAATTTCCAAGTTGCTCATTCGGATTTGCTAACACCTCCAAGACCCATAAGAACTTCTTTCAACTAAGCACATTTGAAAAGCAAGAGCCATAACCGACTGAAAGCATAGAGATCAATAAACCATAGTAATTATGCTATACATTTTGTAAAGTTGTATCTTTTTGAAAAAAATTGTTCTAACATCTCCCTTATTTGGGACAAAGAAGAGTTTGAGGGTAGGGGAAATGTTGGAAGGAGGTAGTCAATTAATTTACTAGGCCTGCTAGTCGACCAATAGTGAACAAGTTTATTGGCTCAACAATTCAATTGACATATGTGAACATTCATGTGTAATTATATATGTTGGTTCATATGTATAAAAAGGCTACCAACTTAGATTGTAGATTGGTCCTTCTATTGATAATATAACGGATTATTTGTATCATATTTACACTTATTTCTTTATGTGTGTGTTCTTAATGTATTGATGGTAAGTAATGGATGAAATACCCTAGATTGCAACAATAACCATATTCAAATCCATGCTCTTGGATGACAACGTACACAAATCATTGAATAGATATTCAAACCACGGAGAAATACTACCTTGCATCATGCCATGATTGGTTTAGAAGGCCTTTGAGCAAGGGTTGTCTTTGAAACTTTCTACAGCAAGTGATCCAAACTATAGATGACTACACATATGTGTGTATGTTATGTATGAACAAACCTCCAAATCAATCTATGTGCACAACCTGCCAATTGAAGACCCACTATGTAAAAATTAACACGTAGAAAAATGAGATTTAATATTTGTTCAATTTTTATATTAACATGTTATTGAAAGCAACCCTATGGATTTCAAGACAAGACATGGTATATGAGAAACTATCCATACCAATTTTTTGTTACAAGATATTATTTTCCTGACAAAAAGGTCTTACACAAACACTAACAATTGAATATAATGCAACTAGCAAATGTGTCTATGAACACTTTTGTAGATTTAAAATCATATTAATGACTGTTAAGGGTTAGCATTGGTTATAATGCAGTTGGGAAATCTTTGGTCTTGGTTGGGACAAGAAGATCATCATCATGGATGATGCACAAGACCCCAATGAGTTTGATATAGATGATATGGGAGAGAACATACAGGTTGAGAATGTTGAGACACAATCTAATGGTAGAAGAGACCAACTGACTCCCCTAGACATTGCAGAAACCATGAGGAGCCTAAGGGCGGAACTACAAATCTATAGATTAGATGATGAAATGCTGATTAGAGCCTAAGGATAATAGAATTATCTAAATGCAATTTCTTCAAAGTTTGACAGAAATTCAGAGGAATATTAACCATGGGAAGAATCCAGAAAATCAAGAAAAGAGTGGGAGTAGCTCAAGGAGGCATTCCCAAAAGAGGTCCCATAGTTTAAGAAGGATCTCTAAAGATACGATATATACTCAAATCTCTTCCAGTGATTCATATAACTCTAAGGGTTCCATTTAAGGTTCAAGCTCTTCATCTCATAGGAATAAGAGGAAGAGGTCTTTCAAGAAGAACTCTCATGGAGATTTTAAGAAGGCCAAACCTCCTACTTTTGATTGTGAGGTGAAATCTGGTTAAGAAGATTTAGCTTGGCTTCTTGGGATTAGGAAGTATTTCCAATTCCAAGACTACAAGAAAATATGAAGGCAACAGTAGCTATATTCAATCTGAATGGAAGAGAATCTGTATGGTGGGATCATCTTGGGCAAGTAAAGAGGATCAATGAAAGGAAGATTGTGTGGAGCCAGTTCAAGAAGTACTTCAAGGAAAGGTACCTCTTTGATAGGTACTGTGATGGAAAGGTTAAAGAGTTCCATGAGCTAAAATTGGGATAGATGACTATGGAAGAATATGAAAACAAATTCTTGGAGTTGTTGAGATATGTCAAGTATATAAAGGATGACAAAGTCAAAATTCAACGTTTTCTAAGTGGGATGCCCCAATCATATAAAGTCAATATTGAGTTTGATGAACCTCGAACTCTGGATGAGGCCATAAGGAAGGCCAAGTATTGCTATGATCAAAACAAAACAAAACTAGAATTCCATAAGGCGTGGAAGGACATGAAAAATGAGAAGTTTGACTAAAGGAAGAAGGGGTTCAATCCTCCCCAATTTAGAAATCAGTCAAATAAGCTACCACAAGGTGTGACTAATCCAACTAGGATTATGGAGACAATCCAAGATACCCAAGAGATCCACTTCAATATTGGGGATGTGGAGAGGACCATATGCTTAGTAATTGTCCACATCAGAATGGGAGTGAAAAGTAAGTTCACAACATCCAATAAATTGAAACTTTGGGGTAAGTGGCAAGGACCGTCCCTAGGATTTATGCTACACTAGTGGACCACCAAGCATACCATCAATCAATTGTTGTCGAGGTTAAAGGTAATATTTATAAACAATCTATTTCCATTTTGATTGACCCTGTATCTACTCATATTTATATCACTCCTAAAATGGTTGAGATTTGTGCTTTTAAGAAATCAAATCATAGCAAATCATGGTTAATCCAACCAACCATTGTAACTAAGAGGAAGGTTAGTGAAATGGTGGAGAAATTTCAATGGATATGGGTGGCCTGTCCACTTTTGAAAATCTGAATATTTTACCACTTGGTTCCTATGATATTCCCATTGTAATGGACTGGTTGGAGTCCCATAGAGTTAAACTTGATTGCTATAGTAAGACTTTTGAATGCATTGATGAGGAAGAAAACCCAAGGGTTGTAAAGGGAATTCCAACGGTATATTTTGGCCATGTAGCCAAAGAAGCTATGGAGGAAAGGTTAATGATTGTATGCAACCCATGTTTCAGATGAAATAGAAACTGAAATTCCCAAGTTGTAGGACTACCGTGTGCTACAAGAATTCAAGGATGTGTTCTCGATGAAGTTCCAGGAATTCCTCTAAAGAGGGACATTGATTTCACAATTGATCTTGTGCCAGGAGCTCCACTAGTACAAGACACCCTACAAGATGAGTACACTAGAATTATTAAAGTTGAAAATGCAACTACAAGAATTATTGGAAAATAAGTATATTCGTCCAAGTGTGTCTCCTTGGGGAGTGCCTGTACTATTTAAAAAAAAGAAAGATGGAACACTCGGGTTATGTATTGATTATACACTAACAAAGTTATAGTGAAGATCAAGTACCCCTTACCTCGAATTAATGATCTTTTTGATCAAATGAGAGGAGAAAATATATTTTCAGAGATTGGTTTGGGGTTTGGTTACCATCAAGTGAGAATCAAGGAAGAAGACATTCATAAGATAAAAGTTAGGATAAGGTATGGAACTATGAGTTTGTGGTGGTTCCATTTGGTCTCACCAATGTACCAGCTACATTCATGTGTCTCATGAATAGTGTTTTCAACGGGGATTAGGACAAGTATTTTCTTGTTTATCTAGATGATATTCTTATCTATTCTAAGAATGAAGAGGAGCATGAAGAACATTTGGTAATGGCTTTGCAATTGTTAGGGGGGCATAAGTTGTATGCAAATCTAAGCAAATGTGATTTCTACAAAAAAAAATCATTATTTGGGTCACATTATTTCAAAGGAAGGAATATTAGTTGATCCATAAATGATTGAATCCATCATGAATTGGCCAACTCCAAGGATTGTACAAATGTGAGATCTTTTATGGGTCTTGCTGGTTACTATAAAAGGTTCATTGAAGGATTCTCCAAGGTTGCACACCCAATCACTGTTTTGAAAAAGAAGGGAATAAAATTTGAGTGGCCACCGAAATGTGAAGAAAGCTTCCAAGTGTTGAAGAATCTTCTCATAAGTGCTCCAATTTTGAATAATTGCAAACCCATAAAATGTTTTTGTGGTGTATATAAATGCATGTAACCATGGACTTGGAGGAGTTATTATGAAATATAACCATGTGGTACACTATGAGTCAAGGAAATTGAAAGAGTGAGAAAAAACTATGCTACCCATGATTTAGAGCTTGCATCCATAGTTCACACTTTGAAAGTGTGGAGTCATTATTTATTGGGAAAACAATTTGAGATAAGGATAGATCATTGTGGTTTGAAATATTTGTTTGAGCAACCAACATTAAATTCCAAGCAAGTTAGATGGTTGGAAATTTTATGTGCATATGATTTTGAGATCAAACACGTAGAGGGGAAAGAAAACAAAGCAGCTAATTCACTTGGTAGATAAGTACATTCGTTTTAGTGGAAGCCATTAGTACTTTCGAATCAGATTTGGGGCAACTAGCTGTTAACTATATTGTCAAAGATGAACTATATTTCTGAATAAAAGATAAATTATAACAACATAATTTAGAAAATAGGTATGAAGGTTACTATTTGGAAGGTGATGGGATTTTTATTTATAAAAATAGAATTTATATTCCAAATGTGGTAGATTTGAGGAGAATTGTTATGGATGAAATCTATTAAATGCCATATTCTCGTCACCCATGATACCAAAAAACAATTTCTACAACCATGAAGCAATATTTTTGGTTAGGAATGAAAAAGGACATTGTTGAGTATATTTCTAAGTGTATGCAATGTCAACAAGTGAAGGTTGAGCATTGACACCCAGTAGGTTTGTTGCATCCTTTTCCAATTCCATAATGGAATTGGGAAGTAATTTATATGGATTTTATTACAGGGTTTCCAATGACAGTGAAGCAACATGACTCCATCATGGTGGTGGTGGACAAATTAACGAAGACAACACATTTTATACTGGTTGAATCCACTTATAAAACGAATTCCATTACACATATTTTTATGAAGGAAATTTCAGGTTGCATGGTTTGCCAAAGGCAATAATTCCAGATAGGTATGCCAAGTTCACTTCAAATTTATGGAAAATCCTTTTTGCTTCTTTAGGTACACAATTGAATTTTAGCACTGCTTACCATCCACCAATGAACAAGCAAATAGAAATAGTAAATCGGGTGCTTGAATACATGCTACGCATGTATGTGATGGACAAATGATCCAAGTGGAAATATTATCTACACTTTGTAGAGTTTGCATATAACAATGGGCAACAAGCATTGTTGGGCGTGAGTCCATTTGAAGCTTTATATGGTAGAAAGTGCAGAACACCAATTAATCGGGATAATCCCATGAATATAATTGTACTTGGGCCAGAATTTCTCAAGGAAATGGAACACAAAATTGTAAAGATTAGGCAGTATTTGAAGGCAGCCCAAGATAGATAGAAAAGCTATGTAGAAAAGAATAGAGTGCATCGATAGTTTCATGTTAAGGATATTGTTTACCTCTGAGTGAGGCCAAGGAAAAGTTCCTCGAAGCTTGAAGTTGTGTCAAGCTATCACCAAGATATTGTGGACCATTTGAAGTGATTAAAAGGATAGGGCCAGTTGCATATAGAATTACATTGCTTGCTAACACTAGAGCTCATAATTATTTTCATGTTTCTTTGCTTAAGAAATATGTATATGATCTTAACCATGTGATTGATTAGAATGTGATCTAGGTGGAACCCAAGGGATAGTTCTAAATCGAACAACTATGCATCCTAGACATGAAGGTGACGTTGCTCTGGAATCAATCCATCAGATAGGTAAAGGTGCAATGGAAGCACTTCGGCCGATGATGAGGCTGCGTGGGAGTTGGAGAATGTGATGAAAGAGGCATACCCATTTTTGTTCTAATTTTGAGCAAACACTAAGGATGGTGTCATCCCAGGGGGGGACTGTAATACCCCCAATTTTTACTTAGAATGCATCTATCCAAAATTATGTAAATGATGTAAATATTCTAGTATGGATTCCAAGTGTGGAGCTCAAGGGAAAGGCTCGACTAGTTAATGCCTAGGAATTCATGATGTAAATATTTCATTTAGATTGTATGGTTGGCTTGTCATGCTAACTCGAAATATATGTGAATATTTGTGCATAAATAATAAAATGGTCATACATGTCTATGTAAAGAGCACCAAAGGGGCTATGATTATACCAAAGGGGAAGAGGAAAGGGACCGTTTGGGAAACAAATCCTTTGATGCCAAGTGCCAACCTTAGAAATCACCTAAATTCTATCATGTGATTTGAATAAGCCAATTATATTCTTTTTTTACTGTTTCCAATCATTGAATGCATGTGTGAGGTTGGTGGTAGAATTCCCCTAATGCAGTTATTGAAGCATGGTGCTGACTACACTTTTGTGACAGTTCCGTTAGCTGCCAGAAGTCAGTCTGGAACTATTAGGAGTTCTTTATTCTATCGTCAGAAGTTATGTTTGTTTTCTTTTCACCATTATCTCATATCCCTTAGAGTCAACCCTAATTGTTTCATTCTTTCATGTAAAGCCATAGTATGCAAAGCTCTCCATTTTTTTCATGGTCATTTAGATTGTGTAACCCATAAATTCGAATTTGGAAATTGGACTATAAATTTTGAAGGGAAATAGATGGCTTTAGGCGAGTGAAAAGGTTGGGAAAGATAGGAACCTTTAACCATTGAGTTTTGTTTCTCATATATGCTCGAGAAGCCACAAATTAAGGCTATAAGTGGTTCTCCAATAACATATAGTAGATTGGTCTCCTTCTATGCACACTCTAAAAGCACCCAATAAGATGGCAAAAGGGTGTTGTGTGGGGTAGGTATTATGGGAACAAAGGCTATCAAGGTTGAGTGATATCCCTGTAGAGATATATATGAGCATTTCACTAATCATAGAGAGCAGAATGGGTTGTGGGTTGAGAGAGAGAAGCCTGTAGGTGTTTCCTTTTCCCTAGTGGCCTCATAGCCCAGCCTAGGGATGGCCTCTCAACATAAAGGGTATATGTTGGATAGTGTGTGTGTGTGTGTGTACACACACACACACACATTATGCAACACCAATTTTTGGATGAATGTAAAACATATAGGTATTTGAGAAATATAATTATTGCTAGTTGAAACCTTTGTACCATTTGGGACATGATCAGAAGCCTCTCTTTATCTTCTCAAGCATAATATTCCCATACACCATGATTTAAAGTACTGAGAATCATGTCATCACCCACTTCATTTACACGAAACAATTAATGGTTCCTCCATCCAGTCAACCACCTCATTTGCATAATAGAACTAATGGTTGCTTCATGTTGAGAACATGCAATGATCCCATAGTTTCTTTATTTAACATGGATACCACTTGTTTGGGTTCATCAACTTCTATTTTGGACAAATAATATTATAATTCCCACAACTATATGCATCGAAGTAGTTGACTGTTTTGAGGAAACTAATCGATCGACTTTAATGATGGATGTAAAATATACCAACAAATTGACATATTAGCGGTGTATGTTCTTACTTCCAAGTACAAGGGATATGCAGAATAAAATTTTAAATATGACTCCCCATGCCAACATTACATACAAAAAATATTTGTTGAGTTGTGTGACATCTCAAGATTGTATAATATTGACCTCGATCATGACATAGATAGTAGGTGTGATATCCATGATGTTGGTAGTTTTCAAGATGTTGAGAAAGGATTGTTGAAGCTGAGGGTTGAGGTCTAACATGGGAATCTTATTGAAGGCTTGAGTTCCTTTGGTGAAGCAGGTGTTGGTATTGTTGAACTCATTTTGTAGGATAGCCTCATATCAATACTTACTGAGGGAAAGGTAGTGAAACTAGATCCAATTGGTTGGGTTTCGATCTTTGTTGATGAGGAATTCTTTGAGGAGCATGAAATAGACAAGGATAACTACACCAAGCATGTAGGAAAACATAATATTTGTTGCCACATCATACAAGAATGTGATAAAGTAATTTGTGTCTTAGAAGGATGTGATGGTGGTGAGAAGGAAGAGGAAAACGGTTGACGCTCCATGCACAATCCCCACAACCCAAAATTAGGCCATGGAAAATGTTGTGGCCATGTTTGTTAATTGCGGGCGAGCTGTTTTTTTTTGTTAATTAGAGGACATGACTACTAGATTGCAATGTAAAATGGTGATGCAATCAACATATGACAATAAGTCATAAATGGATGGCTAGGGTCACACCTACTTTTTGTCTTGATGATTTATTGATTCCAAATGTCACATTTTCATTGGTTTTCTAAATGAATATCATGAAGTTCTTTCTCATAATATAAATTCCTTTCGACGTAATTATTAGTTGTTTCTAAGTAGCTCTAGTATACATATTGGGTGGGGATAAAGGTATCAATGTTCACAAAATGGTTATTATGTTTCCCAATACTTATATAATACTTGTGAAGAGTATGTAATGAAAAATTGAATGAACATGTTGATGTTAAAGAAACATGTTAATGTATGGGATAAGTGTAGGACTAAAACCATTCCACTTGGGAGAATCAAAACACCATCTATCTTCTATATTTATCATGGAAAAGGCGGTTGTATAAATATACATAAAGATAACATAAAATTTAAGTCAATAATATATCGCATGGGAACTTCATGTACATCCTATTTTATAAAATAGATGTTCAACATTCTTTGATACACATACACAAACATGCAAATGGTTATTCCTTACAATCAAGCATGGATCTAATGATTGAAGGAACATGACAATAATGATTGAAATAGGAAATTAATGGCGACACAAAAAAATGTGTGGAATTGGTCGGAGTACTAACCCAACAATTTTAACAATAAAGGAAACAAATTCATAGCATCCATTGACCCCAAGCTAAGAATATCTAGAACGTAATTCCCTATGCTTAATCAATTCATGGCTATTTGCTTACACTATAAGTCTTCACTTCATCGTAGGAACCTTCTAAAACAAATTGTAACTACATAAAACCTTAGTTTTCTTTATAGAATTTTGTGTTGGTTCTTGCTTACTATTCAAAACTAATATTACACAGAACCTTGTTTGCCATACCTAGTTTGTATTGGTTTCAAATTCTTCAAAGGTACTTTTTGAGTGAAATATTTCTTAGCTTTGAATTGGCAATCTTGAAAATGAGGATGAGAAAAACAAAAGAACTATAATTTCTCAATTTCCAAATCAAGAAAAGGAGTAATAACATCAAGTGGAAGAAAATAATAAGAAGGTACCTATCAAACGGACATGTATTTTTCTTACAAATATGTTAAATTCCTTCTAGTTATTGTCTTGCACATTTTTGCGAAATAACATATGGGCAAAAGTAGATATTCACTTCTTTGGTGATCATGTTTTGTAGATGCCTTCTAGTTAGGATTACCTTATAATCTAATCATATTCTTCCCCATCAAGGGACATATAAGCAAGGGATTTAAAATTTAATCAGTGACATTTTCAAAACTAAAGAAGATGAGCATGGAGAAATATACAAATGAAGCATTGTTTTAAATTACAACTTAGATTGGTTAAGGAAACTATAACCACCGCCACCTTGCATGTCATAGATGAAACTATATCCTTGAAGACAATCTATATTGATTGTCTTATATGTGAGGCTAAGTAATGAAACTAAAATAAACTATCATATGAATCCTATAATCAAAGCATGCTTGGGAGGATGTTTTATTGCTGCAACTATCAAACATGTGTAAAGCTCATGAATAAATTTGAAAGCATTTTCTATTCATCCACATATCAACCAAATTTTTTATGCATAAACGCAACTTTAAATATTTCCACAAACAAGAAAAATAATTGCAACATCCCCAAACCTAGGCTCAAAATTATACACATCAATTCCCATCGATTCCTAGTGTCCCTATTGAAAGTTTGCGGGGGACTAAAAAGACACATGTCTAGCCCATGACACGAATTAGTGTTGCACATTGGACCAGCCACCATTCAAAACTTACTCATCGATGTAATTTTAAACATCACAAAAAAATTCTAATAGATGAGTGCACAATGATCATTTGTAAACATTTCTACTTGTATGAGGTAGAGGTTTCATCATGGAAATTCATTTCAGATCTCAAACTTGAGGAGTATTGCTTCTTGAAGTGATTGATATGGTATGATGGATTCCCACTTCTAGTATGTAATCAAGGATGTGCTACATGAACATAAAGATATATGTTATGTTTTGTATTTATGTCAATCTTTATACATGATAATGTGAGTTAGGTGGTTATTTAGGACCATCCATAGATGCTCTTAACATTGATAGTTTTTGGGCTCTGAATTTTTGTGTTTTTTCTAACCTCTAAAGAAGTACATATGGATCATTTTACAATTCTCTTTATAGTGAGTTAAAAAAGACTTCACACGCAGTAATGAGTGAATATTTTTTGGTCATGGGAAGGCTTTAATTTTTCCTAGAGCTCAATTTTGTCTCGGCCAACATCACAATCAATCCTAACTTCATGTGAGAGTTGGGGTTCTTGAATATACATCATAGAATAGCTTCATCATAGAATATACATCTCTTATGAAAGATAGCTACCACCATCCTAGCCATTGTAATTGTATAATGTTTTTTCCCAATTGAATTGTTAATAAAAAAATGGTTTTAATGCATTTATAAGTTTCTTTTCATACGATATTACCATATTTTATTTCATTCTCAAAATAATTCATATCAATGGAATCAAGGCAACTCTCTCTCTCTCTCCCATCATAGCATATACATCTCTTATGAAAGATATCTACTGCCATCTTAGCCATTGTACTTGTATAACGTTTTTCATTGTTGAATTGTTAATAAAAATTTGGTTTCGTTGTATCTCTAAGTTTCTTTTCATATGTTATTACTATATTTCAGTTAATTCTCAAAATCATTCATATCAATGGAATCAAAGCAACTCTCTCTCTCTCTCTCTCTCTCTCTCTCTATGAAATACCCCACGAGGTTAGGGCCCAAGAATTTGGGCCTTGATCTTTGAGATGATATTCCTTACTATCCCAAGTGGCCCCACGTGGAGAATGAAAAGAAAGATAATGGAGAGAGAGAACATATAAAGTTGTTTTTCTAGGAATCCCTTGAGTGGCAAAGGAACAAGATGATGGATACTTTCACCCAAATCCTTCAATAAACCCCAACTATGACAAAAGCACCTTCAACAAGTAGTGATATCAAAGGAATGACACCCTTCAAGGCACAATTATTTTCATTTCCCTCAATTTAAAGGCTATAAGATGCAAGAGCTTTGGAGAGGTGGTTAGATTAGTTAGAGGGTTATTTATCTCTTCATAACTTTTTCAACCAAGAACATTACCTTTGTGGAGGCCCCTTCCCCATGTTAAAAATTTGTGGGATATTTAGTGTGTGCAACATGGTTGGTGATGATTTTGAAACTTGTGGGATATAACCCAATTTGGGGGATTTTGTCGATGCTCTCAAGGAAGAGTACTACCATGATGGAAACAATGAAAACTCATACATGATAAGAACAATATTGTGTTGGGGTAAATACATGTTGTGTTGGATTACACTAATGTACGCCTTCGTAAAGTAATTTAATATCTAAAAATCTCTTTGTTGGGAGTAATGTATTTGTAAAGATTGAATACAAAATTGACAGAAGGGTAAGAGCGAGTCTAGGTTTGGAAATCAATCACAATAGAATAAGGGAAAGTTTACCCTAACTCATATAAAAAAATACAAATCAAGACAACCAACCTTAAGACAACCAATAAAATCAATAAAAACAACATATAAATAAGAAGAATGGGAAGTCGAAGAAGGACACAAGTAAATGGTGCAACACTTGTAAAATCCTTTTGCACACAATTAATGAATGTCATGCTAGAAAGTTGTTATTGGCCAAGGTTATAACCTCAAACTCTAATTAAAACTTAACAGCACCAAATATCATGGATAGGGAAAGCAAATCAACAATGTGAACCTCATTGTTATTACCACCACTACATTTTTCATCCAAATAAACAAAAGGAGCCTAACGAAGGTGAGCACCTCTTCCAATCATAGATGTGGGTGGATATGAAACCTTTGCATTTTCATTGTGGGTGGAAAAAATCAAAAGAACTTGATTTATGAAAACTTCATAAAGAAGATGAAGTTGTCAATGATGTTGCACCCCATCCATACACCATCAGTTCATTGATACATGGTGAGACATCTTTGTTTCACCATGTATCAATGGCCTCTACCTCTGAAGTTTCTTCTTCCTCTGCCTCTCTCTTTTCCAGAGAGAGTGGCACCAACTACAGATGATATAGATTGCATCTTCTGTGATGAATCTGCAACTAAAACAATAGGAGAAAAAGAAGAAAGAGTAAAGGTGCAGGTCTAAGTCTCTGCCACCTTCCTCAAGCTTTACAACAATGCCAATGATAATCAGTCTTCAAAGCGGTCACAGCAAGCAACAACAATCTTCTCCTATACTGGTCACAGTTTCGAGCCTATGAGTGGACTCAAAATGCAGCTACTTTACAATCAAATTATGCAGTTGATTATTGTTTATTCTAGAGTGATATTACATATGAACTACATTTTAATTACATCAATAACTTGCAGCATATATCGATCCTTGTATGAAGTCGCAGCACTCTACAGAGAAGAAATAATTCTGATGGAACAAAAGTTTACAGCAATTCTTAGAGAAGGTCGAGCCTCGGCCTTCAACTCCAATACTTCAGTCTTCAACGCAGCCACACCAACGCTTCAGCTCCTATTCTTCAATGCGACAGCAACATATATACTCAACGCATCATAAATACTTAATGCACCATAAACTCACAGCTCCAATACAGCAGCCATATCATACATATGAGCAATATTTGCAACCACACTCCATGCACAGGAATTAGGTCAAAAATTAGGTTTGATGCACTTCACGGGAAAAACTAGGGTTTTTGTATTCCAACCAGCAAAAGCAAATTACCATGCAGCAGAGATCACGCAGAGTGGCGCAGTTAATTGAGAGAGTCCACCAGTATACATTCTTACAGTTCACAGCAGCAAAGAGGGTGTTCACCAGACTTTAAAATAATCACTTTCTCCAATACGCAGCGAAGCACAATGCAGTCTTCAAGCACTACAGAATAACACTTGTGGAGACCTCATCAATAAATGAAAATGAAGCAACATCTACTAGCTTTCCAGTCTCGGTCATGACGGCCAACAATACATTCAATTGACCTCCAGTCTCAATAATTCCAATTGCATTCAACAGTCTCCACTCAAGGCGTTCTCTACTTCCACGAAAATAAAATAAAGTGCCAGCAAGTGCTCATGGCATTCACGGGAAATCAGTCTTCAAACACCATCCAAATAGCAGTCTTCAAACAACATTATATAGTAGCTCCATATATTTAAGGATTGATACACACCTTCACACAGATAGATAATGGGAATTACACCAAAATATCATTCAACGATGGTCTCTTCTCCACGCAGCTAATACAATATATTTCTTCCACCAATGATCTTTGGTCACCAGTCTGCATAGAGTTCGCAAGAGCAGAATGGCTCTGGAATCAACATGACTTCACTCTTTATGATGCAAACAAATGATCGTAACAGGAATAACGTAGCTTCCACACAATCAAAATGTGATCTGGAAAGTTCCTGTACACTTGGTAGGAGCTACACATATACTCTTATGGATTTAAACACGATTCAAATCGAGTCTGTGAGTGGATGGTAGTCACAAAATGAAATTTAACTGTAACAAGCTGCATAGGTAGATACAAGAATGGAGTATGTAAATTTCTCTCGGAGTGATGGGTTGTATAGACACAAGGGTGTTTCAAACAAAATGCACTTAAAACGTTATTTTCAGATAGATGGATTCTTGGTACCATAAAGATACCCGCAGCAACAAAGAAAGCTATCGGAAATGAAATGGTAGTGTGAAATTAGGGTTATGTGAGTTACATACTCAACCATTTGGGTAATCAAACAATACAACAAATTAAGGAAATGGTCCTTCTCATACCTCAAACGTAGGTTTGAATACTGTAACGCACATAATGAATGCGATCAGGCTGGCAAAGAGAATGCATGCGACTGGCAGATGATGAGGCAGAATTGATTTTGAGTGTGTGCAACAGAACTGGAGGAGAAACGTTCAATTCTGATCAGAGGGCAGACACATTAATGGGCCAGTATTCTAACAAGCATACAGGCTGCCAGGACTGAAACTTAACAACAGGAGTTATGGCAGGTGGTGCTCTGATACCACTGTTAGGTAAAATAACTCCCGATTCATCATATTTCTCCATAGAATGCCTTTATTTATACATTTACAATGACTCTTGGGATCACACATCTGAGAGTCTCTTCATATTCCTACTATGTACAATAACGTATAATCCTGACGGATTATATTCCAACAGATAGAAATGTTGCTTACAATACAACATCAAAACCTGCAAAGATGAGGTATTGTGGTGTGTTTATCTACATTAATTGTATGATGTTCTTTAGGACAACCAAATATGTGGAAGAATCATGTTGGCATTGTAGTGTCATTATTACCCTCGGAAATCAATGTTGCACAAAACCAAAGGTAGCTCTTACAACCATAATATCTATGATCATTGCTATGTGATGCATGGAGAAAATATCTCAAATAATCGAGTGATTTTTTGTCTTTATGGAATGGTCAAAAGGATAAAAAAATATCATGTGACTATCAAGGCTTTTGTAAGGGGTCCCTCTATGTCCATGTATATAGAGTCTACTTTCTATCAAATGAGGAGATCAAATCCAAAATTAGGAACTAATATAGAAGGGACACATTCAACCAAAGTCCTCATACAATGAGAGCCCGATTGACATGGGGAATATGTATTGAATACATAGCATTAAAAAAACATAATCAAGAATTAATAACCCATCCCCTCAATTAATGATCTACTCAGTTACCTCAAAGGCAATAAGTTTTTTAGTAAGTTTGATCTTAGGACAACCTTCTAATCAAAATCCCTTCGAGTTTACTAATGTGCTTGCAATATTCATGAGGATGATGGATAATATTCTATGGTATTCACCATGATCCAAAATGGATTGTCATATAAATTTTTCATCTATTTTGGTACTTTAATGGGTGGGAAAATTGAAGTTATTGGCTTGTAGGGCCAATTTTATGGGCAATACCTACTTTGGTGATTTGGGGTCCATAACCTTCTAGATCCCTTTTAAGGTCTAAATAGTTGTTTTTAGGTTCAAAACATTTTGAACAAAATTCATAGCCTCTTGAAATTGTTGTACACTTGGAAATATTTCCAATGATGTGAAGATAATCTCAACTAGAGTTTGTTTTTAGAAGTTATGTCTCTTGCAAGTTGACCTATCTTGTTGACCACCACGATACCAAGTGGATGTCACATCAACTCACATTACTCACACACATGGACCTAGTCACAAGTGTACTTCCAAAAAGATTCTAGAGGTTAAAAACCCTAACATTTAATTGGGGTTGAGGCATGCTAAAACCCTAACATTTAATTGGAGTTGAGGCATGCTAAAACCCTAACATTTAATTGGGATTGAGGCATTCTAAAACCATAACATTTAAGTGCGGTTGATGCATGCTAAAACCCTAACCTTAACCCTAAAGGACTATCACACCATGTTAAATATTGGGCTTCCATGAAAGGAAGGGATTCCATTCTCATTATATTATTTATTGCTCCATAGTTGAGTAAAGCATCTAGGACTAGGAAATTAAAGCTCAAAAATAAAGTAGAATATACTGTAACAACCATTTTTGCTATAGTGTTCATGCCAAATCCACAGTGAGTGCACTTTCTTTGTCTTTACATTTCATAACTAAGAATACAAGAGCAAGAGAATGGGCCTCATCCTCTAGTTGGGATTTCTTAGGGTACATCTTGTGTTCATTGTGTGAATGGTGTGTTGTTTGCTTGCTCTTTCATTTTAGTTTAAGTTTATTAAACATTTTGTAGCAATATTAAATATGAATTTAAAGTAATTACTTCACAATAAGAGATTTTGGAATATTGGAAAATTTATTGTGACAAAATACTTTAGTGGAATATTCACGACAATTTACAAATCATATTGGTATCATAACAATTTTTTGAAGGCATTTATGGGAAGTTACAAGATCTAGGAATTGGTGTAAGAGATAAGTCTCATAATCGTAGCCATAGCGAATGAGTACGATAATAACAATCCACGAGATGAGTCAAATGGACTATTTTCAAGCCTAGAAGCACAAGCCATTGACATCTCTTGCAACATGTCCATTCTTATGGAAATTTTAGAATTTTTTGGGAGATTGGTAGATCTAACTCAGAAGATGGATCAAGTTCCAATGCCATCATTTCTTTTTAATCTTTGTTTAAAGAGGATGCAAAAATGGACATAAAAGTATATCAAGGTGAGGATGATGTTCTTAAGTTGAATCAATGGTTGCAATACTTAGAATATTATTTTAGTTTTCATAACATGGGAGAAGATCAAAATATTTAATTTACTCGACTAAAGTTAGAGGGACATGCCCAAACTTGTTGGGAGAGCCACATGAAGATGCTTAGGCTTGAGGGCGATTCCTCTGTAACTAAGTGGCAGGTGTTCAAAACCATTAATAAATCCCATTTCTACCCTATTGGGTATGAAGAGGAGAGATGGATATGTTGGAATTACTTCCAAAAGAAGCAAGGGTAGATTGTGGAAGAGTACATGTTACCGGGAATATTTCAATCAGTGCGGACACAATTTGCTCCCCTAGCTTGCATGGGGCAGATCTAAAACAAAAGGACACAACAATGTATCCTCTCCCTAGATGAATTAGTTACTTGAATGTTAAGCTCTCGTTACCTTGAGTTTGGAAGGTCGTCCTTGTTTTGTAGATCCTTGTGCGATCCATTGTACCTGCAAAGAACACAAAAAACAAGACAAGCGATGAGAGCAACAAGATAAATAAGTAATCTATACTTATGATCAAGGAAACTAGTAATAAACAATCAATATCGACATGAATAATTTGTGGGAAAGGGAAAAAATTTTGTATTAAAGATGAGAAAAGAAATCCACAACCAAAGCCTTGACGTCGAAGCTTTGCTTTTATAAGATATTTTGACTCACTTACACATACACTACAAACTATGCAATATCTCACTCATCACCACTCTCTCTTTTCCTCCTATACCATACTTGGGTCCAATAGCATAAGGGTGCTCTGTTGGTCTCCCATTACATGGTCCATGTAGCTTGCTTTTATAGGCCAAAGGAAGTCCAAATGGGTTGAGATATTTTTGGAGGAAGGTAGGGGAATGATCCCTAGGGGATAGGTGCTCAAGTGCCAATTCTCCCAAGTAGTTAGGATCATCCTCCATGAGATATTTTTTTCGTAGAAGCTTCTTGAATACTCTCTTTTTTTCCCTTTTTGGACAGTTGATGCTCTCTGCAAACAATCTAGGTACACCAACGCTTCTTGTGGTCAGCTAACAGGCGTCATCGGTACCTTATGTCGATGGACAATAAGCGCCAAGCCAGTCTAACGCCCTGTGCTAGGAAGCAAGGTGCGTCATATTACCTAGGATTGAGAAATAAGACTCTAAAAATATGATTTGGTCAAGGAATTCAATGGATTTAAGAATTATGACAGTTTTTGGATGTAATAGAACACCATTGAGTTCATAAAAGTGGCCATTATGTTGGGTACATCTCCCAAGAATTTGGATGTACTTTTCAAGTATATGGGATGCCTACATAATCATTTACAGAGAAAAGTGATTATGTTTAAACCTAAGACAACTGACGAGGCTTATATGCAAGCACAATATCTAGAGAATATGGGTTAGAATAAATGACAACCAAGTGGTTCCAAGCAAAAATACCACCAAAATGCTTCCAAGGAGGGAAAAAAGAAGTGGAAAGGAAATGATAAGAAGACAACTACCACAACAAATTAGTGTGAGGATTTGAATAACTATGGTAGTCATTGCAATATTGATGGTCACACAAAATATAAGTGTTGGAAGATACATCAAAAGATAAATTCAAAGAAACACAAGAAGAATGCCAAGAGGAAGAACATGCTAGAATTGGATTTAGGCAACCAAGTATTGAGAAACTCAAACGTGGATGATAATATTATTTGCACAACAATGATTAAAGAGGTGAATCTAAGTAGCCTCCATCCCAAGCAAGAGAAGGATATGACTAAAATATTTGATATCAAGATCGAAGTCGAGAAGGCCAAGGTGGATCCTCTACACGAATTTTAAACCCTTTCTCGCATATATATGTGGGATTGACCCCTAAAACCGTGTACATCAGGATGTGTGCAAAAGGCCAAATTCTTTTGGAGTTTTTCTTGATGTGGATCCGACTCACTTGTCTCCTGGCCTTCCCTATTCCTTGAGATCACTCGGATTCGACCTTTCATTACCCCATTGATGAGCTATATAAGGAACCCTTTGGATACATTGAAGGCATATGAGGAATTGAGAGCAAGAGAACTATAGTCCATTGTTGTCGGAACTTGTGCTTGAGTCTACATCCCCTTTGTCCCTTGGAGCACTTTTGTGTTCTTCCCAAGCTTACCTTTTGCTTGTGAGCTTGCTATCGAGAGATGAAGGATTGAAGTGGTGGAGGCCCAAGTGGGGGACTTGGTTTCTCTGATTCGCAGACGTACCGACAGAGGTTGTATTCATTGTAATCTTTGATTTTATATCAATAGAAATATCTTTTCCTGTCCAATAATGTGTGTTTGAATGAATATTTTATCCATGGATGATTTCAAATGCTTATATGTTATTGATTATATATGTTAGAGTAGGTATAACAAAAATATATATAGCATGCTTGTCTGGTTTGCTGATTATTGAGGAAGCAATTTACCAATACAAGTTGGAGTTGGAAAGCTCAACGGGGATCTACATCAACCGTCCGGAATAAGGTACGAATTGAGATCCTTTAGTGTTAGATATTTGATCTCTCTTGCATATTGGAAAGGATTGATTTCTGGAGTCAAGCTGTCTGTTGTGGTACCCCAAGCCATAGGAATTTTTCTCCGTAACAGAATTGGCGACTCCGCTGGGGATGTTCCTTGTTTTTCTTTGGAGTTTGGGGGCACAATGGGCTTGATATTATTGACTTGCTCTTTGTTTCTCCTTGTTTTTGTGTTGCATATTATAGTATGTTCATCCATTGACACTCCCCTTTATTGGTTTGACCCTTGGCCTGTTTTTTACCACTGCCTTCTCTGTATACGCAGGTTTTTGGCCAAAAGTTGCGTACATACGGGGATTTTTGGCCAAAAATCGCGTATATACGCAGTTGTTCTTTAAACAGTTGCGTACATCCTCCATTTTGGTGAGTTTGATGTTGTGGGAAGTTGTTGGGTGGGTTGTGAGTGTGGTTGGGTCTTCCTTAGGTGTGATGTTGTCTGTTGGATGCTTCTTTTGTGACCAGAGACCACTTTTTCATTGATTTTTCTTTGAAAGTAGTTTTATCCATTTATCCTTTTTGTTTTTCCATTAGTGCATTACTCTTTTTTGTCTCGGTGTATTGTTGGGCTTGTGTTTTATACTTGCTGCAGAGACTGAGAGTTTTAGATGACTTTTATTGCATTTTTCATTCTTTTATATTGAAAAATACAAAGTAGTTGCACTCTTAGTTGCATCTTAGATATGGATTTGAGGAGGTACTTGCATTGGATTGCTTGGATGAGAGTTTTATTTAGGATTTCATATAGGAAGGATTACATTGGTATTCAGAAAGGAATATACATTTATGCATCTCATGTAGTGGCATACCCTATTTTTCATTTGACAAAGATTGCGCTTAGCATTGTTTGTTATGGTGTGCACTTTTATTTCATTGCTGAGTCTTCATATCATTAGTTGCACGGCCATTTCCCTTTGAGTAATTACAGCCAATTAAATTCAATGCATAATAAAATGAATTACACTCTTTTCTTTTATAGGGTGCACCAACAAGATTAGGTTTTAGAGTCTTGGAATAGTTCATTGTGAGTTAATTCTCCAAGACTACTAAACAATAACAAGTAGGTGTTTGTCCAGGTGAGATAGTGAAATCCTTGGTATAATTAGTGTTTCTAAGGATGCTCCTCTTACATGGGAGTTAAGTACGAGGCAGTGTGAGCGGTTAATGATTGGGATGACCCCTAGTCATAACTGAGTAGAACCGAAGATATTTCCAGGATTGTATTCGTATATGGGGGCTCTTTCAGGAGTTTCAGGCTTTTCTACCCTGCCCATACGGTCAATCCCACTTGCGACTGTCCGCCTGAGCATTGATTATATTGAGGAGACCTTAGTTGCCTTACCTAGGTCATCGAGGGGGTACTTTGTAGGGGTTATTCTGCGGGTGTCCCGACCAGGTTGGGGTCGGACAACATAGTCGCTTTATGTGTTGAAGCTGAGGGCCACTATAATTGGTTACATACCTCCGCTTGTAGTGTATGGGAGTTTCTAGCCTCTCCTAGGCGAGACATACCTGCTGCATTCGGGAGCTCACATATCCTCCCTTTGGTTTGCTTGTATTTTGGCTGTATATTTTCTTAGGAGTGTGCTCTTTGTGCGCTAGTTGGCCTTTGGGATCGTGTTTACTTGAGTATATTTATACTCTCTTGAGTTTGGGTCCTTTTATTTTCGACATGCCTAGTATCTTATCACACGTCCTTGGTCCTAGTACGAACCCTGGTGTCAGACTTGGGGGCATCACAGCCCCTTACCGTGCTCATAGATTTGGGAGTGGTCACATTCTACCCTCTACTCCATTTGCGGAGGATGTTGACTCCATTCTCTCGGTCTTTACACTGGTGGTCACCCTCACGGGGGTGGTAGTGGATGCGTGAATGTTGGGTCTACACATTAATTTCCTTTTTATGTCCCATCATTCACCGCATTATTTCCTTTGGGTGTTGTTGTCGTGATCATTCGTCCCTATATCCTATAGTTTGGATTCTTTATTGACTATTTTGGGTTGTTTTGGACTAATATGGTTGTCATGTAGGGTCCAGTTTTTGTACACTCTCTCTGAGGTTTTGACCTTTTCGTTCCTATCACAGGTATTATATCTGAACTGGCATATAGGTTAGGATATCACATCCGCTTGCACTTGTGCATTTCCTTATGACTGTTCCATCTTAACCTTAGGTACAAACCCATTCCATGGTATCATGAAACCTTCATGTTGTTGTTAGAAGTGGTACTATGTGAATGGTAGAGCTTTCCTATACATGGGTGTCCTAGTTATCTCCCTTTTGCATTTGGTACCCATGCTGTGAATTCTCTCTTAGGTCCAGGAGTCCCTTTTAGTCCTGCCATGTCCTTGAGCAAGAGCTTCATACTCCTCTTGAACTTTATGCTGGCCTTTTCCCCTGGGACTCCCTTATGTCAAGTTGTAATTGCATTATCATGAGTTTTTCCTGCCTCATTGAGCCTTATGCTGACTTCCCTGACTTTGAGTATCATCCATATAGCCCAATCTTATCTCATGTCTAGCCACACAGAGCCATTTTTATATATCCTTTGCAGCTTGATTCCCTATTTTTACCGGGAGGGGACTTTCCCCCGAGTGTCGCTATCCTACACATGTATCCTTGCATTGAGCATAGGTATGTTCCATTGCTTGGAACTAGTTTGTTTTCCCGTTTGACTCTCGTCTCCTCCTAGTTTGTAACTACAAAGCAATTTTATTCTTTTTCAAGCTTTTCAAATATTTGAAAAAGTCCAAAAAAAAATTTAAAAACCAAAAAGCCGGACAAGGAAAGATGTTATCTTTGGCAGCAGTTGAGTTGTGTTGCCTTCGAACAAAGCACTATATATCACATCCATTGGTTGGGTTAATAGTTTGACTTTAGGAGCTGTACTCGTTTATCTCCACCTACTAGTTAAGCTTCCAGTCCCTATGGAGCCTCTATCGATGCCTCATGTGTCGCAGAGATGTCCCAGTTTTGCATATCGAGTCTATGCTGCCTACATTTAGTCACCATTTGCCATTATTCTCTTGTTCAAAGGAGGTTGAAACCTGAGTTGGCCATTCCTCAGTTATCTTGACTTTGCATGTCGGCCATTCCCGATACAGTTACTGGTTCGTGCACTTTATGATCGAGTCCTTCCACATTATACAGCTTTGCTGAGTACCTCGTGTTGGATGATGGGGGATGCCTTAATGCCCTCCTTCCAGTGGATTTCATACCATCGACTTCAGATCATTTATTCTGGGATAGGAATCTAGAGTCATCTTTGAGTGCCTTGAGACTTGCAGTCATCAGTGTTAGGTTCTCTCGCCATCGACAGTTCTTTGGGAATACATAAATGTCCCCTGATCGATGGATTCTCTCAAGTGTTCGACCTCAACACATTTATTCACACTTGTTAGTTTGCACTCTAGTACCTTGATTCCCATTTTCATTATTGGTGGGTGAACTCGCATCTGTTAATGGTATACATCAATGACCGGTAATCAGACGATGGAATACTATGTTCGACCTCAACACCTCTATTCACATAGTAGGACATGTACTCGTAGCGATTTGTGTAGAAGACCTTCCAGATTGGTGGCATCTCATATATGCTACCTCCTTGATCGTGCCAGTGTTCATGAGATTTCAGCTCTCGTGACTTGATTCCAGTAGGTGTCAAATATTTCCAGCCATTATGGAGATCTTGATCGATTGTATGTCTTCAGTCTTCATGGAGATCATGATCCTTTGTATATCTTCATCATGGAGATTCTGATCTATGTATATTGTACATGGCGATGACCACATATGTCATATTGTATCATGCATATTCATGGCCATTGTACTCTTATGTATCCGAGACTGCTATATGTATTTGCACTGCTATATGTATTTGCAGTTATGTGCAGAGTTGTATCATTGTATAGTGTTGATTGGATGGCTGGTTCTTCCACTGAGTTCTTCATCACTTCACTTCTGGGATGGACTTATAATGTATTTCGGCCATCCTATGACCCCTCTACCCTCACACATTAGGGGGCATCTATTATAGCTGATTTTACCACACATGGTGAATCACATTTTTATGGCCTTCCCTGTCCCTCTACAGACTCCTTAGACCCCATGGACCATTTTTGTTCCTTTGATGTTTCCAAGATCATCCCTAAAAACATGCAAAAATTGCCATACACGACTTTTAAACCCTTTCTCGCGTATATACACGGGTTTGACCCCTAAAACCGCGTACATCAAGATGTGTGCAAAAGGCCAAATTCTTTTGGAGTTTTCCTTGATGTGGATCCGAATCACTTGTCTCCTGGCCTTCCCTATGCCTTGAGATCGCTCGGATTTGACCTTTCATTACCCCATTGATGAGCTATATAAGGAACCCTTTGGATACATTGAAGGCATCGGAGAAATTAAGAGCAAGAGAACTATAGTCCATTGTTGTCGGAACTTGTGCTTGAGTCTGCATCCCCTTTGTCCCTTGGAGCACTTTTGTGTTCTTCCCAAGCTTACCTTTTTCTTGTGAGCTTGCTATCGAGAGATGGAGGATTGAAGTGGTGGAGGCCCGAGTGGGGGACTCGATTTCTCCGATTCGCAAACGTGCCGACAGAGCTTGTATTCATTGTAATCTCTTATTTTATATCAATAGAAATATATTTTCCTGTCCATTAATGTGTGTTTGAATGAATATTTTATCCATGGATGATTTCAAATGCTTATATGTTATTGATTATATATGCTAGAGTAGGTCTAACACAAATATATATAGCATGCTTGTCTGGTTTGTTGATTGTTGAGGAAGCAATTTACCAATACAAGCTGGATTTGGAAAGCTCAACGGGGATCTACATCAACCCTCCGAAATAAGGTACGAATTGAGATCCTTTAGTGTTAGATATTTGATTTCTCTTGCATATTGGAAAGGATTGATTTCTGGAGTCAAGCTGTCTGTTTTGGTACCCCAAGCCATAGGAATTTCTCTCCGTAACAGGATTCATTCTTGATGTATTGTTTATTGTTACATAGTTGAGCAAAGCATCTAGGAGTGGGATATTGAAGCATAATAAAGGAATTAGATGGCCCTATAGCAACCATTCAAGTGACAATGTCCATGAAAAATCCATAGTTAGTGCACATTCCTTGTACTTTCATTTCATAAATTAGAGGATAAGACCAAGAGCGTAGGTGTCATATTCTAGTTGGATTTTTCCTGTATTGGGTTGTCTGAGGGTACATCTACATTAATTATGTAGATGGTGTGTTATTTGCTTGCTTATTTTATTTGAGTTACAATTTATTTCAACATTTTGTAGTCATATTAAATCTGAAATCTAAAGTAATATATTATCGTATGTACACCTTGATGATATCCTCATCTTAAAAGAAAACTTGAAAAGAGCATTTAAGGCACATTCAACAAGTGCTAATTACCCTACAACAACACAGGTTATATGCGAAATTGGAGAAGTGTTCATCCAACATGCAAATAATTTAATATTTGAGGTGACTTATATATGATTGTGGATCCAATCAAGATCGAAGTCATCCCCAAATGGCCAACCCTAGAGATACTAAAATATTGTTGCAACTTGTTAGGATTTTCCAACTTTTACATAGGTTCATGTCGAGGTTATCTCATATTGCTTGGCTAATAATCCAAGTGATCAATAATGGACCCATTTCCAAGGCTTGTTTGGGTCAAGGCACAATTTTTTTTATTCAAGGAGTCAAAGTATCAACTCTATTACGTGCTAATGCTCATTTATATATATTTCAAACAATCATTCAAAATTGTGACAAATGCCTAAGATTACGTTGTTGGTGCAATATTGGATTAGCATGGACTTCTCGTGGCCTATTACAATGAGACCATCTTTGACGCTATTCATGTATACCCCACCTTTTATAATGAATTGACTCCATTGTCTAGGCATGCGAATAATAATATTATTATGTTTTGGATAGGAAACAATCATCCACACCAACCATAAGCCTTTGCAATTTATGTAAACTCAAGGCCAATTTAATAATGATCACTATAAAAAGTGCTCTCATGTACCTTCAATATTTCCACCTAAACATCAGGTATCATAAGGCTAGCAATGATTAAGCTACAAATTTCCTCGAATGACCTCAAGTTGTGGCACTAACCGCATTATTCAATTCTTGTATACAAGAGACCTAATATTGACCCCAACTTTATGTAAACAATCCTAAATTTTTGTTCAATACCATATATTGCAAGTAGGTAAACAAGTTTTAGGTTGGTAACAAGGTATGGTTTCACTTGTAGAAAAATTGGCTCACAAGCCCTCATAATTTTCTCATGTCACTATAATGTGGGCCTTATATTATCAACAACACCCTAGGCGAGAATGCTTTTGAATTAAATCTTCCACCCTTATTTGGCTTACACATTGTCCATGATATGGATATTTGCCAATACTTTCGACCTTTGTTGGACACCTTGAAGATTACAACAAAATTGCACACTACGTATTCCAAATCTAAATGCAATAAGCTTGCTATAGTGGATTGTATCATGGAAACCAAGTTCAAGACCATCAACCAACATAACATACAACTCTTTCAGGTTGTTAAACCAAGGCAATGTCTTCATTAGGGAAAGTTGCTCACCAAAAACCAAATCCAACATAAGTTCCTCCATCTAGTACAAGAACTTTACACATTAGATACCATTGCTACTTAAGGGAGAAGGAATGATCTATGTGATTATCGAAAGCCATCTCATAAACAAACATGATATTGACATTTTTTGGGTCCTAAACTTTTGATCAAATTTTCAAGGCTTCACATGCATTTTTTGGATTGTTACTCCTAAATTGGGTCATTAGAATTAGTCTATGAATTCTATTTCCAACAATATAAATGAAACCTTGACTAGAGAAAATGTGCTAGAAGAAAATATGAGTAGTGCCTTTTTATTGTGACACTCTTCTTGTAAGGTGTCTAAATTGCTATCTTATAACATTGAACAACAACCACTAAAACTCAATAATTTCCATGCTTCACTAAAGGAAAACCTAGCATAAATTTTGTGGAGATCAACTCACAAAGATTATCTAGAGTGGGAAGAGGAGTGCAAAATATTCCTGTATTGACTACAAATTTAGCGATGGCACATGTAGTGCACAATCCTATATATGTGTTAATATCTTGTCAGATATTTAGCTGGTAAAGGTACTTATTCAACATTATGTTTGTCTCCTCCACACTAAAGTTCCCTACCACCCCACTACAAATTTTCTCCCAAACAATATTCTCAAATTCACTTGAACTATTATAGAAATGGTCTAGATTCCCCCAATTAAAATTAATTATAGAGGAGAAACTTTGAAACTTGTTCGCAGGGAAAATATTTTGCAAGGAACATGAGTTGATGGTAATTTTGTAAGGTTCATCCAACGTTTAATGTCTATAGGTTAGTCAATCTCACATTATTCATTCCAATGTCTAGCATGGGACAATCATTCATTGCCCACCTCACTTTCAATGAGATCAAAAGAAAGAAACAAGTAACCATTTTTTATGGATTGGGATATTTACATTGCTACTAATGGAGGTTATGTTTTCCCTTTATAGGTTCTATCCTTACTTATAGGTTATGGGACAGGTCTTATACTTTCTTGGATAGGGTATAGATGGAGGGTAATTGTAACGTTACATGTGACTAGTGTATAATTTGTAGCAGAGAAATCGAGATCACTATCATACAATTGAGGCCACTCTAAGGCCTTATTCCCACAATAATTGAAAATGAGGTTAGTGCCACAAATAGATGTCAATTGAGACCATTTGCAACTCAATTTATGTTTCCCTTCTTATAGTTGATGTTTAGGTGGAATTGTTGAATGTAAATTTACTACATTTAATGGATGTATTTCTATATTTTTCCTTGAGCGTGCATAAACTAGAAGGACCTTTTGTGATGTCGATGGATATTTTATTTCCCTAAATATAATGCTTCCATCGCTACTAGGCCTAGAAAATGGAGTAAATGTCCTTCTCGCAAATGGGGTATCTATGAATTGTGTGATGCCACTGGATGTCCATGTTGTGTGAGGATTGAAATGGTGGCATTATTTGACGTATTGCCTCAATTTTGAATTGGTGTTGCATATATGGAAGAATAAGGACTAATGTCGAGCAGATGTATTGCTTCAACACCTTGAGTGCCCTTTATTATGCCTCATTCCAAACCAAGTTAGCTCTAGATCCATTGTTTCTAACCCAGACCAATGACCATGTAATATGTTGAGAGAACCCAAAATGCAACCATGATAAAAGTTGGTAAAGACAAAGAAGATGTGAAACTTTGTTAGTGTCTTTGGGGCCAAACAATCATAGATGAACTGGATCCACACTCATCGATGGCGTACCCCAAATATTGAATTATTTGCATGTCGAATGATTACTTCTCTAAGATGGCCATTTAAATTGTGTTGTTTTAGGGTGCTCAACACTTGTTGAATGTGCTTTAGATGTCATTCCCACATTCTCTTGAAAGTTAAGGATGTTTTCTAGGCATCCAACCATAAAATAATTAGTGAATGGTTGCAAAATATTACTCATATTCTTATGGAATCCATACCTAGTACTTCCAACCACAAGACAAGCATCCATGAAATGAGTCTTTCAAATTTCAACCCTAATAGATCAATTCACTTAACATGATAGGCCTCCCATGGAAGGTTGTAGTTGATTAAAGGAGTAAGCTAGCTATGGAGCAATCCTCCCTCATCGGACGGAGGAGGAGCAAAGTTAACTTTGACTTTGCTCCTCCTCCGTCCGATGGAGGGAGGATTGCTCCATAGCTAGCTCACTCCGTTGATTAAAAATGCATGCATGGTGCAAATTAATGGAATGTAGTGAAATTCACAAGCATAAACTAACTATTTTATGGCATAGTGCCCATGTTCATAATTAACCAAACACTAATGTGCACCATGCAATCACATATGTTTTTATAATAGAAAATAGCATTATTTTTGCATATTTATATAAATAATAATAGACCAATTATTTTTTAATAGAAAATAGACCAATAAGACGACTACATACGAGCAATTTTGCACCCAACCATACATGCAACACATATACCACCTTTAAGCCAAGTTATGAGACCACTAAGGAACACAAACTAAGCTACAAGATTCTAGATCACTCAAGCATTATATTTGTCGTCATATTTATCCAATATTCTCATTAGAGGGCACCCCAAACATCAAGCAACCATGTCACTCTCTTCCACTACCCCACACAACACAGGGAATATCTTCCTTTATCCGGTTGATAGTATATCAAGGATACTCTTCACTCAAGTAATCTTCATTGTTGACAGAAAGACCCCAATCTAATATATGCTTTATGGGAATTACTTGCAAGTATAATTGTCATGTTCCCATCCATCATTCCAACCATAAGAGGGGGTATTTACGAATTTCAAACTTATAAATTTGTTCCCATGGGCCATAATATGAATTCATAAATAATAAATGTATGTGCAAATTCTTAAATTTAAAACACAACAGAAATAAAACTGTATCCACACATACATCTCGCATAAAGAAGAGTATTTATCATAGGAATCTATTAAAATCATTCTACATTCATATACAAGAGAATACTTATATTTTAACAAATAAGATCCAAGCAACTAGATGTGTAAGAGCGATTTTTCACCAAAATATAGGTGTGAGCTACAGACACCGCCCATAAGTCGGGCTATGAGGCCACCAAGGTAAAGGAAACACCTATAGTCTTCTCTATCTCAACCCACAACCCATTTTCTCTCATGATTAACCAAACTTACAACCTCTGAGCATTTATAGGTATCTCACCCAACTATCCCAGTCATGGCACTCTTCTCTACTACCCCACACACCACAAGGAATTCATTTCTCTTCACTAGTCCATAAATCCCTTGGGAAATCCTTCCCTTACAGTGATTACTAGTGTGTGTAGAAAGAGTCCAAACTCCTGTATGTTGTTGGAGAACCTTCTGTAACATCAAGCCATGGCTTCTAAAGCATTCAAAAGTAGCAAAACATAAGGAGTAAAGATTCCTATCTTACCTAGCCTCTATGCTCACCTACAACCATCTTCTTTCTCTAAATGTTTATAATCCCCCTTCACAACCTAAATTTATTATTGTTTCACAATGTGGTATGGTGATGGCAATGGAAAATGAACAACAAGAGAAAAAATCTACGTAGTGTAAAATTTGCATGAGAAAGAGTGGTAGACTCTAAAGGAGACAAGGGAATGATCAAAGTACAATGGAATAACTTTTGAACATGTAAGAAAAGAATCTTACAACTATCATAGTATATTCATCCCATTCTTCATGCTACAGTCTCTGTGAGGATTTGAATCAGTGCTCTCTTCCTGGTTTGCTGCATGTTCGAGCATCTATCAGGAGTGCCAATTGTATCGATTTTTGGGTGCCTTGCTGTGGGTGATAAATTTCTGTGCAGCCTCGATCAATATTCTCTTTGCTCCACGCTGTCGGCTATGGTTTGAGATTTCTTTTCTATAGGATCTTTTTGTTTCATTGATTGATTCAGGATAAATTGGAATAGCATTTAGCTTCAGTGTGATATTTTGACAGCGAATTGCTCTGTTTGAGGGATCATATTGTCATCTTTTCAGGCATTTGAATCCTAGATTGTCCTTTTCTCTCATCCCCTGTCTGAGAGTGCTCCTTCTATGGGTTCTGGAGGGGGTCCCCCCCCGCCCCCCTCCTTTAGAGATCGATCTTTTTAAATTCCCGTTA
Organism: Pseudotsuga menziesii; assembly: GCA_001517045.1. Lineage (NCBI taxonomy): Eukaryota > Viridiplantae > Streptophyta > Pinopsida > Pinales > Pinaceae > Pseudotsuga > Pseudotsuga menziesii. The sequence continues at coordinate 671,939 of LPNX010686008.1, read as the reverse complement.
GCTTCCTATGGGAAGAGAAAGGGAATTCCATTGCGCCAGACATTTGTGAAGAAAACATATATTCCTTATGTTGATTTTCCTGCAAAATGTCCTCGTTGGATTGCCTTGAACCTAGCGGAGTGTGGGATCATTGGGAAATTTAATGGCCTTTGTCCTTCTCTGAAGGTTATCGATGGCTGGGTGCAGCAAAATTAGAGGCCCCTGGTAATTGAAGGAATTCACAATCATTTGGTTGGCAGAGGTTATTATGTATTTGTGTTTGAATCAACCGAAGACCAAGACCTCATTTTTTCGTAATGAACCATATTTTATGGGTCCACAGGGGCTCTACCTGAATAAGTGGACACCGGAATTTGATCCTACCCACGATGTACCTTCGATTGTTCCTATCTAGGTTAGGCTCCCCCATTTACCTCTTCATTGTTGGAATTCAGAATCATTGGAAGCCATCGAAAACAAACTCGAAAGTACATTGACAAGGCAGAAAGGAAAGAACAATATTTGTGTGCACGAATTTGTGTAGAAGTATATTTAGAGATAGGGTTACCTAAGGAAACCAATTTAAATGCTGCTGAATGGTCTCATATTCAGGAGCTTGATTACGAAGAAATCTCTTTCAAGTGTCGTCATTTCCATGGATATGGCCATTTTGCTTGCTATTGCAAGAAAAAATCAGAAGAAGAACTAGAAAATGAGAAGGTTAATCAATGGACTCAAGTTTAGAAAGCAGTCACCTTCAAACAGGATAATAAATTGAAAGGTAAAGGAGGAAATGTTGGGAAAGGAGCCATTCCTGGTGAGAAAAAATCCTTAAAACCACAGGATGTTGGAAATGCTTCTGCCTCTTCAAATACTTTTGTGGTTTTATGCCCTGCTGATGATCAAAACTCACTGGTTCTCGAAGAAGGTGAAGTGCAACACTCTGAAGTTCATAGAGAAGATGGTGATGTAAATCTTGGGACTCAAGAACAATCTAAACCAGTAATCTTAGAAACTCCTAGTGCAGATGCAACCCTGCAAAATATTCATAACTCTCCCATTGGAGCTACATATTCTCCCTCATATGCAAAAAATTTAAAGAAGAAATCAACAGAATCTTCTGGCTCCTCGAAATAAGATTAGCAGTTCATTAAAAAGGTAGGAAGGAAGTCTCGAAAGGAGCTTTGAGAAGAAGAAGATGAGAGACTAAATATGCATGGTAACCATGATACATTAGAAATTTCATTTTGCAGAAGTAAGCGGAATAGACCCCTAAAGGAAGGGCCAAATCCCTATGTCTTAGGTAAATAATGCAGATTGTTTCGTGGAACTGTAGGGGCCTGGGTAATCCCAAGAAGGCAGAAGCAATAAAAGATCTTTTGAGAATGGAACCTACAGACATTCTCTTGCTTCAAGAGACAAAGATTGAAGAAGAAGTGTTATTTTTATTAAGAAAATTAAAGTGGAATAAGAATTATGGCATGCCTTTCAGTGCAAGGGGCACTTTAGGGGGCCTTACAACTTTATGGTTTGAGGAAAAGTTTATTCTGAATGATTCATTTGCATCACAACGCTGGATATATACATATCTTCAACATATTCCTAGTAATACTTTCATTGCTATCTTCAACCTTTATGTCCCTGTCAATCTTATTGAGAAGAAAAATTGCTGGAATTCGTTGTCACAATTTATTGAAACTCACACTCCCATCAATATTATTGTGGCTGGGGATCTCAATATTATATTAGATATTATTGAGAAAAAAGGAGGAGTTAGGGGTAAGGATCCTTTTCATGAGTTTGTAAAGACATTGATTCATGCTTGGGATCTCTTGGATTTCAAACCCAAGAAAGGTCAATTTACTTGGACTAATAACAAAGTTGGGGCTGCCAGTATTTTAGCTCGTCTAGATAGATTTTTGGTTCAAATTTATCTGATGGATGGGAGTTTCTTAATCTCTTCTAAAATTCTACCTATGTTAACCTCCGATCATCACCCAATCTCTCTGTTGTTTGAAGAGGAAGAAGATTACAGTCATATACTATTCAAATTCAATCCCCTTTGGATTGAAAGGGATAGCTTTTGGGTCACTGTGACTCATGCATGGTCTCAATCCGTTGATGTTTCTCCCAGATATGTATGGGAATAGAAACTCAAGTGACTCAAGTATGATTTGAAAATTTGGATAAAGAAACCTTTATCGACTCCTTTGAGATTCAGAAAAACGTTTTTCCATGCGTTGGCAGAGATTCAGTTAACCTTGGAGGATTCAAAAATTACTAATTCACTTTTGGTGAAGGAGCCTGCACAATCACTCTCTTTGATTTCCTTTCGTCAAGAAGAAGAACTCCTGCATCTCAAATCACGTAGTCTATGGTTGCTTGCGGGAGATAAAAACTCTACATTCTTTCATAGATAATGTAGAGCTCGAATTTCCTGAAACCATATTTCAGAAATTAAATCTAGCGATGGAGTGGTAATTAAAGGGCATTCACATATTCAACAGGTTGCTCTTGCACATTTTCAGCTTCTGTTTACAGAGGACGGAGTCACAAATAATGCTATGAGTGCAGATTTGTTATCTAATATTCCGTGTTTAGTCACTGATGAGTTAAATTCTGGTTTAGTGAAACCATTCTTAGAAAAATAAATTGTGGACGTTATTTTGGCAATGGAGATAGATAAATACCCTGGGCCGAATGGATTCTCCATTCACTTCTACAGAGCTTGTTGGCATGTTACAGATCAGATCTTCTCCGAATGATTTCAACCTTTCTTAAAAAATCCAAAGTTGGAGGGGGTAGAAATTCTACTTTCCTCGCATTAATTCCTAAGGAGACAAATCCAGAAACTTTTGATAGATTTAGGCTTATCTTGCTCAACAACGCTTCTTATAAAATAATGGCCAAACTCAGCTAATAGACTCAAGCCCTTGTTGGGGATTTTGATCTCTCCTCTCCAGGGGGGTTTGTTAAAGGTCGACACCTTGTAGACAATGTGATTCAAGTTCAAGAATCCCTTCATTCCAGCTTCCAAAGGAAGGAGAAAGGTATGATTATCAAGCTTGACATAAAAAATTCCTTCCACCGAGTTAAGCTCTCTTTCCTCTATCAACTTATTCTTTCCTTTGGATTCAGTGGGGAATTTGTTAATTTGATAAAAGCCTGCACTGATAGGCCTTGGATAGCGCCCCTTGTTAATGGGAGAGATTCTGATTGTTTCCAGGGCACAAGAGGACTCCGCTAAGGATTCCCTTTGTTGCCTTTCCTCTATATTTTGATGGTTGAATCTTTAAGTAGAAAATTTTTAGAAAAATTGGTTGCAGGTTCTATTCTAGGAATTAAGGCGGATAGAGGAGTGGATTATATAAATCGTGTTCTTTTCATCGATGATTCTCTTCTCTTTGGAGGGGCTTCACTAAATATTGCTCGAGCTTTCCATGAAGTTCTACAAATTTTATATCAAATTTTAGTAGCAATGATCAATAAAAGAAAGAGTGTTGTCTTTGATTGGAATGTTGATCAAATGACTATTCTGCGAATTTCTAGATCCTTGGGCTTCCCTGGATTTGATAAGTGGAACAAGATCAAGTACTTGGGTATCCCATTAACCTTGGTACCTAGTCCTCCCTCGCTGTGGCTGGAAGTAATAAGTAAAGTAAAAGCCAAAATAGTCTCCTGGGGTGGCTATTGGTTAACTATAGATGGAAAGTTTGTTTTAATTAAGGTGGTTCTCTCAGTCCTTCCATTATTCCAATCCTCTTTGCTTCTTGCTCCCAAGTCCAACACTGCCCAGATTTCCAAACTTCTTTGAGATTTTCTTTGGAATGGTGGAAAAGGCAATCATAACAAGATTCATTTGGTTAGTTGGGAAATTATCCAAATAACTCTCTTGGAAGGTGGTTTGCAAATTCGTGATCCTGGATTGGAAAATATAACTCTAGGTGGAAAAATCACTTGGCAGTTGTTTGCAGATAAAAATCATCCAGTAAGCAAGATTTTTCAAATGAAACATCTCAAGGGAGGTTATTTGAGAAATTTAAAATTAGCTAATACACCTTATGGTACTCCAATCTAGAACTTGTATAGAGGAGGAATTGACTATATCCATCATTAGCTCTACAGAATGCCTGATAATGGGATGATAACATTTTAGGAAACCCTCCCCTTTCCTCCCTAAAATCGTTAACTGAAATCAAATCATGTCTAACTAACAAAGGTCTCCTTCAGCTTGTTATATTGCTTTGGGATAGTAATGGGAATTGGGCCGGTTGGTATTTTCCAAAGCTTCCAGAGCCTCTTCATATTCAGCAGAATTTATTGCTTTCAACTCTTTTAGGACTGGCTCCTGTACATCGTTCTTCAAAGGATATATGGGCATGGGGCCTGACAGGAAATTATTCAGCGGCTCTTGGATTTTCTGCATTACACACTTCTTAGGCTTTTCTCTTATCCCCTGCTCAATGGAAGTCTGTTTGGTCCTCTTACAACCTTCCAAAGGTAAATTATTTCATGTGGCTCCTCAATCATAATAAGGCATTGACAGGTGACAATTTTTCTAAACGTGGGTTTCATGGTCAGTTCAGATGTTGCTTTTGTAATTTTGCATCAGAAACAACAGAGCATATATTTGTCAACTACGATTTCACTTAGTTAGTATGGAAATTGGTAATTCTTGGAATGAATGTTGCAACTCCCTCCCACATGGAAGTTGTTCCACTGTTGGTTAACTAGAAAGATTGGCTCTCAGTTTTAAAAGAAAAAAATGCAAAATTTAGAAATATCTGGCAATCAACACCAAAAGGAATCTGGTGGAAATTGTGGCTTGCTAGGAATGAATGGATATTTAATAGTAATTCTTCCACTCCTAGAGACGTTGCAAACAAAGAAAAAGCATTAATTCTGGAATCTGTCATTAATTCGATTAATATTTCTACTTCACCTTCTGAAATTGCTGTTTGGTTGGGTACTTCTGTTATTGGGTGAAGGTTAAATATTCCCAAACCTTTGTCACCTCCCTCCTGGCACATGAGGCCTTGTGCTGTAGACTTTCCAGCGTGGTGGATGAGTTTCAACATTGCTTCCATTTTTTTCGACGACGCGTGCAAGGGAAATCCCGGTATTGCAGGTGCCAGTGGGGTGATATTTTCTTCGGACTGTTTGAGAAAAACCTCTTTCAGCTGGGGTCTTGGAATTTGCTCGAATAATTAGGCAGAAAGCTACAACCTCCTTAAAGTTTTCCAGATTGCAAAGGAGATGGGATACCAGTCAGTTCAAATTTGTGGGGACTCTGAACTTTTGAACAAATTGTTAAATTATGAAGATCATTTTAACAATCCTTCCTTAAATAAGACCCTGCAATGTATCCGTAACACTTTGAAAGACTTTAAAAGGGTTACTTATTTCCATATTTTGCGAGAGTTAAGCAACCATGCAGACTTGCTGGAAAATAAAGCATGCATGCTCCCCTCAGGAAATCTCAGTATCAATGGAGATCCTAGTATATTTCAGCTGCTCCCATGAGTGTGTTTCATTGAGAAGTATTTCATTGAATCGAAAAGATTTTTATTCTCAAAGTTCTTTGTAATTTTTGGTCTTATCGATCTTAATCTTGTGTTAATTTTGTAAATGGTTGATTGGAATTTTCCAAAACATACCCTGTATTCCTTAAAAATAAAAAATAAAAAACAACTCGTTTTAGTTTAAAAAAAAACCGAGGGTATTACAATAATACTTGGCTCTTAAGAGCCCCAAGAGTTAGCTCAATCGGTCGAGTACTCGTAGTTAGGCCTCCCAGCATGTGAGGTCGCGGGATCCATTCTCATTGACTCTCTTGGGGTTAGGCACGCAGAGGTCGTGGGTGTGAGGCCCCTTCGGGTGGGTCCGCCAGAAATTATTTCGTGGATGTAGCCCGTTGGTGCTAAGCCGACGCATGAACCACATTGAAAAATAAATAAAAATACTTGGCTCTTAAGCATCCAAAGAACAGTAAATAAATTATGGTTGAAGTGTTCTTATCTTGTCCAGTGTGTATGCTCTCTGCATCCATCTATTCTCATCTAAGGTCCATGACTTACTTTTTCATAGTGAAATTTTTATTAATTTCCAATTTGGTTATTGTTGGACAAAGAGAACTGAGATGAGAGGTCTCTCCTCATCGCTGTGAGAATGATAGAATGAATGAAAAATGGAAGAGTTGGGGAAATTATGGCTAATGTTTCTTATGACAAGAGGAATAAAGTACTCTTACATCTCCCATGATGATTATACTTGGCCCATGATTTTGTAACTACATGAGAAGACTTCGTCACAACCTCTTACATGCATTCAATGATTGATTTATATGTCAATGGTGGACAAAATTATTTAAGGAACATGGTGGAAAATGGATGAGTTCATAGTCTGAAAAATTGGTAGTAGAGGATTTACTTTCCCATAGGCCCTCTTTACTCTCCCTCTTTAATGGAAGCATAACCCCTCTAGTGCTCCCTAAAACCATATTAGGACCATTATATATTATAATCCAACATTAAACAACTTGATTCCATCTTGGAAAACCTACCACATGGTCAATATAAGTGTATTTACATCATCTACACACAAGGTCATTTATCTATGCTCACATGGCTTGGATTCAATTCTTATAACCATGCATTTACAATTTATATATAATATAATTAATACATTCCAATGGTCAAAATATGTCTGTTACAATCCTTGTGAACTGATATAAATTGGATCAAAATATAATTTATCATCTATTTTGGTGTTTCATGGGTGGAATTATTAAATGAATCGACTTGTGTAGCACTTTTTAGGGGCATGTCTTACTTTGCAAATTTGGGGTCTAAAACCCTCTAGGGCCCATTGAAGGAATTAAATGATGTTTTTTGGGGCCCAAAATTCATAAACTGCATTTGCGATCCTCCTTGATGTTATTCTACACCATGAGACCTTTCTAACGGTCCAAATATCACCTCAATTGGAGTGCGTATGTTGAATTTATGCCTCCCACAAGTTGATTTATCTAGTTGACCACCATGGTATCGAGTGGGTTACATGTCACCTCTCATTTCCCACACATGTGTATCTAGTCATGTGTGTAATTTCAAGAACATTCTAGATGGTCCAAAACCCTAACCCTAATTAGGGGTTGAGGCATGTACAAAACCTAAAACTAACCCTAGAAGACTATTAGGACATGTTAAATATTAGGCCATTTGGAGGAGAAGGGGTTCCATTTTGATTATGTTATTGTATTGTTCCAAGCCGAGCAATAGTAAGGGAGTGGATTTTAGAGTAGAACATAGGAAGTAGGAGATCTTGTAGTGGTTGTGTAGGCCACATTGTCATAGATAAATCCATAATGAGTACCTCTTTCTTTGTATTTACATTGCATATTGGAGAAGAAAGAGCAAGGCATAGTCCTCACTTTTGCCTAGGATTTTCCCCATAGTGGGTTTTCCCATGGTCTATATTATTTTATTTGTGTGTATGTGTTATTTTGTTGTAGTTATTTTCCTTTCAGTTCTAGTTTATTTATGATTATTTGGAATTCAAATAACACAATAAATTAAAATGTAAAATTTGTTGTGACAAACTATTCCAGTGGAATATCCACAACAATTTACATATCATGAACATTGTTGGATCATTAGTAAAGTTTAAGGGCATGATCAAATACTAGAAGAGACCTTTCTTATACTTGAAGGTTATCTTCCACACATGAATTGGCTCAATTGGAACCTAGCGATAGCCTGACTTACAGTCAAATTGTTGAAAATCTTAGAACCTTTTAGATGATCATGTAAAACATTAATCAAGTGGATGGATACAACTCTACCCTTAGCCAAGCATGGAAATGATTATGTTTTTATGGTTGTTGTTCAGTTTTTGTAAGATAACAATTTTGGCACCATGTAAGAAGAATGTTACAATGGAAGGCACTACCAAGCTCTTTTTCAAGAATGGTTGGGTTCATTTTCAGTTACCAATGATTATTGTTCATGACAAACACAACAAGTTCTTAAGTATATTATGTCCAATCTTTAGTCCATGATGGAAATGGAATGAATATCTTCCTTGTTTTCAACATAAATACAATTGATTTCTTCAAATTTTTAGTATCCACACACTTTTTACGTGTGCCTAAGGTTCCATACATTGGTCCTAATTGATGTGAAAATCAAATTTTTAGTATCCACACACTTTTTACGTGTGCTTAAGGTTCCATACATTGGTCCTAATTGATGTGGATATTTTCATTACATCAATATAGGAAGAGGCCTCTCATTCTCATAATGAGGCATACAAAGCATACAACTTTTTGAAACAAATACAACACATTTATCACTAAGATTGTGACATTATGTTGAATTACAATGCCAAGTAAATTAGGCAATGTCAAGATTAGCATTGGGTTTGACACAAGTTTAAGGATAGTAACAAGGATGGTTGTAATTGCAGAAAGAGATGCTCATAAGCCTCCATAGGATGCTCATACCATTCCAATACGAGCCCTACACAATCACCAAAGTTTTGGTTGAGGATACTTTTATGTTTGAATACTCCACCCTTCATTGGGGTACACCATGTCTTTAATGTTGTTAGATATTCATGTTACTCCAAAAGTGTTTACACCATGTTTGGGGGTGCTTCATGATATTTGGGATACATGGTGTATGATCGTCCTATTTAAATGATTGGATATGGCTATGGGATGCATGGGTTCTTGATAATGTTCTTATAGGGGGTATATGACCTAGTGGAGTACATTACTTAGGAGGACTTCTGGATTTCATGGAGGCTTGCGATGGAGTGTTGTGGATGTGCCTTGTGTAGCTACATCAGCTTGAAGTTGTTGATGTGCATGGAATCACCTTAGAGCATTACACATATACTCTAGAGTGGACATCTCAATTGTGTTGGCCTATAAGTGCTCATAGTGGGTTGCTTGTAAAGGATTGTTCCCACATCGTATGTTGGCTCCCTTACCTCTCATATAAATAGAGGAAGGAGACAATATTTCCATTTGTATCACCATTTTTATCTTTCTCTTTGTACTTGTCTTCTTGGAGAGATTTTCCAAGGTTCATGAGTTCATGAAGAAACCTTAGGAGAATCCATGGAAGGGAGAGACGACTTCTTGGCTTGGATTTTTTTCTTGTGACTAGGGTTTACTCTTGGGAAGAAGACATGATGACCATGTTTATTTTTATCTTGGAGTCTTCACTTGTACTTGCTCTCTCTCTCTCTCTCTCTCTCTCTCTCTCTCTGAGCATTAGGGTTTTTAGGTCTTCTTGAAGTTTCTTAGATCATATTGGTGTTCGAGGGTTAGGGTTTATCCCTTGGAGATTGGAGATTAGGGTTTTGAGAGAAAACCCTAGGGTGGATTATTGAAGAAGAAGTAGGAGGACATCTTGCTTTGAAGGTTGTGTTAGAGGGATTATTTCATTTTGATCTTCTTGGTGTAGCTAGGGTTTGATGATTTACCCTAGCTAGGGATTTTTGGATAGTTGAAGTTTTTGTTATAGCCTTGAGAGAAGGGTATGGAATGTAATTGTACTTCATATTAAGCTTATATATGAAGTTTCCAACTGTCCACATATTGTGCAATTTCTAGATTTGTATTATGTGTGTGTGTGTGTTCTTTATGGATTACTATTCACAACTATTTTTATCTTCCTAATTCGATATAAGTAAAGTTGCAAATTGTCGTGTTTCAACATCTAATAAAGAAGATAAGGGGCTAAATTTACTATTGTTATATTACTGTAAAAGTGATTTTTTGGATCTGGTTATTCACTAACAAGTTTCCCTAGAAGGGTCTGAAACTTATCTGATTGTTTGGTATATTTTCTCCTTGAATTGTCTTGAAGTGTGGATTTATTTGAAGTAAATTATTGTGATATTTATTTTGTTGTTTTATACTTTAATTTACAATAGTCCTAAGAATGAAAATTCTAGGGCTAAGCTTTGAAGAACCTTATAAGAAGAGGGTGAAAATTTAGTTTTGCATTAATTACCCAACTGCATGAAATTTCAACAAATGTGGCACTAATTCAACCATCTTGATTACATTTATTGGACATATTAGAGGTCATATCACACTTTCCCACTACAAAGCCCAACCCTAATTGCATTGAGCAAGCTACAATGAACTAGCTCATAGCCACTAGATTGAAGATCAGTTATCAACACAATACACAACTTTTTAGGAAACTTCTCCACTAAGGAAACTGGTTCACTAGTAACCAAATTCTCCATATGGTATAGGAACTTAACATAATAGAGAACATTTCTGCTCAATGGGGAAGGATTCATCCAAGTGGCCATCCAAAGCCACCTTAGAAATAATGCCAATATTGGTAGTTTTTAGGTATTGAACTTTTGACACATTGTTTGGGGTTGTCACATGCATTTTTTGGGATTTTTACGCCTATGGAATGTAATCTAAATTAGTTTGTGAATTCTCTTCCAATGAGATAAATAATTCCTCAAATATACCAACAAGCAAAAATTTATGGTCTCGATAAGGTGCCCATTTTTGTCATACAACTTAGCATCACACTTAATAGTCTTTGTGTTCATATTAGGGTGAAGGTTCATGCATCTTAGGATTTTTTTTCCTATTAAGGTTTTAACATTATTATAAAATATAGTTCTAGCCTCTTGTTATGGGCTTTTGTAAATGAGAAAAATATACAAATGCCTTTTTTTTTCAATGGAATACACATCTTGAGGAGGCAACCTAACCTGACAGAGACATCAAGTGAGACCCTAGCAAAACCACCCGAGGATTTGACCTAGAGACCTTCTACTTGTTGTTTACAACACTCATCCGCTTTAGCTAATCCACTAGGTTAGACACATCTCTTCTTATAGATAATTACCACAATTATAACCATTGTACTTGTATAATGATTTTCGTCATTGCTTGTATCTTTGTGTTTTTTTAAGCTAAGGATTTATTTTGTTTCATTCTCAACATAACCCATATCGTAGTGTGTTTAATGGAAATAAAACATCTAGGATAACAATTGCAATGGCTTTATCTTACATACAAAGTGGCATATTATGGCAAATGAAACTACTTATATAAATACAACTAAATTCATAAAAGCTCAGTGGGTTAACTTAATTGGTTTCAACTGACCAGTTCCAAGGCAAATCTCTTTGGGTAGGGAGTACATGTTGTCCTCCAACAACATTTACCTCGGGTCCTATACACAAAATGGATGAAGCGAAGTCACGAGTGTTTCCCCAAGAACATTTTCCATTAAAAAAAAAGTTCAGAAAGCAACATACACAATTAACATGAGCAATTAAAGGGAATATCAACTCAAAAAATTCATTAAAAAATGGCTTAATACAACAATGATATGAACAACATAATTATAACTACTTATCCACTAACTCTTTACCAATCATTAGCAACGCCATCCCAATTCCATTTGAAAAAATACATATAAATAGTAAATGTTTAAATAAACAATATTCATATAATATTTATAAATAGCTGACAATACATTACTATCCAATATTTAAATAAAGTATTTTTAAAAAGTAAAATATTATAACTAAACAATTAATTTCATTTAAAAAAACCATACATATAAATATAGATAAAAAAATTCAATACATTGATTTGAAAATCAAAACATAATTTAAAAAAACAAAATCACAAGACAACTACCTACTACCTACCTACTACTTGACCCCACCTATCCCTAGTGATAATTAAGCTTCCTTGACAAAACTCTTACCTACTACTTGACCCCACCTATCCCTAATGACAATTAAGCTTCCTTAACAAAACTCTTACCTACTACCTGACCCCATCTATCCCTAATGACAATTAAGCTTCCTTGACAAAACTCTTAAGGAAACTATCCACCTATATCACTATGATGCACTACAAACATTAAACACACTTTATGTTTGTGCCATCATAATCAAAATTGATCAAAACATTAACATGTTACTTTATTTTAAGCACGACGTACCAAAAGGCTTTTATCGCCTTCAATAACCACTCATATTTTTTGTAATGGTGTTTTCTAAAATCCCATGTCATTATTGCTCTCGATAACAACTAAATAGTGTTTGGTGTTTTGTAATTATGTTTTAAAAAATCCTTACATTTCCAAAGTATATATATCTCGGTTAAAAAACAACTAAAATATTTTTTTATTATTATTATAATATAAAAACAATAAGAATATATTTAATTACTCAACCAGTTGAAGCACTTGTCATGATTATGACTTAGTTTCAAAAGTTCCTAGGCATGCTCTTTGTGATAATGTTGTGTTTAAAAGGAAAATTGAGATGTTATATTGTGTTATTGTGAGAAGCATTATGTGACCATGGATGTAATAATATCAGTGTAGATCCAAATCTTAGGCTTTATCAAGCGTCGAGAGGGATCAAATCTCTTAAGGTGCAAACCTCTTCTTAGGTATTGCACTTAATGAACTATCAACTTTTGTGTGTCTTATATAGCCATTGATTTGATTCAAACCAAAAAACACATCTTTTTATTTAAGGTTCACACATAATATTTTTATTATTATTATTTAATATTATTTATGTCCGACATATAATATTTATAATTATTTTTATTTTGTTAGGAACGAACATTACAACATTTCCCCATACATGGTTTTAAAACCATATGCAAAGCCCTCCTACAACCATGGGTTGTTTAGGAGGCCTTGCACATGGTCTTAAAACCATTTACAAGGCCCTTCAAAACCATGTACAATAAAACCATGGGTTGTTTAGGATGCCTTGCACATGGTTTTAAAACCATATGCAAGGCCCTCCTAAACCATGTACAATAAAACCATGGGTTGTTTAGAAGGCCTTACACATGGTTTTAAAACCATGTGCAAGGCCAACATTTTTTTTGCGGATAATTCAATTTTTTATTTTTTATTATTTTGTTTGGTAGAAACATTACAGTATCTCCCCCATATTGTTATTTTGGCTTATAATTAAATTTTTTATTTTTTATTAATAAAAATAACGTTACATAACGTTACAAGATCTCCCCCATACTGGGCTGTGAAGCGCCTCTCAGTGCAAAAATTCACTATAATTAAAAAAAAAAAATATGTACGATGGTTTTCGTTTTAGTGTTGATGCCATTATCATGGTTAGGTAAGTATGGATGTTTGTTTTAGAGAAATAACATAAAGTGGCTATAATTTTTAGATATATATAATTTAAACATAGAAGTGGCTATAATTTTTAGATTTATATATTTTTGACATAGTATCTAAGTTAACGGTAAGTTTATTAACATATTGATGAAAATAGTGGAGGGTTTGTTGAACCAGGTCTATTTTGGGGGTCTAAGCAAGAAAATGGTAAGTTCATTGTGATATGTTAATAAATTATTATTTATTAACTTATGGTCGCAAGCTTTTTTTCAGAGGAAAAAATACCAGTCTTTGTTATTCATATGAATCAAAAGACATCATTTACAATATCAGCATGATGACTGCCAGTTCCAGATCAATACATCTACCAATGTAGATAACAAAACAAAGCAGCAGATACATCATATACATATCTGCGTGGAGATTGCCAAATCCCAATTCAAACATCTACAAATATAAATGACAATACCAGCAGCAAATGCAAAAGAAAAAGTCTGATCATAGCAGAATTTTCTCATCATCCTTGATATACAGGTCAGAAATAACTGAGAAATATCGAAGATGAACTGCAGACATACAAAATCGGAGCAATACATGCTGGCAAGAAGGACTCTACATAGTACAGTAAGAAGTAATCAATCAATAGCTGAAACCATGCTGAACAAAAGAGATATTCAGCTACTCTAAAAGAGATTTAAATTGCCTTGATTCACAATCAATCCATCCAAAGATTCTGAAAAAGTAACAACTCCCATATCCAACTTCATGCCTTGTTTTGAGAGTGCATCTGCTTGCATGTTTATGGTCGCAAGCTTATAAACATGTAATGACAGATAAACTGAAAGCTCCACTAAAAGTGAAAAACCATCACATTGATCTCCTTGTTGTCTAAGAACTTGTGGAAGTTGAAGGTATTGGGCTAAATTTCAAGGGCTTCTTTTGATAGCTCATCAGATTTTTTGTTGAGTTCATGGTACACGTGAACAAAATTGGTCCAAAGAAAAGTATAAAGTGATTACCTTGAAGGAAGTGCTCAACCCAGATATTGACCATTGTCGTTTTTTTGTTTTCCCACTCAATAACTAGTTTTGAGTCCCAAAAAACTTGTAGTCTATCTAGTCCTTTCATATTTATGAAATGAACTAAAATCCACAATACACTAAATTATGCTTTCATGTTAGAGCCTTTGCCCAGGGCATAACATATGTGATAATAGTGATTTGGACTCCGAAAAAGGACCACACCAATGCCACAATGAGCCAGGTGACCTTGGCTCGCCCCATCAAAGAAACCCCACAGAATCTTGAAGTCCACCTGAGATATAACCAATGTGTGCGATGTTTTGCAACTATAGTTGTAGTGATTGTTATGATGATGGTCCAAAAAAAACTTAACAAATATACTTTATTACTTACTTGATCAAAGTCTTTTCAAGTTTATTTTTTTATCCTAGGAAAAAAACCTTTGTATTTGATATTTCTAATATTGAAACTAAAATACGCATGATCACGTCTTTTGATTCTTATATAATTTTTGAATGTCTCGCCCTAGACTTGTAGGACATAGTACAATCTCCCTTCAACAAACTTGTAGCTCTTAAAAGAGGCAAAATTTAATACATAATCTATACTTTTATGACCCAACGATAAAAAATAATGATGAATAAAAAAATTCCTGAGAAGCAGATTAACAAAAAAATCAAAACCCTTACACCAATGAGTTAATAGATTCATAAAAAATGAAATTTCCTCTAAATTCATATTCAACCATCATTCACTCTTGCTTTAAATTGATTTCTTTTGAAAATTTGTATGTTTTGGAATTGAATCCCCTATATATATGTGCAAAGGAGACTTCCTTAAACTGTGTTTTTAACTCCATTTTTTTTTTCATTATGGGATCCAGGGAAAGCTTTGTCAATTGACTTTTTCCATTTTCCCAATCCATCAAAAGCTTTGAGTCCCCTACAATATGTAACTTGCTTACACCTTTCTTTTTTATTTTTTTAAAAACCAGAACAAGTAAGATTTTTATATTAAATGTTGTCAAAATCAACCTAACAAAAACACATTAAGTTACCCTGCTTTCGAGGGGAAACAATATATAACCTGCATACAAAAACTTCCCATCCAACAAAAATTAAACTTCAAGAAATTTCCTGTACCAAGAAAATTCTGAAAACTATATGTGCAGACATATTGTCATGACAAGAGCACATAAATAGTACATAGGTATTGATTAACAAAAAAACCCTAGTACATACATATCATCCTCCTCCTTTCCTGTTTGAATACACCTCGATGATTTTGATTTCAAGCTACACCACTGATGGCTCCTCTAGGACCCATGAAGCTTGCATGGAGCTACCTTACACCATCAAAATCCGAAGTTCTACAACCTCCTCAGTCAATATTTCTACTTTCCCTTCCTGAATCCTAATATTCCCTTCTGTGTTGTCTACTTTGGTATCCACCATAACTATATGATATGCATTTCATGGCAAAGTCTCTAGGATACCTTCAAGTTGATCTTGCAAGTGTTGCATGGCCTACTTCAAGTCTTTAATGTTGTTCTCAAGGCCGCACATATCAAATCTATAGGAACCAGTAGCGAAATGGGAATGATGTCAAGCCCTTAGCATTCCCCAATTGTTTGAATAGTCCACCTTAGAGACAACAAGTTGAGCGACATTGAAGTCCTCCCTAGAAAATTTCCCAAAAACAAGTCCTCCCCAAAACCTTTCCTAGAAACCATAGAACAACTAGAACTCCTTAGAGTGTGAATAACCGAAACAATGAACACAACATTTACATATCAAGTGGGATATAAATCCCAAATTGAGGGATGATCTCTTAACAGTGATCTCCCCCATCCTTCCCACGAAACACAACCCAACGCCTTTAACCAAAACTTTTGCGAATTCTGAGCAGACTGCGAGTCAAGGGATGCACTTAATGGGTGAATAAATGTTGAAATATGATGCATACCCTCATCATAATCCAGGTGTCTAGAGCTAGTACAAGACACTCACCCCATCAGGGGTCTAGAGTATAATAATCAGGTTGTGGGTAGAGCAGAATGCAAAGTTTTTTCTAATGAACATCCGTCTATGAATACTTCTCTTCATCCAAATATTTATAAAGTTGGTTATGTTGATGTTGGGGTTTGTGCTATGTAAGGGATGTCTAAGCGTCCTTATGAAGTTGTTCCTTTTAACCCATTCCCTTCTTCCAAACACTCTAATCATGGGAAGGATGTGCCCTTGGTTGTGAATTCTAGTATTCTTAGGGGGGATCCGTACTCTCCCTCTATGTTTGCTACTCAAGTTATAAATTCTATAGATGAGGCCTCTCAGGATATCTTTTTGAATTCATGGATACCTTCTGAAATACCCACCCTTACAAGGACAAAGTGGTAAAAACGCCTCTCACAATTTACTCTAATTATTCTTCAAATAAACTAGATATTACCCTTATCAAATCCATTCACCACGAGAATGTTACCAATAGGAATAAGAATAAAAATAAGGGTAGACAATGAAAAATGTGATATAGGGGGGAATGGTGCTTCTAGCAATGAGTACATTCCCCTTTTTAGTAGATTGCAGGATGCTTCTTTGTCTAACTCATCTCGTGATAAGATTTTTTATTCTTGGGCCCTTAGAGCGGTAGTGCCCATGAGAAGTAGTGATTAATGATTATATTGTCCTTCAACATTGGGGGTGTCTCGAATTTTTGTGCCCTCACGAAGTTGTTAATGAATACAAAACGTGATTTAGTTTTAATTCAAGAAACAATGTGTTTGGGAGTGAAATCTTGTGAGGATTCTTTGAAAATCTTCTTGGGGGTCTATTGGCTAAATGGAACCCTTTGGTAACTAAATTTAAACCTCATGAAATGTGTACAAGTATATTAATGGATGGAAGAGTCAAAGGTATTGATCATAAGTTAAAAAATATTAACTATTATGGTCCTTATAAGGATACACGGAGGTTTAGGGACTATGTGGATACCAACTTGATTTTAAGAGACCCTAGCCTTATTTTAGCCGAGGATCTAAATTTCACTTTGCTTGCTTTTGAAGTCTGGGGAAACTGTACTAGGTTGGATTCTCTTTCATAATACTTTCAACAAATTTTTTCAGAGATCTCATCTAGAGGATGTATTACCTTCCAACGTATGCCCTACCTCGAGAATTGGTAGAGTGGGAGTTGCGGGGTTAAGTAAAAGATTGGATAGATTTATGATAGATGAGAACTTAGCAAAATATTTGAGAAAATTTAGATCCTGGGTTATAAATTATCCAATACCTAATCATTCTCCTATATTCCTGCAACTTGTTGGGCACTCTATGATTCATTGGTGTCCATTTAAATTAGTCATGTGTGGACAGATGAGGAATATCTTTATACTTTGGTTAGAGCTAAATGGAATACTATTGCGGTACCAGAGGAGGCAAGTGCTATGGAAAGACTGACTATTAATCTTAAAAGTATGAAAATTTTGGTTGTGATTTGGGAAAAGGAGAAGAAACAAAAATATTTATAGGATCTTATAGAGATTGAAGATAATCTGGAGAAGGCTTATGAGGCAAATTTGACAGGTTCATTTACATTTGAGGGTAAGGTTATTTTATCTTAATTGGAGACTAGAAAAAACAAAATTGCTTAAGTTGGAGGGAGAGACATGGAGATTGAAGAGTAGCGAAATTTGGCTTACCCAAGGGGACAATAACACAGAGTTCGTTCATAGGTATGCAAACTATAGAAGGAATCTGAATACTATTTGGGATTTGAAGGATGACAATGGGAATAGGGTCTCTTCTCAAGTTGTCTTGGAAAATAAGGTTATGGAATATTTTTCTAGTCATTTTATGGATCCTGGAGGATGTGATATTGGTTCTCAGCTCAATGTGATTAGACAATATCCTACACTAATTTTCTGAATATGAAGGCCAACAAATTGGAAGTACAATAACTTTGGATGAAATTGAAAAAGTATTAACATAGTTTGCCAAAGACAAGAGTTCGTGGCTAGGTGGCTATCATGTGGAATTCTTCATTGCTTTCTTTGATTTCATGGGAAAGGAACTATTGGAGGTAGTGGAACAGTCTCATACCCAGGGATATGTTTCAGGAGCTATAATATATACTTTTATTTCATTGATCCCCAAATGTGAGAACTTGAGTCCTTTTGAGTCTAAATCCATTTGTAAATCACTTTCCTTAATTTATGTTGATGCGATTTTGCATTTTCTTCCATTGGTATGGAATTCTAAATGATGTTCTTGTCATAAGTCTTTCGTTCATTATATGACCAAGTGAACATGTCCCTGAATTCACAAACTAAATCAATGTCATCCTTTATTTCTTGAGAATCCAGGGTCTTACCGACCTTAATAGGACGCAAATCTTCCTGAGAACCAATATTTACTTCTTTGTAGTCGGGATTCGAAGTTGTTTCTTGTGATTTGCATTGGTCATTTCTATCAAACTTCTTTTCCAATGAGACCCTTTCCATAGGGATAGGGTTCTACTGAGGTTCTTCAGTGAACCCCTCTTCTCTCCAATAAACATGATTACCTGCATATTCCTCCACATTGGCCATGAACCTACAAATATGCTTGTCGTCATCAAAGACTTCCCAATTATCGAAGTTGTCTTGCACTGAGGGACAAAATATTACTTGTACTTTGCATGCATCATGTACTTCATCAGTTGGATCAAAGACAAAGGCGAAAACTACGAAAGCATTTGCTGTTTGGTTTTCTTTTCTTGGTATCACTTGAAAAGAAATAGCTTGGAAATCTTCAGTAGCGATTCTGGCCGCATCCATGCATCTTTTCAATCACATCTTTTTACAAGAAAAAGTGCCTTTCACTTGACATACAACCTAGTCAGAATCACCTATAACATGTAATAATTGAATGCCATAATCCTTTGCAACACTTATCCCAAGTAGAAGAGCTTCGTATTTAACAACATTATTTGTACCATTGAATTCCAATTTAAAAGAAAAATAATGTTGCCTGTGTTTAGGGGAAATTAATACGATACCTGAGTCCATACCTAATTGGGACTTGGCCCCATTGAAATATAGGATCCAAAACTTATCAATGTCTTTCTTAGGAGGAATATCTATAACTAATACTACATAAGAACCAACGTCATGTTGGTAGATATATTCGTTCTCAGGTTCTGCGGGATCATCTACATGATGTTTCCTCATAGTTTATCTCTGCAGAGTGATGTAACTGCCTTTCGAAATGGGAATAGTAGCATAAGATAGATCCATCTATAGGCTGCCTCCAAGGTCTTCTCCAAAATTTCTTAATAAGAGCATTCCCCAAGATTATGGAAGATCAATTACCACAATATCCATTTTTATGCTTATGCTGGGATGAATAGCTAGTCATACAGGAACGTCAACTACCACGTCACAAACCTTTACTTCTCTGGAATCCATAACGCAAAAATTCATGTACGGTCTTGACACCTGCAACCCTAACGTCTTCATCACAACTAAAGGAATAACATCAGTAGATGCCCCTGATTCAAACATGCAATTATGTAAAACCCAATCACCAATGCACAAAGAAATAAAGAAAGGATTGTGTGTAGAATTCTAATTCTTGGTTGGTAGCATGTTAGCCAATATAATCGACGCATCCTCACTTTCTTTAGGTTGATTTATTGTTGATTGTTTCTCTAGGGTTCCTTCTTGAATATGTAGTAACTCAATAACCTGCTTTCTTACAAAGGGAATATTGACCAATTCTGTTAGGAGCACTGGAACCTTCATAGAACCTAAATTACTTGTAGCATCAATATTCATAGGTTCATCAATAACCAAATCAATCAAAGACTTACCTGAACTTACCAGAGGTGGAAAAGGAACCTTGTCCCTTTCCATATTTTTCGATGAGAACTACCTTTGTCTTTGGTAAACATTACCAGGGGTTCTATTTTCATACCATTTCATGATTATCTCTCAGTTAGGCATTTTTCCAAGGATCTTGTTTACCTTTTCAGTATCGATTGAATTTCTTTTTACTTCCTACATATCTTCATTAGACAACCCAAACTGCCTCTTTTCGAATAGATTACATACCTCTGCATTGTCATCCTCAAATGGAGCGTTGTTTTTGGTGTATTTCAAATAGAGAGCACAAGTTCTCTCATCATGGAAACTGCGACATGCCGTGCAATAATATGGGAATTCGCTTACCACATTGGTTGGTTCCAAGGAGGAGCGAGGTCTCTACCGAGTAGGAACTTTGTTGAAGTTCTCGGAGGAAATATAGGTTGACTTGGTTGTTGTCCCTTTTCCAACTAGACAAACATGTTTTGCATGGTATTTAAGTGGAGACTTTATCTTTATTCTTTAGTTATGGTTTTGTTCTTGAATACCGGGACGTATCCTGCCTCCCCGCTGCTTTCCAACTATCATACAAAACTTTTACCTTCTTCGCATATAGGAGGTCAACTGGTCTATCTAGGTTTAGGTGGAACATGAAATCACTCGAGAAGGCCTTCAAATAATATGATAGAACCATTGCGTCTGGAGGTTTGTAATATGCAGGAAATTATTTAACAATCATGTCAAATCTGCGATCAAACTCGTCAAGCATTTCATTTTCACACTTTTCATAGTCATTCGTGCATTATTTAATAGTACGAGGTCCTTCTTTTCTTGCCACCTATCAAATAATTTTTTCTTTAAATCAACATAAGTAGCCATGCTACCAGCAAGTAAATACTTGAACCATTCAGCTGCATCATTGGTTAGACTAGAAGAAAAAGCTTTGAATTTAACATATAAATGAGAAGTATCAGTAAACATAAAGCATCTTTCCATACCATCCCAATGTTGAGCAGGAGAAATTGTATCAGAACCAGAAACCACAGAAAATTCTCTAATGTCTTTGAATTCTAACATTTGGTTAGGGTATCCCACAATATTTGTGAAATCAAATGCAAAGAAGGAAGACATGTTTGCTTTATTACCGGGATCGACAAAAAGTTTATGTATATCGGTTAGAGTATCAAAATATAATTGACCACTTACCAATCTCTTTTGAATTCGATATTTTCTTCTTAACAATATATGACTCAGGTCAAGGAGGAGTGTACCTTTCAAATTTGTCCTTGTTGGAAACCGTTTAGGATTATTCACCAATGGAGTCGCAAGGAAAGACCTGCAGGGTTAGTCTAAGCAAGTCTTACCAAAATAAGGAACAAGGGATGTACCCGAGTACTCGGTGGAGTCGCCAGATAAACCTGTTAGGTTAACCAAGGTGAAAGATACAAATTTTAAACATAAGGATGTACATGAAGACTTACCGACAATGTCGTTCTTTCCTAGATATGTTACCTCATCGATTTGAGGTCCCCAACAACAGCGTCAAAATGTTACCGGTTGAAATGGCAGTCCAAGCCATCGGTAAGCATGTGAGGGGGAAGTGACCACTGTCACCTTAATCACTTCTTCCAACTGCTTTGGAAGCCTAAGCCTCCCAAGGGAGTGCCCTATTACAACTCTGAAAAGACACTAAACACAAGAAGATATATCTTTCGAGGATGTTAATGACAAGTGCCTAATGGATTCAATTTGATAATAGGAAGCAAACACTTTATGTGTGACAGTTCGGGGGAAGAGTGAGGGTTGCTGCTATAACAACAATAGACCCGAGGTAAGGGACAACTCAAGGGATGCCTCAAATTCAGACCCAAGGGTGAAACAAAGGAGAAAAAGAGGGAGACAAGGGTAGAGGGTATGGTCCAAGGGCTGTTAAGGTCATTTGGATGGACAATCGAGGGTAGAAAAGGCTTTTGGGCTACCTCAAAGCAAACCCGAGGGTTGAAAGGGGAAGATGGAAAATAACCGAGGGTGAGAAGGAGGGACTAGGAGGATTCCAAAGGGAAAAGATAATCCAACTACGGTTTGAGAGACGAATTATAGGACTGCTTTTAGGTATTGGGATGAGGATAGGGGTATTCCAAGGTGCCCTAGCCGTAGGGCATCTAAGAATAAAATGGATTCCAAATGAGGAGAAGTAACCTAGGTTAGGAAACTATCCTAGAACGCTAAGGATAAACCCTAGAGGACTCTCACAAGGAGACGTGCCTCTTCTTCTCAAGGTGATAAAAAGGTTGGAAATGGACTACTCGAGAAAAAATGTAGCCCTAAAGCTACCATTCAATCACGAATATGAACCATCTACCAACATTTGTGACAAAGAGATTAGAAACCTAACCTTACCGTGCTTGTGTTTAGCCAACAAATCTAAGCATCATCATGAAAGAGAATTCAACCAAAAAGCTTCCAAAAACCAGCTTGCATAACCAAGAAAAATCCTCCTCAAGAGGGGCGCATTCTCTCCAAAGAGCCCTAGTTAGAGTAAAATAACAACATAGTAATAATCCCACTTATTTCATGTCTTAAAAAGAAAATGAGGAAATATATTTATATGATCTCACCCTCACTTATTACAAAAATATCCACTACAACATGCCTTTAAAATGTCAACTTAAAATTAAAACAAAATAATAATAAAATAAGACTTAATGTAGGCTTAAGGTAGGCCACCTAGGATATTTCTTCCCCTAGGTGCCAAAAATAGCCTAATTAAGCGAATCACTCCGAACGAAAGGCTGGAGTGAGCTGGAAGGGGGACGCCATGTCCCTACTAACCTCGAGATGTTGTAAAATCCCTCAACGCCCCCCTTAAACAATACATACGACCTGGTGAAGGAGAGAACATCCTAATGAGGACAAATGCCCAAGAGAGGAAGCACCAATTGGATGAGAGGCCAAGAGGGTATCCTTGTGGTTGTAAAGGAAGACCAGAGCTTTATAGCTGAGTCTAAAGCCATCTAAGCAAGTATGCGTGGCGTGTAGTCATGTGGCCTAGTCACCAACTGCTAAGAGCCCCAGACACCAACCCTGAGGTTAAAAATCCTAATAAAGAGCAGTCAACAATGCCTCTAAGCCATAGTACTACTAGAAGAAGAGCCAAAGGGCCCTGCTATGACTAACGCTACTAAAAAATTGCCCTTCTTGATCGAAATAGGCCTCTCTCTAGGGTATACCTGATACGCATACTAGGTACATATACAACGTAACCAACCTCAAACATCAATCTTAACTATATCCTTTCATTGAAAGTGTAAAAGTAATTCCTCATATCGATGAAGATAATATGAACTTGTTGTGGATAAATGAATTGCCACACCGCTATCCTTAATATCTAGCGCCGAGATACTTACTTGATAAGTATCTAGAATCGAGAAGGGACACTCTTGAACATACTTTTATAATCGAGAAGGGACTCTCTAGAACATATTTTTACAAAACCTTGCTCATTGCAGGTACAAACGTTATAATCCAACGTGGAATTTTAGAATGGTTATGACTTTCAGTGTGTGGTCACTAATCAAACACCAAAGACCCTTCCTTCAACCTGATATGAAATCCTCCTCCAAAATCCCATATCGCGTCCTACTTTTTCATCAGTTAAGTCTGCAATGAATGCCAAAACAATGATTGCCCATCAAAATGCGGCAAGGGATTATTCAATCTGCCCTTGCAGTACGCCATTGTCTCTACCAAATTGTCACAAGAATCAAAGATGGCATTCAGGGAGTAGATTTCTTTCCTTCCCCTTTTCTCCTCCGTCCATTTCGCCCGCTAAATTAAGCAGAAAGTTCAAGTGCAAACCCATTTCAAATGTGGTTCAGACAAGCCATGAGTACCAAACGTTCTCCAACAAAGCAGTGGCAAAGCTTGTCTCAGTGGTTGGAGATGGAAGTGTGAGTCCATTGAAGGATGTGCCATGGGAAGATGTCATGAACCACACGGTATGCAACTGTGAACCCCGTTGTTTATTTTGAATTGTTAAATTTCAATAGGAAGTCTATATACCCATTAGGATGTTACATGTAGTTTTGCTGTTAAAGTGAATGTTTTTGTGGAAATTTGTAGCATTGTAATGTATGGATGGAATTGTTTGTGTGGGTATTTTTGGCAGGCAACAAGACTGAAATGGGTAGATGAAGGTTATGAAATGTCTGTGTTTACAGACAGGGTTTTGGTTCAGTCTGTACAGGATTCCTCCTCTTCTATAGAAGAAAATGAAATCAAGTTAGTTCTGGCTCAAACTGATATTTTGATAATTATCAGTGTCCAAAATCATGATTCTGTCAAATGGATCTTGCAAAACACTGAAAGAATTCCTACTGTCATCTGTTTTCATTGCTCTCCTGCCCTTCAAAACAAGCTAGGAGGATTACAGGTCTCAACCAGCAATACCAACATATTTGACAAACTCCTCCTTTCTCGAGAAGGGAACCAGACGAAAGAGTCCTTGGAAGTTTTAAGAACTGTGTACGAGGCATGGGGTCGTTGCAATAGTGATGATATTCGATTTTCTTTACTTGTTCTCATTAATTCCTATGTGAGGCCAGTACCTATATTGAAAAGTTTGCGCGCAAAAGGAATTTCTACGCTCTCTTGTATGATAAAGAACTGCGGTCCTCAGATATTGGACTGCCTTTTAGACCCCAATTGCAGAAAAGCTCTTGTTTGTCTTAATAAGTGCGCCCCAACTGATCAGGTATGCAGTTACCGCTGCATTGCATCATACGAGAGTCCGAAATTGGAAGCTTTTTCTCTATGCGTGTTGCAGAAACACAATTGCCTTGGACTGGATGCTGAAATTTCAATGAAACCCGATGTTCAACCCCTCTTGTCTTTTAGAGGGAGTCTTTTGAGTCATGATGTTGCAGAAGACCTTTTTGTTGGGTGGTTAGGGGAATCAGAATGTAGCTGGCGTGTTGTAGCCGGCCAAAATCCTGCATATGATCAATTTCCTTGCCAATATCAGCTCTTCTATAGGGGTAAAGCAAAAGGGTCATTCTGGTACGAGCCAGTGTTTCAAGTACAGACCTTGGATGGGCAGATTGTATGGAGGAGAAGACGGTACCGGGTCAAAAGAGGAGCTATTCCTGGAACATTTTTCTTTACTGTGTTGGACAATGGTGTTGTCTCAAAAGAGTTTTGGAGAATTGTAGATGTAACGGATGATTTAAGCTGGGGACTATTCTATTATAGTGGTGCAGCTCAGGCAGCAGGACAATCTTATACAGGGGCAGTTCTTGTCACTCCAGATGGAGCCTGGCCATCTAAAGCCGAGGCACAGAGGGTAAATTCTGCTTTGGAAAAATGTGGGATCAAAGATTGGGAGCTTTACATGGTTGACAATTCATGTTGTACTAATCCTCCTTTAGGCATCCCTGAAGGCTCAAGGTTGCATCTTTCACTTCAAGTGAGTGGTCCCAAATTGGCATCATCACATGAATAATTAAAATGGCCAGCTTATAAACTTGACTCATTGAAATACAATCCTTGTTAACATGCAAATTCTCTGTTTCCATTGTTCTTATGGAGACGGTGGGCATAAAGAAGAGCAAATGCAGTTCCACGAATGTGTGTTTTGATGGTAGAAATAAAAGGTCTGGCTTCTCATATACACTAGAAAATGGACTAGACAATGTCAAGAGTCGGCTTGAATTGCCAAATAAAATTTGTAATCAGTTCCTGACATTGCTTTATATTTTCGTTGTGAATTGGAGCTAGAGGGCATGCTTGGTCTTTGCTTTCAATGGAGAGATAGCATCTTCAATAATGTGGTAACTTCTATGAGTCGCACATTCACTGAGAACTGAAACAGCCGCAACTGTAATTCAATGGCTAATGGCCTACTGGCACAAATAAACCTGAAGGCCAAAATTGGTGTAATATGAACCATACTTTCCCAGTGGTATCATAGAGAAATGACTTTTGCAATTAAGGTTTGGCGCAACCCTTACTTATTTTAGATTAAAATTTACACTGCATAGCTTGTCTCTTTCCCATTTTGAAGTTATGTCATGTTGGGCTTATGAGTTAATCAAAATGGATGTTCATTGTTATTGGTTTCTTAGTTTTTCTGTGTCTGGAACAAGTTCTATAAAGTTAGTCAGAAGGGACATCTATGTCGGATACCGTTGATACCTTGTTGTGATGATTTCTGCAAAGTACGTATCATTTTTTCCTGATTTCCTTAAGGCAGGATAAAATTCAACTTATATGCTCGAATCATTCTCAAAAATTTTAGTGTAAATGATGAGATTAATCTCCTCTTTTCTTTTATTTACTTTTCAATAATTAAGGTTACAAACACAAGGGTGAAAAGAGGAATGAGGAAAATATTGCTTCAGGGAAGTCAGTTTCACCGTGAAAGAAATGTGGCAGTATCTCATTGTTAATTATTTTCCCCCAAACCCATGAAATGATGAGTAAACATCTTTCTCAAAGGCTGAGACGTTTTCAACACTCCTGTTATCCATCTGAGCAATGTTAATGACAACACTGGATTTATTCAAGACTTTAAGACTCCAGTGTCCAATTTTATGCCCTCTTGTCTTTGGGCAACATTGCAAGTCCCATGACTCCAATTCACTCTGCCTTTTGAACATTAGGATTCTACAAATATTGTTTTTTCATTTATTTTTTGTTAATGGTTGCATATCTTCTCTATATTTTCCCGTAAAAAACAAGGGTAGTATGGGACCAAAACATTTTGGAGGTGAACACAATTGTAAATTCTTTTTTCTAATACTATTTATTTTGTGTCCGAGGAGCTGCATTTTAATGCCCCTAAAACCATCAGATTTTGATGTCCATAATACATGTCATTAAGATATTATGAAAGGAAACCAGAGCAGTTTTGTCTATATAAGTCTTCCAGATAATGTTTGTGAATGATAAATATTGAAATGCTGTTGGGGTATTGTCACGGCCAGTGGACATCAGCGTGAAAATGTACAGGCCCTTATCTGTTTGGTTTGTCCTTTTGCTTGTACCTTTTCTGGACTCTGATTTTAAGATAATTTGTCATGGAAATTGTCTTGCCAAATAGTCAAACTGATTTCAGTCTCTTTGATAGTTTGCTCTTAGTTAACCTTGGGTGCTAGGAGCTTGTTCTTGATCATAGTCTTGTTTAGGGTTAGATAGCCTATGCCCATTTCCAAAGAGTCGTGTTTATCTTGTCCATCACCATGGTAGCAGTGAGAGGGACTCTTTCTAAGAACCATGAACCCTTGTTCCATGTACTTGTTACTCTATATCTGCATTTCCTCCTTGGCTGCTCCGAACACTTTGTTCCTTGAAAATCTATCCCTCCGAAACTGCCCTTATTTCGTGGCAATCCTATAGCAAATCTTTGAGGCAATATTGTCTATAATTCTACACCACAGGGATAGAATGGATATGGAATTCGAATAGCTGTTACCTGTTCTCTTGCATTTTATCCTTAGATTCTAAAGAGAAAAATTATATCGCCTCTTTTCTGGGAGACCACTTAATGTTCATGATAATCAGAGCATGCTAGCCTTCATAGGGAAGTCTCTATCCTGCCCAATTTTTCTTTTGAAATGCTTCTCCTCTAAATCTGTCAGACAATGCTTATACAGACGAGTGGCACCGCAAAAATCCATACAAAATGTTCTTGATACTGCTCTATTTCTTAATGTCATTCATGATATCTAATATTCATTACATACCAAATTCTGGGCCTCTTTAACTTGTTTTGCTGCTTTTGTCAACTCTGTTGATTTTGCCAATAAGTTTGGACAGTACCTTCCATTGAGACACCTGTTACGAGGGTTAATATTGAGGATATCTAGATCTGTGGCCAACTAACAGATCAAAATGAAGATGTAACATTTAACTGCCGAAGATCCTAGTGCCATTTCCTCCTATCTTTGAAGGCAGCAACCCTTCAAAAAGGGATTTGAAGGCAAGTTACTTTCCCAGGCATGCAGCACTTTTGATACTCGACTTGAAAATCCTGCTCAAACCATCGCTGGCATAAAATGCCTTTGCTTCAGATAAGTACATGCATATTAGAAGATTTTTAATATTGTATAACATAGGTGGCTTATTGGTATGATACTTGCATGGATGAAGAAGAATCTCAAACAGTCAAATTTAATAGAACATTTGCTTTAAAGTCTTAATTCGTTCAGTAGATATGTACAAGAAGAAAAGGTGTTGGTGATGGTTTACTAGCTAAATGTACATATTTTAGATGATTCGATGTTAACTTTCACATATCTGAAAATTTCATCCGACAGGTCATGTGAGTCAACTCCCAAGGTCAGAGTTCTGGGATATCAGAGTTATGGAATAAAACAATTTGTTCTCACGGGGAATTAAAATTAGCTACCCAAAGAGAGATGGCAAGCCAATGGCATCACACTCATCAAACATTCTTTTTTACAAAGTCTTTTTAACAAAGACTATGCAAGGAAAACCCTTCAAAATGTTCCATAGGTATGAACATGACAACATCCATATACTTGCCAAAGCATGTGAGCTAGGCATGTCATGAAAATCACAATTAATTGTTTATGAATCTACACTTAATGCTGAGAAGTATGCCTACTAACCTAACATGCTTCTTTCATAGTCAAGGGAAATATATGAGAACTCGAGGTAGGAATCGGCATAGAGAATACATCTATCACCAATAAATTCTAATTGAACGCATGCCAACAGATTGTTACATTTTCTTTCTCACGGAGTTTGGATATTCAAATTATTCATTGAACTGGTTCTGTTGAATTATGATGAGTTAACGATAATGCTTTAAAATATAGATACAAGATTTGGATAAGGTGACTACCAAGCAAAGAGCCACATAAACTACTGGGTGTAACTATGCATATAATCTCTGATAATTCCTAATGATGATTTTTATGACAATTAGTAAAGCTGCAATCAGTGTCAAAGGGTAACTGGAAGTGTCAAGTTAGCTGAAGCGTTCAACTGCATATCAGAGTCTGGCTATGGATGCAATTGAAAATGCATTTTAGATACAACATGAGAGTAATGTTGGATGCAATCAAAATTAATGCAAGATGCAACCATCTTAGCGTGACTTATTGTTGCTTAATTTGGTCAATTACATGACATTTGGAAAGCACTGAACACAACTCTCTCCTCTCGAATCCTTTGTGTCTCCCTCAAATATATATTCTCTTCGTTCAAAGCCATACTAATTATTTTCAAAACTCTTCAATACATTTTAAATCGTCTTATTTTCTGTTAATACCTACAATTACCTCCTCCCCATTTATACTTCTAAATATGCAATATCCTTCTTGACTATGGTTTGAAACTGCCTTTATTGATGGAATCAGAATTTAATTCTCCTTGCGGTTCAGCCTGGCCAAGTCTAGGTTTGGTTTGCAGTCTTCCTTATTGTTACCTTATCGAGAAAAACAATTATCAGAACAGAGGAGAAATTCTTTGGAACAACGGTAAAACGAATCTCTGATGAATTGACTGAAATCAAGCATGGCACGCTGAAAAACCTTGATGGAAGTCGGAATCAATCTGTGGTTTGCAATTTAGATCGATACTAGAGATGGGTGACCCTGCTCAATGATACCAACACAACAATTAGAGGCATATTAGGTATTTATTGATGTATATGATCGGCGTGGGCAAATTAACTTGTCCATACTGTATTTTTCATGAGGTAATTTTCATGAACGTAACGTCTACAAAGCGTTGGGAATCATATTATGTCTATAAATATTTGAAAGGTGGTCTGGTGGGTGCTGTGTGGTCGTTTCGACACGAGGTGATTTGTAGCGGGGAGTGTGGTGGCTGACTTGGGCATTCAATAAGCATCCTACAATGCAGTATTTAATGCTGTGGTTGCAGGAATACCAACCATTGGATTGAGAGTTGGATCAAATTCAACGGCTGATATCCCTATAGTCGCAGCATTAAATGCTGTATAATGCAGTATTTAATGCTGTGGTTGCAGGGATACCAACCATTGGATTGAGAGTTGGATCAAATCCAACGGTGGATATCCCTATCGCTGCAGCATTAAATGCTGTACTATGGGGTGCTTATTGCACACCACAGACTTGCGTTTGCTAGATGGACTACTTCTACTTGCATTTACTTCGCAGTTGACAGCATTGAGTGTGGAAGCTGGTAGCATTGAGTGTGGCAAGGTTTTGTTGTCATCATTTTTCTTGTTTGGTGTTTCATTTGTTTTTCGAGCTAGTGGGCACCGTGGTTGGCGACCTTGCAGTGATCTGTTAGTTGGTTCTCTGTGAACACAATTGGCTCCCTGGTGGTCTATCTGTTGGGTTTGTGTGGAATTGCTTCCGCTGTGTCCATTAGGTTTTGGGTGGTCGTTCCTGTTTGCATTGGGGCGTGGAAATGGTGTTTGTTGTTTTGTTTTGTTCTGTGTGGTGTTGCTTTGGCTATGTCCATTGATTTTTGGGTGGTCATTGTTAAAGTTTTAGGGTTTTTCATAAAAATTGACAAACTTGTACTTTAATGCAATTTTAAACTATGAAATAATACAATTGTAGTAAAAGTCTAACCAACACAAATATAATTTTAATCTTTTTCAACTTTAACACTCCCTTAAGGACCACTTTGTTAAAGTTGGGATTACGGTAACAAAATATAGCGGCTGCAGAAATACTCTGTAAAAACACATAAGCAGTAACACAATACTAAATAAAATTATGAATAACAATAAATTGATCTAACTAATAAAGCAAAAGAACAAATTTGAGTTGGACCTTCCTTACACTCATAAATACTTTCAGATCATACCTTGTCTCTCAAAGACAAGTTACTAAGTGGAACAAGTTTGGCCCTTACCTGAGGTCATGGACATACCTGAGAGAGAGAGAGAGAGAGAGAGAGAAATGTTGTAGGATAGGGGTGCAACTGTCAAGACACCCAAGATCAACCTCAATAAGAAGGACAACCAACAAGTGTTCAACCCAGAAAAACAATCTAGGGAAGTCAGATAAAAGAGTACACAACCAGTGGCCCATTCAAACAACCCATACACAGGTAGAGACCATCTCAACCAACCCAACACAGGTAGAGACCAACTCATATATCCCAACATAGGGCAACAACTTGCTCAAACAACCCACACAGGGTAGTGGCCTCAACAAACAACCCAACAAGGCCAGAGGTCTCAACAAACAACCCAACAAGGGCAATGGTCTCAACAAACAATCATGAACAGGCATCAGCCTAGCTGACAACACACAATTAGTCCACAGTACAGTGGATAGTCCACAAAACAACCCACGACAAGGTGACAACCCAACAAATAGTCCACGGTTCAGTAGAAGACCAACAAAATAGGCCACGACTCATGCGACAACCCCAACAAATAGACCACGACTTAGGTATCAACCCAAGACAACCCACGACACCCTCACAAAGAACAAGCAAGCATCGATTGTCTCAACCAGTAGGGCGACAACCCTAGCAGACAGTGAAACCCTCAACCAACAGCAGAAGAACCCTCACACAGGTGGTGGCACACTTCCTAGCAGCAAAAGAACCCCAAGACATCACCCATAAGACTACTGTAAAAATCCAAGATCAGTGACACACAAAATCAGATCTGAAATGTCACTTCAAGATGATCTCACAATGAAGAATTAGAATTGTATTTATAACCTCTTAAAGACTTCTAGAATGATCCCCCTTTTAATTCTTCATTGACTTAGGTTACTAAGATGCCTTCACAATATGAGGGTTGACAAATATAAAAATATAACTTAATGTTAAGTCGACATAAACAAAGGGGTTAAGGTACCACACTAAAGAGGGGCGCTAGGACCAACAAGGGATACATAAGACCAAGTCAAGCACAAGGCTAACCATAAGTCAACAAGAGGCGTCACAAAAAAGTGGGAGGACAACCTTTTTACCCATAAGACCAAGGTGTACCAACAAGGTGGGAGAACAACCTTTTTACCCACAAGGAGAAGTAACCAAACTTTTAAATTTCTCTTTCAAGGTATGTGATCCACCACAAGTGTTCCATACAATAACTGGAATTTTTTATCATCACCATATAAAGAAGGTCCAAACTGGATGATGTGATCCTCTGGTCCCCCTGACTACTCCTAAAGGTCAAATGCTAGTGACATCATCAAAGAGTAGTCAGTCCCTTGAAGAAACAACCTAGCTCAACCATTTAGGAGAGGATGGCATCACACATCATCATCTTGGTTAACTGGCCAAGATCCACCTAGTTGACTGATCAGGACTACACCTGCAGGACCTGCTTGGTCCTAGACAAAGAATCTGCTTGGTCTCAAATTAGGATGTCTTTGTCTTAGCTTGCAGGATCTGCTTGGTCCTTATGACCAAGCACTGTCTGCTCCCTAACCAAAATACCTAAGAGACAGATAGGGGCCCTAGCCACATGTTAGGGGCTTTGCAATGGCATCAATCTGCTTGGTCCCATACCAAGAACCCCAATAGACCATTGGGGGCCCTAGGGTACCTGCTAGGGATTTACTATGCCTAGTTAACTGACCAAGAACCCTAGTTAACTGACTAGGCTGCCATTTAGAGAATGGCTCTTGCAGTTGCACTATCTTTAACAGTGGTTCCTGTTTGCATTGGGGTGTGTTGTTTGGTGTTTCTTAGGTTTTCAAAATGGTGTTTGTTGTTTTGTTTTGTTTCTTAGGTTAGACTAAAACTGAAGGGAGGCCACAATCCCCAGGAAGACACTTCTCCCAGGAACTTTATCGAACTCGAACTGAAGGGAAGTTGCAATCCCATGAAGACTCTTCTTCCAAGCACTTTATCGATTTTAACTAGAAAGGAGGCTATAATCCCCATGAAGACTCTTCTTCCAAATGCTTTATTGATCTCAAAATCGAAATGAGGTTGTACTCCCCAGAAAGACTCTTCTTCCAAGCACTTTATCGATCTAAAATTGAAAGGCCGTTGCACTCCCCAAGAAGACTCTTCTTCCAATTTACTAGTCACTAAAACTAGAAGGTGGCGATGCCTACAACTAATCCACCCCTCTGGGCCCACACACTTCACACTAGAGCACTCTCCTCATAGGAGACCATCCCTCATAGGGATCATCCCATACTGGGATTGTTAGTTTTTCTTAAGATCTGATTAGATTATCTAGGGTCTTTATCTGAAAGAATAACTGATTAGATTATCTAGGATCTTTATTTGAAAGAATAACAAGTACAACAAGTTGCACAAGATATAAAAGACACACGAGACACAAAGGTTTTCATCGAGGAAACCATAAAGGAGAAAACCCTGCAAACTTCCTCATAATAGCAAGATGATCAAAATCAGTAATAAGAAATATTCAACGGCTATCTATCTCTCCTCCTTTGTCTATCTCTCTCTCTCATGCGAAATTGAGAGTGTGAGGTGTGTATAAATGAGGGAGAGCACCTCCCTATTTATACCCTTTTAAGTCACTGACCAAACATAAGACTCTAGCCTACATGTCTTCTCACACAGGGACCACTTCTCCTAGAGAAACTACAAATACATATTACATGATGTTACATTGGGGACTGTTGCCCCGACTTCCAACGGAGGTTGTACCTTAAGTTCTAAACACAATTTAGACATCCCGTAAAAGGGGTAACACACATCCCTAATGGGCGTACAACAACATACAACAATAAATATACATCAGAATATCTTTCGAAGTTACAAATACATCAACACTCCCTATTAACTAGGAACGTATTCTCTTTCTACACAGTCATCAACACATCTGGTCAGCTCTTCATCGCATCGTCATCATCCCAGAGTCATAGAGTCTTCATCATAGTTGCTTCCATCATCTTCTTATAATTTGATCATCGTACCATACTATCTGTCATCAGAAGTTTCTACATAGCCAACCCTTTTTCATGCTGGATGTAGGCCTAGTCCTCTGCCAGGTCTTCATCACATCTCGAGCAAGCCTTCATGTAGAAACTGTCCAGGATCTTCTTTACATTGTCACGACAATAACCTGCGTCTTCTACCTTCATCTCGTTATATCCAAATCATCTCTTTTGTCTTGCACAAGAAAAAACAACAAACAAACAAAGCATCTACGGTCGACCCGCGTTCTATTAAAGAAACGCCTAAGTGCACCTCTTGTGCTTCATGACCTTATCATCTCAACATGGGAACACATATATCTCATATATATGTAAGGACGAATTACAACCCAACAACTTGCTACACCAAGACCTTTTACGTTCTTCTGGTCAACCTCAAGGGATTACATCTGAACAACATACGTCCGAGATCTTTTTTGTTCATAAAACCTTCAGGGCGTATTACGTCCGAGTAACTTGCGTACCATGCCAGGGCTCAATCTTTACTCTCAGATAGCCCACGTGGCGTAGTACATCCAAATAACCTGCATACCACGCTAGGACTCGTTCTTTACATTCAGATAACCCGTCACAGGACTGATTACATTTGAGCAACCTGCTACACCAGGATTTTCTCGCTCAGACAACCTTTCTCATTTCCTATGTGAGATAATATGCTTTGTAACATATCAGGATTGATTACATCCAAGGATAACTTGCGAGCTTTGCTAGAATGTTACATCCAAGGATAACTTGCAGGACTGATTACGTCTGAGCAACCTATGAACTTCGCGAGGATGTTACGCTCATAGAACCTATCTTTCTAGCTATGCTAGAACACATCACTCCCTCTTTTGAGGGATCTTGATCTGGATCACACCAAGTCTTTCTCTGAAGTACTCGAACTTCACTCTTGCAAGAGGATTGGTCAACACATCGGCTATTTGCTCCTTTGTTGCCACATATTGGAGCTTCACTATTCCTCTCTGCACCATATCCCTGATATAGTGGAACTTGATCTCAATGTGCTTCGACTTGTCATGGAACACTGGGTTTTTCGACAGCTTCATGCAACTTTGATTGTCGCAGAAGATGCAAGTCACATCGACAACATACTCTGTCTCGGTTGTACTCAACGCCACACATGATTGCTTCCTGTTGAACCAAGAGATCATGCTAGATCCCAAACTGAAGCAACAAGCTGAGGTTCTCTTCCTGTCCGTGGTGCTACCTGCCCAATCCAAATAAACATAACCATGTAGGTTAATCTTATGATTTGCATCATACTTGACCCCATAATCCACTATACCTTTTAGGTACCTTAGCATGTTATTTGCAGCTATCAGGTGAACATGTCTCGGATCCGTCAGGAACTGGCTTAGGGTGTTCACTGCAAAGCATATGTCTGGTCTCATATTCATCAGATAAATCAATGAGCCAATCATCTGACGATATATTGTGGCATCGACCTTCTCGGATGAAGCATCACTCAGAAGCTTCAATTTAGATGCCATAGGTGTGGTCGTTTCCTTGCAGTCCATCATTCCGAATCTCTTCATAACCTCCACTGCATATTTTCCTTGACCAAGGAAGATCCCATCTGCAGTCTGCCACACCTCCATGCCTAAGAAGGAGTGCATCATGCCTAGGTATTTCATCTCGAACTCTGTAGCAAGTCCCCTCTTTGCATCTGTAATGAGTTCCTCTTCACCTGTTAGAAACAAGTCATCGACATATAGCAGGAGTATCACTGGTCTTCTGTCTTCCACCTTGAAGTAGAGGTTGGAATCTGCTTTACTTTTGATAAATCCCAATCTCATCAGGAAGCTATCCATCCTGCCGTACCATGTCCTCGATGCTTGTTTCAATCCATACAAGGCCTTCTTCAATTTGCACACACAGGTATTTCTATCATGTGTCTCGAATCCCAGTGGTTGTTCCACGTACACTTCCTCCTCGACTACACCATTCAAGAAAGTTGTCTTTATATCCATCTGGTGTATTTTTCATTTTATAACTACTTCCAAAGCAAGTATGGTCATCATGGAAGTGTACCTTGCCACGGGTGAAAATGTCTCTTTGTAGTCTACGCTTTCTTTCTGTGAGAAGCCTCATGCTACAAATATTGCCTTGTATTTCTCGATGCTGTCATCTGCATCATGCTTGAGCTTGCAAATCCAATTCGAAGTCATGTCAGATTTCTTCTTCGGTCTCGGAACAATCTCCCAGACATCATTCTTCATGATCCACTGATATTCCTCGATCATCACATCCTTCCATTCTTTCTTTTCTGTAGCCTCTTCATAGATGGAAGGTTCTTTATCAATGATGTCACACAATAGGGCCACATAGCTATTGTAGGGATTTTCCCTCTTTCTCTCTATATGTATTCCCTCCGGAGCGCCATAACTTTCAACTTCTCGTAAGAGCTCCCGTGCCCATGCTGGTTTCCTCTTGTGGGAGTCCTTCTCAAGGAATGTCTCTATCGGCTCGTATGGTTCTGTCATGTCGTGATCTTCATGGTCATCTGGAATTGTTTCTCCAATTTCCATATCTCGAATTCTCGTCTCTTTAGGTTCCTCGACTTCCTAGATAGGAGTCCTCCTAGATCTGAAGTATGCCAATTCTTCATCAAAGGTTACATCTCTACTGATGTCGATCTTCTTGAATCCTGGGAAGTATATTCGGTAGGCATTTGATGTATCATTGTATCCTACGAATACACCCTTCCTCCCAGAAGGATTGAGCTTGGTCATTTTCTCCTTTGGGACATGTATGTACATCGAGAAACCAAATATTCTCAGATGGTTGACTTTGGGTTTCACTCCTGAGAAATCCTCTTCAGGAGTCTTATTGTCAAGTACCCAATGAGGAGTACGTTTATGTACATACACAGTTGTTCTTGCCACCTCTGCCCAAAGGTGCATAGGAGGATACGGGTGAAGCAACATTGATTTCATTGCTACCATTATGGTCCGGTTCTTTCGATCTGCAACCCCATTATGCTGAGTATTGTATGGAGTGCTCAACTCCCTCATAATCCCAGATTCTCTGTAGAGTTCCTTGAATTCTTCTGAAGTGAACTCGCTGCCATTATCTGACTGTAGAATCTTGATCTTTCTATCTTTCTAGTTCTCAACCAAGGCTTTATAGTCCTTGAGTTTTTTTAAAACTTCACTTTTCTCTTTCAAGAAATATATCCATGTCTTACATGAGAAATCATACATAAAGTAAACATAGTACACATACACGCTTAATGAGCTAGAAGACATGGGTACACTACATTTGAGTGTACTATCTCCAATATTTCTTTATCCTTGCTCTCACCGTTGGGAAATGTCTTTTTTGCATTCTTTCCTTTTGCACATCCTTTGCAAATGCCTTCATGCTTTGCCTGGATCTCTGGCAATCCTGAGACTGCTTTGCTTGCCATCGACAGTGCTCTGTAGTGTACATGTGCAACGATTCTATGTCATAGTTCATTTGGTTCAATCGACTCATGAACCAATGCTTGTTTAGGTTGTCTCTTCAACTTGTACAAGCCTCTGTTTTCTTCTCCAATCACTATTGCATCCTTTATTGTCTTTCCTTTGGGCCACATCAGTACTTGGCCATCGACAAATGAAACCGTAATTCCCTTTGCATCTCTGCAGATATGGAGAGAAGATTCTTCTTCAATCCTGGAACATATAACACATCCTTCATCTTTAAGGATTTCCTGGAGCCAAGCTTGTATGAAGCTTCATCACTCCCTTTTATGGGGTATTGATAATCATCCCCAAGTTTCACCTTGTGAGGTGACTCATGTTTAGATGTATTGACGAATGATTCCTTGTATCTTGTCATGTGTTTGGAAGCTCCACTATCCACGAGCCAATCAATGCTTCCGTGTGTGATAGTGCCAGTAAGTGTTGAGATTAGCACATACGCTTCATCTGAACCATCCTTCTCTCATTTGGATATTTTGTTTGCTGGTTCATCATCTTCAACAATATGAGCATGGTGTCTCCTTTTCCGGATGGGACAATTTCTTGCCAAGTGTCCATTTTCATCACAAGTATAACATCGAGCATTTGAAATATCTCTTTTGGTATTCTTTGGTTTCTTGTCCTTCTTCTTATTGTGATGAAATTTCTCCTTCTTCTTGAAGTTCTTCATGGTGTAAACTACGAGAGCTTGATCATCGGTTGCTCCCATATTTTCTTCCGACTTGTCACAAGTCTAGCTTCTTCTCTTGTCACAAGTCTAGCTTCTTCTTATGCACATTCTTCTCGAAGTTTGCTGAAAGAGATTAGTTTCCTTCTTACACAAATCCCTTGAATGAATGAGTCCCATGATCTAGGGAGACCATTCAAGGTAGTCATTACAATTTCTCCTTCTTCGACATTCTCTTCAACTGCTTCAAGTTGTTTTTTTATTTGAGCAACCCCTTTGAAGTAAGATTGTATAGTCTCAGAGTTTTGTATCTTCTTCAATTGGTTCCTCAAAGCTGTCTTCCGGTTGATGTTCTTCCCTTCGAACATAATTGTCAAAGCATCATATACTTCCTTCGGTGTCTTGAATGCAAACACATGGGGGATGAGGTGATCCTTGATAGAATCTGCATTGATTCTCTTAGCCTTAGCCATGTTTTTCTTATGACCAACATTAGCCTCATCTCCCTCTGGTTCTATAACATTTCCAGTGATAAACTGATCCAAGTCATTTTCTTCAAGGATTAAGGAGATTATGTACTTCCATGCCCAAAAGTTATCATCCTCTCCAAGCTTTTCCTCAAGCTGAGTATGGTGAGTCATATTTTCAAAATGAGAACCTCAAATGGAAACAATAAAGATTTGGATCTTACCAATTTGAGGTGTCTGACTAGGTTCTAGAGCAGGCTGACTTAAGGTTTGTTAGAGAAACCCTAATTTTCCAAACTTGGAGATTGGGAATTCTGTTTGGACAGAAAGATGCGTCTCCTTGAGGCGAGTTGCTCAACTAGGTCACTTTCTGAAAACTGGGGTGGGAAGCCTCCGATACTTGATGCCCTAGTTCCTCCCGAAGGCTAGTGACAGGGTAAAAAATGAAACTTCTTTGATTCAGAAAAAATCTCCACAAAAAGATGCGCCCTACTGAGGCGAGTTATCCTAGCCCTCTTTTCTTGATGATCTGTTGAGAGAACACCTTCAACTAGGAATCCCTAGTTCCCGCAGCTGCACAATGCCTTCTTTCAGAGAGGCTTTGATACCATGTTAGTTTTTCTTAAGATATGATTGGATTATATAGGATATTTATCTAAAAGAATAACAAGTACAACAAGATGCATAAGATATAAAAGATACACGATACACAATCACCGGGGAAACCATAAAGGAGAAAACCCCGCAAACTTCCTCAGAATAGTAAGATGATAAAACATAGTAATAAGAAGTGTTCAACAGCTATCTATCTCTCCCCCTCTGATTGTCTCTCTCTCTCATGCGAACTTGAGAATGTGAGGTGTGTATAAATGAGGGAGAGCACCTCCCTATTTATACCTTTTCAAGTCACTGACCAAACATAAGACTTGAGCCTACATGTCTTCTCACACATGGTCCACTTCTCATAGAGAGACTACAAATACATATTACATGATGTTACACTAGGGACTATTGCCCCGACTTACAATAGAGGTTGTACCTCAAGGTATAGACACAATTTAGACACCCCGTAAAGGGGTAACACACATCTCCAATGTGGATACAACAACATACAATGATAATATACATCATAATATCTTCTAAAGTTACAAACACATCAACAGGGATACACTCCTCAAAGGAGTCCTCTCCACACTGGAGATTGTTCCCATCGGAACCATCCCTCATAGGGATATGTTAAAGATAGAGCAACATCAAGAGCTATTGTACGAGAGAGTGGAGACACTAGGTCAATTACCAGGAGTTGATCAACTTAATTCATTCTGGGACTGAAGCTCAACCTGGGGCTGACAGCCATTCTTTAAGAATGGAGGCACTTGGTCAGTTACCAAGATGTTTGCAGATGTGAGACCCATTATCAGGGAGGATGGTACCCTAGTCAGTTAACTAGGGCATAGTAAGACCCTATAAGGTACCCTAGGGCCCCAATAGTCTCTCGGGGTTCTTGATCTGGGACCAAGTAGGTTATTGCCATGGAAAAATTGTAACATCCCGATTTTGAGCCCATTTGCATTAAAATTGTATATGATGTAAATATCGTTATTTAATTATGGTGTGGAGCTCAAGGCCAAGGCCACCATCGATTTAGCGTTTTATGTATCGACAATTAAAATCAACACCTATGGTTTTGTGCTAGCCAGGCACATTATAAAATGAGAAATTATGTAAAAATGCAAATTAATAAAATACCCACAACTAGCTATGCAATGCAACAAAGAGATGGTTGCATGATTTCATAAGGAATAGGGAGGGAAAATATTAAAACCCTTGAGCCAATAGTGTAAAGCCAAATGTCAATGGGAGAAACCATAAAGCTCTCAACTACCTTTTTTGTCTTATGCACCCAATCATTTATTTCTTCCAGAAGTTGGTTGAGGTAGTTAATGCCTTGGGAATAGAAGAGTATGATAATCAAAATTTGTATTGGTGAAGCCATCAATTTTGGGGAAAACAAAATTTGTTGTGGGGAAAGAAAACACCCACAAATGTCTGTCCATTCCATTCCTCATACATGTGATTCTCTTCCTCACGCAACTGGAGCTAGCTGGGGTGTTTTTCCTCGTGATTTCAACATTTCCTTCATTTTTCCATAGTTTGGAAACATGTTTTTGTCTTGCAGAGTGAATGAGCAGAAGAGAACCATGATTTGGGGGTTTGTAGAGGTCCTTTTTGCTCCTAGAATTCCCAAAAACATTTGCTAAAATTGGATTTGCTCTCCCAGGGTTGTTTTCCCATTTGCAATTTCATTTTTGGTCCCGAGGACGTTTTTTCTTCATACCCAACATTTGTATTTTGTTGTTGTGTGCACCCTTGTTTTGGTATGAAAGACTTAGGAGTGGAAGAGGCCTGTAATTGGCTTGATAAACCTAGTGAAGAAAGGAACCTCACAGAAAGATCAAGAGGGGCTGTCTAATCCTCTATGCACCTGAAGAGCATTGGAAGGGAAGGTATGGCATGAGGGACTGCGTAGCAGTGAAGGTGATACTTCCTTGCGTTGGGTGTGTAGGTATTGTGGAGGCCAAGCTAGATAGATCTTGTGCAGGTGTCCATAGCTCTATGGTTGATATCACTAGCTTAGCAATTCTACCTTTCCACTACCTTTGCATCCTCATAAACCCAATTGTCGATTGGCTTGGCTGAGTTTTGACATGTTTTGGCTATGTGTGAGCCTGTTGTTGCCTGGTTCCTTGTGGAAATAATGCCCAACTCAGGGGTGACAGTTGTGCTGAGAGATTTATGAGCACAACTGGACTATGGTTGGGTGCAACGTTGCAACGAAATAGCTAGTTACGGGACAACTTATTTACAAGATAAGTGCTCTCTTGTATTTTCTGTATTAATCCTGTAATTGTGTTTGTTTTATGAATTATTATGAACATATGAATGTGTTGAATGAATGTATTTTCTTCCGCTGTATTAACATGTATTATGCATCTGTACATGTCTTTTATTTCAATGCATTTTGGTTTATGTACATGGGGCTAGATTTCCCGGATTAATATGTTAGTGCAGTAGAGTCACGTCCTCTCTCTCGGCGAGTAGAGGGGAGGGGACGTGACAAAAGTCCCTACATATGGCTATGAACCCTATATGTCTCTATGGTGTTTTGGTATGGGACCAAACATTTTCTTGGACACGATGTCCAAGCAAATCCTGCAGGTTGAGACATTCCTGGTCTGGGACCAAGCAGTTCTTGCAGGTACATTCTTGGTCGGTTAACCAAGAAGTTTCTTGGTCAAGTTGACCAATATGATGATGTGTGAGGTCATCTCTCCTAATCGTTTACTGATATGTTGTTTATCAAGGGACTGACCACCCCTTGATGATGTGACTAGCATCTAACCCTTAGGAGCAGTTCTGAGGACCAGAGGATCACATCATCCTGTTTGGATATTCTCCTTATACCGTGAGGATAAAAAATATATGGAACACATGTGACAATATACCTTGAGAGAGAAGAGTTTAAGGTCCTTTGTCTTGTTGGTCCTTTGGGTAAAATGTGTTGTTTATCCACCTTTATGGTACACCTTTTGACCTATGGTACCCTATTCTAAGATACTTTATGTTTTCATTTGGTAAACCTCCTAAAATCTAGGAGTAGATGAATGACCTTTCTAGAAAGCTTGTCAAGTTTATAAATTAAGGTCATTCCTCCTTCCTTAGTGTGCATCTGCGAAAGAGAAAAGTTTGGATCTGATTTTTTGAGTTCAATGCCGCATATTATTAAAATTGAGCACATAGATCTATGGATCAACATACAACTCACAAAATAGATCACACAATTTTACTCAGGAATTGAAGAATGAAACAGTACAAAAGGCTTGCAGCTGTTGATGCGTTCATTGATCAAAAGTAATTGGATGATAAATTACAATGTAATACAATGGATAAATAGCCACATGCAATTTGAATCCACATGAGGAAATTCTAATTGATTAGACTCTACTTGACTATAGGTAACTAAGACCTTGTCTAAATCATTATTGGAGGACTCAATAGTTATCCGACCTTGTCTAAATCATTATCAGAGTTCATCGGAGTTCTAAAACACAACTCGAGTGTCCAATTCAGTGTTAACTAAGGCTAACTGACTGTGGTAGGTGAGGAATGCGCCTCTCCTGCATGTAGCCATGCAAGCCTAGCACTAACTGAATGTAGAGGACTAGAACTGAATGTAACAGACTCCTAACTTAGCTTGACTAGTCACCAACTCAACTCAACTGACTTGGGTTGGTATCAACACTCCCAGTGGCTCCTAAATTGTAGGGATTGATCTATGAGGTTCCTAAACTGATGCATGCAAGTGCAATCAGTGGAAGTAGGCCTCAATTAGTGTTCCCCACACTTTAGTAACTGGAACATGTGCCCCAATTAGGCCAAGTGGACCCAATGGTGCTAGTGACTAAAAATAGACTAGAAAGATTCCCGATTTAGACATGACTCTTAATTTAGAAATATGACCAAATTGGACAATGGAGGATTAATAATCCTAACACCCCCCCTGAATGCTAACTTGGACAATTTGTGGTCGCTAGTAACTAAGACCACAGGTCACCCATAACATCAAGTAAAGTAAAGTAACTACTCAATACAAGGAGCTGGGGAAAAAACCACTTGGGAAAAAATCCCCCCCTCTAGCTAAGCAGGTAGAATCAGGATCAATCTGGTTCTTTTGTGCATAGGTATCCTGGGGCCTGGCATGTGAACCTCTCCATCATTATGTCTGGTGGAATCTTCTTCTTTGGAAGAATAATAATATGTTCAAACTAAGTGAGGAACACTTAAGAAACTGATATGTTGCAGCCATGAACAACAAATCATGAGTGGTAAAAACAGCCCCAAGTGTTAGGAGCAAGTGTCTAGGCGGATGCATAAAATCTTCCTCTTTACCAGTTCTGTGAGGAGATGAGCATGTGACCAAAAATAGAGAATCCCTAGGACCATGGAGAGCGAATGCTTGAGCTCCATAATCTGATATAGCTTCAGAAATAGCTAATGAATCAAAAAATAAAATATCAGCAACCTCATAAGAGGAAACTAACACCAAATCCCTAGCATCAATTTTGAGGAAGAATTGCGGTACTTGATTTTTCACACAATTAATGAGAACAACTATAAGCAGTACTGAAATCTTATGAACCTGAAATATTGAACCAAGAAATATCAGATCAGATCTAAATAAGATCATATCAGATCCTATAAGGTTCATATTAGATCCAAGAGTATGGTCCACCGAGACGGTAGATGCACAATTTTCTTCTTCTTCAAAATTCTTAATTTTGGTGCATGTAATCCTACAGGAATTTGCTGGAAGATCTAGATCATGGGGAGTGAATGGATCACTCTGGTGATTTGAAATTTCTTCCAAAATATCCAAGGTATTACATATTTGCACACCAACAACAACATTAGAGGGAGAAAAATCAAATTTCTCTTCACTTTCGGAAGCAATTACTGGCAAATTTTGAATAGAATTCAAAGGAAAATCATTATTGGCAAATTTTGAATAGAATTCAAAGGAAAATCATTGGAGGAGGACTTTGCTTCTTTTTCATCTTGAACAACTTCAGTAGAGAGAGAAGAGGAATTTTGGATCAGGAACTCTTATGGTGTTGGATGTGCTCTCCAAAGTGCTATTATGATCCTCATTAATCTTTCCAAAGGTTTTGTCCAA
Organism: Pseudotsuga menziesii; assembly: GCA_001517045.1. Taxonomy (NCBI): domain Eukaryota; kingdom Viridiplantae; phylum Streptophyta; class Pinopsida; order Pinales; family Pinaceae; genus Pseudotsuga; species Pseudotsuga menziesii. The sequence goes on along the minus strand of LPNX010686008.1, from coordinate 627,692 downwards.
TCTTGTCCAGAGTTCCTTTGGGTCTTCAATAGATCTATTGAGGTAGTGCAAGCTAGGAGAAAGATCCAGTGTCATTGTTCCAAAAGCTGCATCACATTCATTCAGACAGTCATTCTCACTAAAAAATCTTCACTGAGTCCCATAGACACCCCATAGAGACCTTGTCTCTTCAGAGATGCAATCATCTTCATCTTCCATTCTGAATAGCTTGTGAATGGGGTAAGAAGAGGAACTGATGAATCCATTCGAATTTGTACTTGCAATTACACAAAAATACAAAGTAAGGTTGGACATCCTGCAATTTTCAGGTTTTGATCACACCCAGCATAGTTGATCAAGCAAGCTTGATCAACAATTCGTAAACCTTTGGCTTCTGGTGCAGTGGTGGAAGGAGCAATTTTGCTAAAAAAAAATGATCCAATAAGATATCTAAGGAGGAGAAGTGCCTTGTATTTCCAAGGCTCTGATACCATAGTAAAATTGAGCACATAGATCTATGGATCAACGCACAACTCACAAAATAGATCACACCATTTTACTCAGGAATTAAAGAATGAAATAATGCAAAAGGCTTGCAGCTGTGAATGCTTTCATTAATCAAAAGTAATTGGATGATAAATTACAATGTAATACAATGGATAAATAGCAACATGCAATTCAAATTGATTAGACTCTACTTGATTGTAGGTAACTAAGACCTTGTCTAAATCATTATCGGAGGACTCAATAGTTAACTGACCTTGTCTAAATCATTATCAGAGTTCATCGAGGTTCTAAAACATAACTCAAGTGTCCAATTCAGTGTTAACTAAAGCTAACTGATTGTGGTAGGTGAGGAATGCGCCTCTCCTGCATGCAGCCATGCAAACCTAGCACTAATTGAATGTAGAGGACTAGAACTGAATGTAACTGACTCCTAACTTAGCTTGACTAGTCACCAACTCAACTCAATTGACTTGGGTTGGTATCGGCACTCCCAGTGGCTCCTAAATTGTAGGGATTGATCTAGGAGGCTCCTAAACTGATGCATGCAAGTGCAATCAGTGCCAGTAGGCCTCAATTAGTGTTCCCCACACTTTAGTAACTGGAACATGTGCCCCAATTAAGCAAATTGGATCCAATGGTGCTAGTGACTAAAAATAGACTGGAAGGACTTCCGATCTAGACACGACTCCTAATTTAGACATATGACCAAATTGGACAAGGGAGGCTTAATAATCCTAACACATCTTACCCTAGTATAGGGTTTCTACTACTTGGATTTGACATCCTGGGATTTGATATGTTTGGAGTGGGTTGGTTCTCTTCTTCTGTTGTTCGTGAGTTTATATCCTAGTTGGGTCGTGATTTTCTATCCTAGATGGGTTGTGTTTCTTTTTCTATCCATGACCTCTCCTCTAGCTGAACCGTGACTCTCTGAATTGGCCATAAGTGGACTGAAGCTTCTCCCTTGTTGGGTCGTGGATTTCTTCCCTTGTTAGGTCGTGTCTGTTTGTTGGACTGTGAGACACTCCTTACCGAGTCGTAATTGTTTGTTATTTGTTCTGCTGGTTGTGGGATCTCCCTTATTGGGTCGTGTATGTTTGTTGGATCGTGAGAAGCTCTTCCTTGCCGAGGCATGACTTTCTCCTAGTTGGTTGTGGGTTGTGGGTTTCTTCCCTTGTTGACCGTGGAATGTATTTCTCCTTGCTAGTTGTGGGCTGTGGGTTTCTTCCCTTGATGGTCGTGGACTATATTCCTCTTTGCTATACATGGGCGTGGGTTCCTCCTCTTGCTAGACGTGACTGATTTTTATCTCCTTAGGTGGTCCATGACTGTTTATTGTCTCCCCAGCTAGCTCGTGACTGTGGGTGATCTCATTAACTGGGACGTGGTTTCTTCCTCCTGTTGGTTGTGACTGTTTGGTCTCTCTTTGGTTGAGCTGTGACCTGTTAAGGGTTAAGTTATGTTTACATCCTGCTAGGCTGAGCCGTGAAGTCTCCTAGGGATGTGTTGTGTGTGTTGTGATTAGGAGCCTTTACATTCTTAAGAGTGTTGTTGAATCCTGGCTAAAGGATTGAAGTTTCTCTTCATGTTTCTTAAGAACCTGAGGTTTGTACCCTTACTATGTTAACCCATACATGTCTCTCTCAAGGTATGCCATTTGTTCTTCTAAGTGACTTGTTCCTTCGGTGACAAGGTATGAACCTAAAGTATCTGAGTATAAGGTTGATCCAATTATACTTTAGTGTTATTACTGCTCTTTGTTGTAACATTTTTTTTTGTACATTGTCATTGTTCTTACTGTTTATGTTATGTACATTGGAATTGGTAAAAACATCTCGAGGACCAACTTTAACGCAGTGGCCATTAGAGCGTTACAGTTTAAAGAGATGAAAATTATGTCTAGATTTTATTACAACGGTATTGTTCTAGATCTTACTATGTATTAGTTTTGTTTTATGAATTAAAGGATAAAGTTTCAAAGTTTCCTATATCAAACCCTAAACTTTAATAGGATACACTCCTCAAAGGAATCCTCTTGAAACTAGAGACCATTCCTCATTAGAACCATCCCTCACAGGGATACACTCCTCATAGGAGTCCTCTCCACACTGGAGATCATTCCCACCGGAACCATCCCTCATAGGGATTCGCTCCTCAAAGGAGTAAGGCATAAGTATCGACTTGTGCCTCATGAACAACCATATTGGTCATCAATTTCCCTTCCCCAGGAAGGGAATCTCCACCACTCCAATCCTTTCATGGAAGTATGCAAACTTCACTCTGGACAAAGGCTTGGTAAGGATATATGTAACCTGCTTATCCTTATCACATATATCGACTGTCACTGTTGAACAATCATCACATCTATTTTAGCTACTCCCTCTATCACGTAATCCATCTTCCTACCAAATCTGGAGCCTGAGTTGAGAGTCATGCTCCTATAAGCTTCCTACTTCAGAGCATCTTGCTTTCTCTCAAACACTGAACATCAACGCAATATACATATCCATCACTTGTCCTTTAGAACAAGTCTCATCATCCTCCTCTTGTAGTTCATAGCTTATGGTCTTTCCCTACAAGTTAACTTCAATCAGATAATTAGCAACATTGCATGATCATGAAATTCAATCATATGAACATTTCAATGCAATATCAATAGTTCACATAGTTATGTAACCATCTTATCTAATGCTTTATCACAACATTTATCCATTCATGGAATGTTATGCAACACTATAGGCTACGTACTCAATCATAACATGCACTACATGAGCTTACTACTTGTCAATAAAGAAAACTATATCGTATGATCATCATGCTACACTATAACATTCTCCCTGATTCTAGGAATACAAACATGCATACAACTATATTGAAAATATGTTACAAAACATTCAAATATTATTTACAAGAGAAATTGATAATACAAATACTTATCTTTTATTGTTTTGTGTGCTTCCTCTTGATCTCTGCCTCCTTGCAAAAATCAAGGAAGTCCTTTGATCTTCATCTTCTTTCTTGTTGGAATCCCATTGAAGAAACTGTAACTTGGATATTCATACATCACCAATGACAATTACATCGTCTAGATAATGCAATCATTGGTCCACACATAGAGTGTACTAGAAGAAGTACTCCTTTCGACGATCTTTTGTACTTTCCTTAGGATCATCATTCCTAGACTTCTTCTGTGGAGTATTTTCATCACCATCAGTAGAAGAGGCATGCTACTTTATCTTATTTGAGGTACATTGTTTTGCATTATGGCCATACTTTTTGAAATTATAGCATATAGTGTGTGAAGGATCCTTCTTCTTCTTTCATTTTGGAACAAAACTGGATCTTTCACTTTTGTATTTTCTACCAAAACTCTTCTTTCCTTTTCCTCTTCCCTTCTTGGTATGTATGGCAAGAGCTCTATTGACATTTGTATTTTCAAAAAACATCTTTAGGGTGTCAAACATGGCCTTGGTTGTCTTCTTTTGAGATATTTGAAGAATCAAATGATTCTTAATCGAATCTATTAGAATCCTTCTTGTCTTGACATCATTCTTCTTCCATTGGTATTTCCGTGCTTCCTCTTTTGGTTTTGGTACTCCTTCAACAAGGTTTATAAGATCATTTTATTCTAGGACAACGAGTACCCTGGACTTCCATGAATGAAATTTTGAAGCTCCATCAAGCCTATCTTCAACCTTCATGCTTGTCATCTTGACTGGAGATTGAAAAACTAAGATATGAAATATGTTACCGAAACCCTAGCAGGAGCTAGGTCAAAATTGAAATTTGGAACTTTAGAAACCTGATTCCACATATGAATGCACCCTCATAGGGAAGTTGAGTGTACCTCCCTTTCTACCAAATATCTGGACAAAAAACTCAAAAACTGAAACCCTAATTCCTAGTTTCGAGAGAAATTTGGTCAAAAATGAAAATTCTCAGATATGAAATCTGCTTCCGTAGATAGTTGTTCCTTCCAAGGGTGAGTTGGAGAATGCTAGGGTTGAACCTAATCACAGGTCAAAAAGACTTAAAACATGGAGCCCTGGTTCCTGACCTCGACATAATTTAGGTCAAAATTGAAAGTTTGCTAAACTGGATTTTGTCTCCACAGAAAGATGCTCCCTCCTAGGCCGAGTCGCATAAGTGATATTTTCAAGTTGATCTATGAATATAAGGGTTCAACCTTGGATTCCCTAGTTTCTTGATTAGGGCAACGATGGTCTCTGGCAATGGCATCTATTCAAAACTGCTCTAGTATCATGTTAGATTTTCATAGCTTTAGAAATATAATTTCATTATTTATTTCATCCCACAACCATATCATTGTTTCATTTTCAATGTAACTAAAAACAAGGGTCACTGAAATATAGACATACACAAGACACACAAAGATTTATCCTGGGAAACCCAAAAGAAAGAAAACCCAACAAAATTTTCTCAGAAGAAATAATTAATTGAATACAAGAACAATACCAATCATGAAGATTAATCCTTAGCACAAGAATGTGATCTTCTTCCACAAGAACTGGGAGAGAGATAGGATAATAAGATAACCCAAAAATTTGCTTCACTTGATCTTCACTTGTCCTCCTTGAGAAGTACGTGTCACTTGAGAGAGAGATGTGTGTTGTGTATGCTCAAAATGAAGCATGAAAGCACTTTATTTATATTCTTCTTTTCACTAGAAGTTTCCACAAATAGGTTGGCCTGTATTTTTATTTATTTATTTATTTTTTAATCTTCCAATCCAACTTGTCATTTTGTCTTCTAGGGTCAATTTAACCTTTTCGTTGGAGTAGAGGTTCTCTTCATTTATTCCCACTTTCTCTGAGACTTCTTAAGATTATTTTCGGATGCTACATTAAAATCAATAGTTTTTACCCTACCATGTGCCTATACATGGCCCGCTCGTAGATATACCTCTCACTACAAATCCATCGCACTCATCAACATTAAACCTTGATCCCAAAAATCACCTTCCTTTCTACCACATCTCTACTCCATCATCCATCGTTCAATATCATCCCATCACCCTCATAGGTCTCGCATTGCTAGATCTCTGTCTTGTCCCTATTGTATCTTGCATCATATGCTTTGCTAGCAACCTAACCATTTGAATGCTCCTTCTCCTGCTTCATATCCACACAACATCGTTGTCATTTGAAAGATCCATCATACTCTTCTGATATGTTTCTACTATAGCCCTATCTGACAATTGCCACTCTCTAACCTCACCGTGTTTTTCTTTCCTAGGTCGTCTCCATGCCTTGGATTACCTAATTTATACCTGTGTGTTTTAGTCATTCTTTGAACCTTCTCTATCTATTCTTTGCTAATTCACTTTCACTCATGAATCCTATCAGGCCTCGGTCATAATATATATAGTTATGAAAGCTTATCCCTACTATTTGCAACGATTAATCATACAAGAAGCCTAGTGTCATTAAAATCCCTAAAGGCAGTGCACATGGGAGGCAAAGTGTTATTACAGTCACGTGACAAAGCTACTCAAGTTTTCAGTTTGCAGCATTCATTACAATTTCTGTTATCCCAATGGAAGCATTACAGGTAACCAATTTATTTCTATCATCCATGGGCACATATACCTAAGTGCTCACATATGTGCTCTTCAACAACGATGTTTGATACAGTAATTTTTCGAACCGTTTTGGTTTTAAGCTCCAACCACAATTTTTGTTACAACATCAAGTTCATGGGCCTCTTTCAATTCTTATTCAAGAGTCAATCGCTCCAGCAATATTTATGTTCTTATATCGGTTAAGCAACATTTGGATAGGGTTCTTTTGGAGACATTCCCTCCCACTCCGATCTACATAGGCACCTACTTCAACTACATAAAGTTAGCATCATCTAGATCGTGTTCAATTGGAGACGTGCCCTCCCACCCTGGGCTATGTAGGCATTTGCTTAGTTCAACAACTCTTCACAACAACATTAGGAGTGGGTTCCTTTATAGACATGCCCTCCCACCTTGGTCTATGTAGGCACCTGCTTCAATCAACACCAACACACTCTTAAGTGTATTCAATATTTTACAACACATTTTAGCAACATTTTTTTCAAATTTGGTTTCATTGTTCTCACACTTAAATCGAGAGGAGGAAAGTAGGGATGCTTTTCGCTTCAATAAGAAGGAATTGGTATGAATGGGAGGCCCATCCATGCCAATTGGGTGTTGGGATTCCGTTCACACCTAAGTAGGCTAGTTTGCTAGAGTAGTTAGTATTTATTATATTAAAATAAAAGAGTTCACATAATAATTCTCTTGACTAATTCCTATGTGGAACTATTTGTAATCTTATTTAAAGGCTAGCAATCCTTTATCTAATACAAGTTAGTCTTCTGTTTATTTTTTTCATTCCTAAGTATCATTCTAAATTCTTAACGTTCAGTTTAGTTGCTTGTTTTTGAGAGGTGAGGCTCAAAGATCCCTCTTTGAGCCTCACCTCATTGTTTCAGATCAACTTTGGAGGGAGAGATCTAGTGCTTAGCTCATGACCAAGCTAACCCTCAGGGATATTTATTGTTTTATTTATGTAATGGGGAATTTATTTAAGTTTCATTAGATAAACATTTTTTTCTCATTAGATTGTTTGGGCACTTAGGTTTAGTTTCAACACATTGTTTAGCCATCATTGTTTTCACAAAAATTAGTTATAAACCCATGTTTGGACACTGCTAGTCTCAAACATTTTATTTATTTCTTGGTTCCTTGCCTTAAATCGTTTCCCTTTTAATAATATAGAAAATAGGGACTCGCTTCCTTTAAGTATCTTGAGGTATTTGAGAGTTATCTGGGGTTTTGTTAGCAACATGGTTTGATCATTGCAATTATTTTAGAGTATAAACATGTGAGTATTATTTTCCATACTTTGTTTGTTGGTTGGTGTTGACTACAAGTATGAGGTCGCTTGAAAGGTTATGGCTTAACCTTGTTTTTGTGAAAGTATTGCTCTCATATGCAATTTCTTACTCACTGTCATATAAATGCTTTTAGATTAGTTTCACTATTTGGAACTTTTAATAGCACGATTAAGTTGTTTTTTAAAACAATAACTTTTCATTTGCTATAGAATTTTGTAATATTGACAAAAGTTCATCAATGGTTCTCCTGCACCATTAAGTAGTACCAATAGTACATGATGCTTCCATGGTTTATTAAAAACTTGCCTTTCGGTTCAAAGTTATATTATATTTGGAGGCATGATGGGTTCTTATTCAGATTTTATTGTAATAAGAAATATAATTGATGAAATGATAAGGGAAAATCATTCAGCTATGTTTCTTGTTAGCAGTTCATCATAACCAGTGTTTGCAACTTTATTTGCTTTCCAGATTGAAGTTTAATTGAGCATGTGTATCTTGTATTCTTAGTCCAATATTTTGAGTGTGGAATTACATGGATGCACTTGATGATTTGAGTCATGTGCGTGCTTCTTCTCCTTATTCTTTATTCAATAGTTCTATGTTTCTAATTGCTTAATTTTATGAAAATATTCCTCTTTAGCATATTATTAAGTCATATAAATGTTATATTGACTCTAGGTTCCAAAACTTTCACTGCTTTCAACATTCAAGGTCAGATAGCCATCTACAATTCATATTCTTAGTTCAATACATTGATTGTCTAATTTGATGAATGCACTTCAAAATTTGATCCATATCCATAGTCATGCTTCACTTGATAATAGTTATTTATGGTTGCTTATTTTTGTGACAATATCTTTTTTGTGATTTCAAACCAAATGCGAATTAATAGATGTCACCTAGCCTTTCTAGAACTTGATGAAGATTTATTGGTTTTTTATTTCCTTGCCCTAGTTGGCCTTTGCAGAGTCTTCATGAAAGCACCATCAATATTTTACCCAACCGTGGAGTATTGTCACAATGGCTCCCTTTTCTTTTCCTTCTCACTCTACATTCCTCCAACAAAGACATGGACATTGTCTCTCTAAAGCTCTTCAATTTATTTTTGGTTCTGATTTAATGTATCTAATGTATTTCTCGTTCGTCTCCTTTCTTAATTTGTATATTTTTGGTTAAGGAAAGATTTACAATTTAATAAAAAAAATAATGTCATTTAATCCCTTTTCCACTTGAAATTTTTATTTTCCCTCCTTCATCTATCTTGTAAACATCATCCTTTCCCTCCATAAACTTGTGGAAATATATTTGATTATGCTCATATGTAATACAATTAATTAATGTTGTGAATAGTGATTAACTCGTTAAAAAAATGAAAAGTTAAAAGGAAAAGCTTTTGGAAGAGTTAAATTTTAAATATTTAGCTATATCTCATTGGATTTCTTCAGCATGGAAAAACACTTCTACATGGCCATCTAAACCCTTGGTCTACCACAGCATGGAGTTCAATATTCATCCATGGGACCTTGTATTANGGGGGGGGGGGGGGGGGGGGGGGGGGGGGGGTGGAGCATTATGACCCTCCTTAGGGGTGTAATAGGGGGTCGAAGGGTCTATTAGTATAATAGTGGAGACCATTCAATGTAAAGTGGACTAGGTCCTCTATGCTTTTTATTATTATATAAATACCACTATGGTAGTTATTAGTGAATGAATATTATGGGGCCTTGAAACGTCCGATCCATCATTCCGACCAATGGAGGGAGATTTACAAATTTCTCCCCATGGACATAAAATGAAATTCATATATAATAAAATGTGTATGAAGACGCATAAATAAAAACATGACAAAAATAAATTTTATCCACACACACATCATGCATATACAACATATCCATCACAACCATAATAATAATATCGTTGCACATTCAACTACAAATAATACTTATCATTAAACAAATATCCAAGCAACTAGTTCTGTAAGAATTATTTTCTACCCAATGGTATGCACTTGTCTAGTATACACTTTCTATTGAGAGTCCACCCCCAAGTTGGGCTATGAGACCATTTGGGCAAAGGAAACACCTACAAGCTTCTCTTTCTCAGCCCACAACCCATTTTGCTCTTAATGTTTAGACAAATGATCATCCAGAGCTCTACATAAATCTCACACAAACATAACAACCATGCCATTCCTTCCAACTGCCCCACACAACACAAGGAAGGAATTCCCATTCAATGATCCAAACTTCCCTTTGGGATCCAACCCTTATAGTGCTTACCAATGTGTACATTAAGAGTCCAATCTACTATATGATGTTGTAGAACCTCTTGTAGCATTAATTCATGGCTTTTCAAGCATATGTGAGTAACAAAACTCAATGGGTAAGGTCCCTAGCTTTCCCAACCTCTATGCTCACCTACAACCATCTCTTTTTCCTCAAATCTGCAGTTATATTTCCAAATTTGAATTTTTGGGTATGGGTAGTTTGGGAATTGGTAATGAACAACAAAAGCAAGAAGTCTATGTAATGTCCAATTTGCTGGTAAAAATATGCTTCATGAATAAAATATGGTAGACTCCAAAAATATGAGAGAATGGTAGAAAATACATATGACATAGCTTTTGAACATGGAAGAGAGTACTCTTACAATAGTCATTGATTCATAAACTACAGGACCTTTTAGTTAACCAACAAGAATTTAATTGTGAATTTTTTTTATTTGTTGAAAGGCATAACCAACAAGCTTAAAGATAACAATACAAACATAATTAGGAGGATAAACAAAGACTGAAACCATGAAAATGAAGACTATAACTTGTTAACGGAGTTCATCTCAAAATGCCTACATTTCTGGGTTCACTTCCAGTATGATTGTTTGAATTGATTCTTCAAATGCAAAAGGTTACATCAATTCTGGAGAACGATAGAAATATGAGTGTGTACAAAGAGAACAGACACAATCAATGCGATACTTCAAGTGTACAAATGGAGACTCTCAGTCTTCCACGCAGTATCTTCAAGCTCTGGACAACACATTATCTATTTCTACAATCTGAAATTCCTCTGTCTAATGAAATCTGTTGAACTCTTGTTGTTCCAACTATGTATTTCTTTCTCTACTGCCTCTGCTTTTGTATCTCCTCTACTAGCTCTCTTCAGTTGTCCATGTCAAAAACAATATGTTATATAATTTGGCCAGTGAAGATCTGTGGTTAACGTGCTCAATTTGGGACAAAATATTCCTTGATGCCCATATTACCTGTAGGATAAGAATCAATGCCCAAATTAAGAGCACAATGACATGAAATGAGGATCAAATTCAAATATCTACGTCCAAATATCTCTATATAAACAAAATAAAACAAATTTGTAAATGTAAATTTAAGTTTAAATCAGGGCCATTGATCTAATATTCCATTGAACAAGCTAGTTCATCGATCTCCAATCTGTCGCTGTGACACCGACTATCTGATGTTGAATTTCCAATGCCGAATTTTCGAAGTCGAGAGGTTCCAACTGTTTTGACCCTGACATCGGAATTCATAAGTCGGAACTAGCATCACAACTTCCCAATGATCCTCCCAACATTCGATGCCCTACTATTCTGATTCTGAAAGTTGGAAGTCGACAATCGGCACGGGCTCAAAAAAACTATCATTTCCTCTCACGACTTCCAATTGTAGCCTAATTTGATTCGAAATATGAAGATAGACCTTGCTTCCGCATGCCACGTTTCGTAAGGTAATTGGTCCAAATGTTAAAACTTCAAATTATGATAACTTCCACATCTGAAGTCCAAATTTGACAAAATGGGTATCACTGGAAATATTTTGTCAGGCTCTATACATATGTAACCTTTCCTTAAGCATTTGAAGAGCTTGAATTTAAGTCATTCAGGAGATCTTCCTGGATCAGTCAAAGAAGCATATCCATCACGTGCTTCCATAACTACATGAGAAGTCTTTCCTCACCAACCATACACATGCATTCAATGATTGGATTTAACAGTCAAGAGGAACATTAGAGGAAATTTGGGGTCTAAAATGGGACTTATAAGAAAATGAAACATTTCTGCATTCGAATTGAAGAACCAATAGAATTTGAAGAAAATGTGTCAACCATAATGGTTGTCTTGGAATATTTGTCATAAAAAAAAATTACTTTTTGTTTTTGTATTTTCAACTTATTTACCTATGGTTTTACCCGAATTTCGAGCAGGAGCACTATTTGGATGCATAATTCAATTCTGCATCCAACGAGTTCCCACACTTCATACTTTCAATGGATATCACCCCATGAAAAATGAAAAATACATTAAAAAATGTGTTACTTTAAACGAAAACAAAAAGTAGTTTTTTGTGTTTTTTCCTTCAAAATTTATAATATTATTTTATTATTTTAACTATTATTTTATTATTTTCCTTAGGAGGCCCATTTTAGATCTCAAATTTTCTTTAATGGTAATGGGCTCATTTAGGGAAAATACAAAAATTGAGTGAGTTCTAAGGTTGACACTTGGCAATAGAGGATTTAATCTCCCGTAAGCTCCCTTTCCTCTTCCCCTCTAGGGGAATCATAGCCCCTCTACTGCTCTTTATACAATCATCTTGGACCATTTTTATTATTTTCCAACATAATGTTTACATAACATTCAAATTGGAATGATAAGGCAACCACACGGTCCATAAATAAATATTTACATTTTACATGCGTAGTCATTCACTAGTCAAGCCTTGGCGTTAAGCTCTGCACTAGGAATCCATATTAGAATATTTATATCATTTACATGATTTGATTTAATATATTCCAAGTCAAAACTGAGGGTTTTACATGCCTCATTAAAGAAGGTCTATTAGGTAGTTAGGAGGTTATAGTTGTAGTACGGTCTATAAATAAGGATGGAGTCCTCCTTATGATGAGTGTGGAGAAAAATATTGTAAGTGGAGCTTAGCTCATAGGAGCTTTCCTTGTTGAAGAGGAAAATGAACAAGAGTTGACTCCTCCATTGAAAGAATAATTTGATATCAATAAAAGTGTGGATGAGTTTTTGTTATCTCTTGTAGTGATTCTCTTGGATATATCCCATGTGGTAATATTTCACATTTGAGTTATATAGCAATTTGTATTTGAACACTTTCCCAATTCAAAGAAAACATGAAATTTTGTTTTCTATTTTGCAAGTTTTAACAAAAGATGGTTGTGACACTTAGATATATTTCTGAGTTTTTTCACAGAATTTCTCAAATATGATTATAGATCTTAATTCCTCTCGACAAAATATGTGATTCAAAAAATAAATCACTCAAATTCGAGTCCAGGAGAGGGTGATATGGTCATTTGAAATATTCATTTTTTAGGGTTTTTTATGACAGCCACAAAGCTTGTAGAGTTCATGACTTTTGATAGGGTGATCAGGTTGTATCAAGATCAACTCCATTGGAGAGATAATTTTTAGGGATTTCATATGACATATTATATGCCCTAGTTCAGCTACTCTCCCCTATATAGTTATCTCCCTTACAACAATTCTTCCCTCCATCGAAGCATGACAAAGTGGGGACCAACCCATGGGAGGATCAACCGCGCCGCTTTGGCATCTAGACATACCAATTTGAAATATTTGGATCCACACTTGAATACATTAAAGAAGGGTTGTGCTAAATTGGAGGAGATTTGTGTTATTAATCCTCTCATTGTGGAAGAGTATAAACAAGATAGATATTCATGGTATGGTTTAGATGATGATTGTGAGAATTGGTATATGAATACAATGCAATTTTTGGGATGGAAACAATTTCCATATTCTTTTGGATGAATGTTCTCTATTTTGTGAAGCCCAACTTCGGAAAGAACCACGCTAACAGGTGGTGCCTACCAATTTCCAGGATGCTTTTGTTATAGTAGCAGAGTTTCTTATTGATCCATCCGATCTACTTCTATACGAAGGATCTATTTGCTTATACTTGTTTGGATCCATGAGACGCATAACACTTAGAGGTTTGTAGAGCATTAGTGCCATGACTGGGTTGTCAATTGGAGCACATGGACATGGTACCCAAGCTTAAGCTAGAGCTTGTTGGACTACCTCTGCATCGTGACACACACTTCTATATGGTCACTTGAATCACTGACTTACTTCAACATGCAAGGAAACATTTTCCTATGGGACCCTGGATTATGGTTGTACAACATCATATCAAGCGTTGAGAGAAACACTTTCCTAACGGAGGTGGAGTGTTATGATCCCTGCTAGGGGTGTAATGGGGGGTCGAAGGGTCCATTAATGTAATAGTGGAGGTCATTCAACATAAAGTGTACTAGGTCCACTATGTTTGTTATTACTAAATAAGGCCCACTATGGTAGTTATCATGGAATAAATGTAATGAAGCTTCATTAAAGAAGGTACACTAGGTAGTTAGGAGGTTAGATTTGTAGTATGATCTATAAATAAGGACGGATTCCTCCTTATGGGGAGTGTGAAGAAAAATATTGCAAGTGGAGATTATCTCATAGGAGGTTTCCCCCTCAAAGAGGCAAGCAAATAGGAGTTGATTCCTCCATTAAAAGAATCATTTGATATTAATAAAAGTATGGAACATTTTCTGTTATCTCTTGTGGTGATTTTCTTGGGTATTTTGTGATTGAATATTAGTTGTACAACAATAAAGAATGACAACATTGGTGTTAAGAGTAATATATCCACTTTTATAACCTTAGATGTGCCTAATAAGTCTGACCGCCTCTATATAACCATTTGTTTGGGGATTATGAGTTGTGTTCATTTTTAATTAGGTGTCGTGTGTTGAGCTATGTGTTGTCATTGATGTCAAGTGTTAATTTGAACAAGTATATAGAAATTGTGTGTGCGTGTGAAATATATTGTTGTACTTGGTAATACCATTGAAGTCTTAGTGCAAGTTTGAAGAAGTATATAGAAAAGTGTGCGTATGTCAAAGAGATTGTTGTACTTGATAATAGCATTGAAGTCTTTGTGCTAGTTTGAAGAAGTATAAAGAAAATGTGTGCACAATACTAGTTTGAAGAAATATATAAAAATGTGAGTGTTCAAGTCCCACCAAATTATAGCATTCCAGTGCAACTGACAAAAGAATAAGAGGGATGGTTAGCTTGACTAAGAAAAAATGAAGAAGGAATGTCATCGACTTAAAAGAACCCCAACTCGTGGATAAATAAATTGAGCAATATCAGTATAAATAAGCAAGAGATTGAAGTGTTTTTGTAAGCTTGAAGGTATAGATGAAGTAATACAATGAAATTGCAAGCTTTGGGGTCAGATGAAATGCTTAGGGGAATCAATTGTAGAATGAATTGAGCGAGTCTGCAAGAGAACCAAACATGCTGAAATACAAGGAGTAGTTGCACATTCGCATAGATATGCAAGGAGCAGTTGCACATATATATACAAATAGCATTTGCAAAGGAAGCCCAAGGAGCATTTGAACTAAGAGCATATGAACGGAAGAATTCAAGTCATGATTGTGCAGATAAAGTTAGAAGTGTGAAGAACTGTATGTTCGAGAGTTTCCGCAAAACAAAGAAAGTTGGAATTGTGAATAACCATATGTTTGGTAGTTTGCACAGTATAGAGAAAGCATAACAAAGAACATAAAGTTGATTGGAGAAGTATTCATCAACAAATTTATATCTGGTTGGCAGGAAGGGGCAAGGAGAGAAGATTGGTGTCCTCCACAGGTTGGTTCTTGGTTGCGCAATTTGGTGCTTGCTGATATGAGTTGGTGCTAATAGGAGGATTGGTGTCCTCACAAGTTGGTGCATGCAAAACAACTAGTTAATGCTTGTAAGGGTTTGGTGATATTGGCTCATGACCACTTGAGCTAACCCTTGGGGATTCTAAAATTGAAGGAAACAGGGGATCACTTGTAGTGTACTTGGGGATTCTAAAATTGAAGGAAACAGGGGATCACTTGTAGTGTACTTATAGAGAAAAAAGAATGAATTAAAACCAATATCATAATAAATATAAACAATAGAATGTAAAATAGGAAGAACAATATTTTTGAACTTGAAAAATATTAATCATTATATTGATAATCCAAGAAATAGAGCAATGTTCATAGGCCTATTCGAAGGGTGACCTTGAAACAAGCTGATATCCAATACAATTATAATACTTGACAATAATTACATAGATTCGTACCTCTATCAATAATTTCTCACTACCCAAACTATAACCACTTATGGCCTAATAATTAATGAGTACCAACTACCTAGTGTACCTTATTTAATAAATATGACTCTTTTACATTGAGTAACCAGACACCAACTACTTAATGAGCCTTATTCAAAGACAGGAGATGAAAGCTCATACATTAATTAAGTGATTCCTTAGTACCCTTAAATAGGGAGGTTAAAGAAAGGACCCTAACATGTTCCTTTAACAAGAATATATTGATGAACAAGTTCTTGTATATGGTGAATATTTCAATTACCATGATACTAAAAGTATTAACATTGATTTTGAAAATTTGGTGAAAGTAAAAATATAGTGATTCAAGCTTACCATTGAATTGGTGAAAGTAATGTCTCCTTCCATAAATATGGATTCCAAATATTTATGCACTAAATTTTAATGACATAACTCATTATACCTATTGTAACTATTCCAATTAAGTATATTCAATCCCATTGTGATGAAACTCCAAAGTTGTTATGTTAACAAAAAAAAAGTTGCTATTTGAACAAAAAAAAGGGCATTCTGACTGTTGGACACAATGGCCACACTGAGAGGGGGGATGAATCAATGTGTGAGCAATTTAAACATGTTTACTCTCTTTTAATAAATCAGAGTATAACAACCATTATGTCATCAATTACATAATCAAAGGCATTATCTAAATCAACCATGAGTCATAAGCACAATCATCACATCAAGAGAGACACAAGAATATATGTAATTTTGATCTTTATTTATGGTAATGGAATACCACAATCTTCTCAATTAAAATTAGCACCAACTGATGAAAAGAGTACCAACTCTTGTAACATGACCCAACCTGGTTTTCTTAGCTCCAACTAAGAAGAGTTTGAGTAGTACAATCCTCAAGTGCAAGATTCCACTTGCAAGCTTGATGTCAATATTTGATTGTAATCAATCTGCTGCTCAATCACTTCTGTTCATCAACCTCTACTCATCAACACTGTTGTTTCCATGCCACTTGTCATCTCATCATCATGTCTTTTGTTGTAGGTGTATCATACTGCTGGTCAAACTGGTCATCATTGTTGGTCAAGTAATGTTGCTTAATCACTCTATACTTGTCAACCATGTCAAGTCTGCTCATCAACATCTTTCATAAGGTACACATCAACCCTGTTGGTCTTCTGTTCATTAATACTGTCGGTCTTCTACTGTTGCAACACTACTAGGTCTGCTCAATATCATAGTGTACAAGGCATCATCATCATAAGTTAAGAATCAAGTATGCATCATTTTCTATCATTATTGGACATGCATCAAGTGTGCATTGTCACCTCACAGAGTGTTCATCATAGTCATATCATGTATCACCATATCATAGTATCATATCATATTCATCAAAGTGTGGCATTTTACACTTCACTGTTCACTCATTACTATACATACCACATGTATACTCACACACCTGTAAATGTACAACATTATACTGTTGTACATGCACATCACTGTATACATCATTATCATAAGGTATCCATGTACTCTTATCAGCATACCTTTCATAAGCTACAAGGTATCACCACGGTGTACAACAAGGTGTTCATCAAATCATAGCATGCGAGATCATCATCATCAAGGTCTGTATACATCAATGTCTGAACATGCATATTGCATCGTCTCATTACTATTCAATTGTGTGTACATCACTGTACATACTTCACCCATCATCAAGTTTGTAGTATGTAACATCATCATAAGGTAGCATACATCATGTATACATACACCAATGTATATTTGTATGTATATTATTGTGTATACTCCACTGTTTACATCACTTCATACCTTGGCATTACACTCATACTGTGTATACATAAATTATACATCATATCATCATCCTTAGCATCATCATCATGGAGTATATTAAGTGTACAGTGAGCTTACCTTTATACATAGTGGTTGTACTGAATATGTGTTCTCAAACCTCAATATGGGTATGGCGGAAGACCCTGAAATCATGTTAAACTGAGGTAAGTTCAAAATTCAAACTGTATGTGAAGTGGATGTGAGGTAGAAGAAACTCGGGCTGTATATATTGTTTAGGAAGAACCCTAAACACTGTCAAGAACCAGACTATGAGAAACCCAAAACAAATCCCAACCAGACTTGTTTTAGGGAATCTTTTTATCTTTGTCATGCTTAAAATTGGGTGGACAACCTCATACAACCTCTGAACACTGTTTTTAACCCAAAGAAAAGAACTAGGGTATGCAAATATCACTGTTTTGGCTGCTTCCGAATTTCCACAGTCAATTAGGGCACACTCTTCTTGTTGCTACTACAAAGTATTAGATCACCGAACCTCAGTCAATATTGCTGCAAAAACTGAGCTATGTAAACCCTTAAATTCAAGATTGTTTTAATGAGAGAAAAGACCCCCAAGCAAGTCAAACTTGGCATGTATGATGTACTGGTTAAAACCCAGACAAGTCCAAGATTTGGACTGTCACATAATTCTGATGCTGCCATGAATACAGCTCAATCACCATCTACATCTACTGCTGCAAAAAAAACCGAATTGTTTACCTTCTTTCCAATTTCGGGTCTATGTTACTTAACTATTGTTGCTACAAAAATTTAGGGACTGCTCCTCAGTGAGTTCATTCTTCACCTCTTTGTTGGATACATTTGAGTGTTGGCATGCTTGTGTTTATATACACATGGATGTTGTCCACATCCTTGAAATAGGGCAGTCTTTGTAATGAATATAAAATACAACATTAATTATACTATTAGGTTACTAGTGAAAAGGTGTAACCCTTCACTATGTTGGCTCAAGCCGTATAAAAGGCGAGCTTATTTTACATTTTATCCATCATCTAATATATTATTCATATTTCATTATTTAAAATGATAGTCGGATTCGACTACTAACGGACCAACCGGATTTGGTTGCTCCATTTGGTATTAGAGTGGATTCACTCCTGCACTTTGAGTTCGGACTCGGCTCATCAAATTTTTATTCTTCTGCTGCTCCATTTCACCCATATTCTATTCCATCCCTTGTCGCTCATCCTCTGATTTCTTCCGCTGCTCCGCCCTGCTACTCCTCGCGCTCATCCTCAATTCTCCCTTCTTCATCAGCCAACACTTTGTGCTCTCCCCTCATCCATATACCATCCTCTTCACTGCATACCTGTGCTACTCCTCCACATCATCCCCACACTCCACTTTATTCAATCCCCACTCATTCAACCACCTACTCTCGACCGCGTGCTCCACCATCCTTTGATCACTCATCACGCCCTCCTATGTTGATCACTCCTCCTTGATATGAACTCCTTGCCTCCACATTTCCACGTTTTCCGCTCCCTCATGCCATTCCTTTCTGCCTGGCCTCAACTCCTGTGCGCCTCACTGCTCCCTCAAGACCCCGGCTCCACTCACGCCCTCCACCGTGCTATCTCTTACCACATCAGAGATTTCCCCCATTGCTACAGGTAGCCTTCAAACACACACCAACCTGGAAACGCTCTTCGTAGTACATCCACCACGTCCACCTCGTCGGCACCAGCTGCCATCCCCCACACGCGTGGTCTTCTCCTCGCAGCCATCTGCGACCTCCTGCATCTCCCTCATGCCCTCCCTTGCCCCAACGCCCTCCTCCATCTCCGCGGAATCAACCCTCGCTGCTCCTCTCCACTTCCCTTCCCTCGCCACCTTCTCACAGCGCTGCCATCTCACACGCCGTCGCCCACATCCACCTCCACGACCTGCAAAAAAAAACAAACAAACAAAACAATATATAATAATTTATAATATAATATATTATTTCAATATATTTAAAAAAATCAAATATTATATTGATTATAA
The DNA here is from genome assembly GCA_001517045.1 of Pseudotsuga menziesii. Taxonomy (NCBI): domain Eukaryota; kingdom Viridiplantae; phylum Streptophyta; class Pinopsida; order Pinales; family Pinaceae; genus Pseudotsuga; species Pseudotsuga menziesii. The sequence goes on along the minus strand of LPNX010686008.1, from coordinate 608,266 downwards.
TATAAATAATATTATAATATTTGTAAAATATATATATATATATATATATAGTTTATAAATATATATATATAATAATAATAATAATAATTAATTAATATATTATTAGCCAAAATAGCGTTGAAATACACACCTCCGCATACACGGTCCAAGACCATGGCGGAGCTAAAAGAGCAAATCGAAAAAATGGAGAAGGACATTAGGTCCCTTGTCGCTGACCTAAAATGCTTGAAGGAAAAGATACAAAATAACAATACATTACTCAAAGACGAGCTTGTTTTGGTACTAGAAAGAAGGCTCGACAACAAACTTGACATCCTGAACGAAAAACAAAAAGACTTGGATGACAAAATGAGTACCATGATGCAAAACATAAACACCTTAACACAGAATATGAACACCATGACGCATAACCATAATACATTAATCAAGATGTTACAAAGGCTCATACCCAGTCCGGGCCAAGTCAACAGTCCATAAATGCTTGATGCCTCATTTCATGTTGCCACCCAGGAAACACTTGCAAAAAATCAAAAAGAATTGCAAAAAGAAATAAAGATTAACAATGCGATGCTTAAGCATGAGATAGATACACAAGTATTACCAGATATGGAGGCACGATTAAACAAAAAAATAGACGCTATAAGTAAAATAGTAGAGAATAAAAAAACTAAAAATCATCGCCAACAACGAAGCAATTCAAATATGTCACTTTTATCGTCCAGTAGTTCCGAGCCACCATCAAACCATAAGGCAAAAGGAAATCAACATCGTCCTTACAAAGTGTACGCACCTAAGGCAAAAATAGAGTTGTTGAAATACAATGGGAGTGAAGACCAATGCGTTGCTTGGTTAAACAAAGTAGAAGAATACTTCGACATTTACAACATTCAATCTGACGAGGAGAAGGTGAAATATGCATCAATGCATGTGGAAGGGTACGCCTATAAATGGTACTTATGGTGGAAGAGAGATAATTTTACCTACACCTGGAACTTGTTCAAAAATGATTTTTTTAATAGGTTTCAAGGAATCAAAGAAGATGAATTTTTCAGTAAACTTACCAGACTACAGCAAGTCAGAAACATCGAGGAAATCACTCATCAATGGGAATCCTTATCAACACGAGTAATTGGGTTGTCTGACAAGCAAAGACTCGAAACCTATTTAGGGGGTCTTAAACCATACATCCAAAAAGAGTTAAAGTTGCATGACATACCTAATGTAGAAGTAGCAAGACATAAAGCAAAAGCCGCAGAACTCAAATTGGAAGGAATTAAAACAAGAGGCAATAACCATTATCGGCAAGAAAAAGAGACACAATGTAGGTACTGTGGAGATACGTGGTCACTCGATCATCAATGCCACAAACCTCAATCATATTCCTATGAAATGGAAAATAGATCGAAGTCATCTAACAGTTACACTGATAATAGAAAAAAGAATAAAAACATATGTCGTCGATGCGGTGATGATTGGACCCCTGGTCATAAATGTAGGAACAATGAGACAATACAGTGCAAAATCATCAATGGAAAGGAAGTGCAAGTCTCTGCACAAGAGACCTCGTCCGATTCTAATACTGACACCGAGTCAGAATGAAGAACGACACTAGGAAAATACATAAGCTTTGAGGACAAAGCTTCCTTAAAGGGAGGGGAAATGTAACGAATATAAAATACAACATTAATTATACTATTAGGTTACCAGTGAAAGGGTGTAACCCTTCACTATGTTGGCTCAAGCCATATAAAAGGTGAGATTATTGTACATTTTATCCATCATCTAATATATTATTCATATTTCATTATTTAAAATGATAGTCGGATTCGACTACTAATGGACCAACCGGATTCGGTTGCTCCAGTCTTTAAGGTCAATAATATGTTTTTATTGTTAATTTGTAGCATATGTCAATTAGGGTTGTTTAATATTATTTTGTATTTTCAATATTAATATTTTGTGTTTTGTCACACATCCTTACCATTTGGAAGTGATTTTAGGGATACATCAAGCCACTAGGGATTTCAAGGTTATGCCATGTGCAAGAGCATCATGTGATTCAAACTTGTCATCAAATGGTAACACAGACCATTGTCAACTAAGCCATCAAGTGTTTCCAAGTGCCTTCATACCACAATGGATGTGGGTGCCAACATCTTCAATGGTCATCATGTCCTAGGGCTTGTTGTATGCCATCAATTTCACCATGAGAAAGGGTGTCCTCCACATCATCAAGAACCAAGGGTGTAGCAAGGACCCCATCACCATGTTTGACCAAGGACTCCATCATCAAGGTGCAATGTCATCATCCACAATCACCCAAATGTGTCCAAGTGCTATCATGTGTGTGTGGGTGTCTTCATCATGCCATATAGCCACATCAAGTGCAAGCAACGGGATTCATGACCTTTACAAGGGAATCAAGGTCGTCATTAAGGGTTCCAAGTCTTCATCAAGTCATCAATGACCACATCATCACCTTTAATGGGACAAGGACCATTAACCCATCAAGTGTGGGTCCAAGGACGTCTTCAAAGGCTTCTTCATCAAGCAGGAGACTTCTTGGGCTTCTTCAACCATATGAACTACACCAGATACCTCCAAGGGTCAATATCCATCATGAGATCACCTGTGGGGTTGCCAAACCTTCTCCTGGGGTACCATGACACAATCAGAGCATGAATGGCCACAGAATGGGTCGTTAATGCTTCTCCAACCACTCAAGGGATTCTCCATCGTCTACTAGGGATTCAACACCATATCCAGGGTCTTTAGCATTATTAGTAGGGTCTTCAACATCGTCAACAAGGTGTTGGATCCAAGATCCAACCTTGTGGGTACATGGACCTTGTCAACTGGGTACAAGGTGCTTCAAAGCACAAACCAACTCTGTGTGGGCTCCAAGGAACTGGTTGTGAGGGTACTAGGATCAACCATACATGTGCACTACAAGAGGGACTTGGTGGCATCAATAAAAACCTGTGGGGCCACTGCAAGTCCATGTTGGAATCAATGACAATTTCATCAACACCGATAATAAAATAATCAAGAAAGAAAATACATAGACTTAAAAAATGACGAATTTATTGTATGGAAAGTAGAAATACATAAATTGAAATATGTTTTGCACATACATTCATGCTTACAAATAGACATCTATCCATGGAATAGACTATGAACTTCAAGACATACATACATCTAATTTTATTTCTCCCTACAAATAAAGGATCTATCCACTAAATACATTATAAATTCTTAAATGAATATTTTATATGGAACAATGTGAACACATAGAAATTTAATTTGAACTATCATTTTAAATAAATTTATTATATGTAAAGTGTAAATTCATAAATTTAAATTATTTTTTGTGGAAGGTAAGTAGAGTTGAACCCCTATAATAGATTATCTATTTAAGAATGGGGATTGCTTAAAATAACAAACTCCTCTGAGCAACATTTTTTCGAACATTTCATTCAATACCATACTATTTCCAAGGACAAACCATATAAGTTCCATGACTTTCCTAGAAAATATCTAGGACCTACTGTACTTGTAGCAAAGACTAACAATTGGAGTAGAATTTGGCATGAAAGAATCAAACATTTGAATTTCCAATGTATGAAGCTGATGGCAAAGCATGACATGTGTATGTGAAGGGTATATGCTTAGAAACCATCATCAAGTTGAATTTGAAGAAGGGAAAGCTTGGAGAGCAAAAACCAACTAAAACTTGCCCATAGTTTCCTATGTTCACTGAATAAACCATGACTAGTAGATGTAAGATATGTTTTGACTTCCATTGATGAATTTTCTAGGTATACTTGGGTATATTTATTGAAGAATAAGGATCATAATTTTGAAAAATTCAAGGAATTTGGGGCATTGGTTGAAAAACAATGTAATTGACCTATGAAATGATTAAGATTAGACAATGGAGGAGAATTTGTCCATAATGTATTTGAAGTATACTTGTTGTAGAATGATAGAAAATATATGTACCTTACACACCTCAACATAATGTTGTTGCTGAAAGAAGAAACTAGACCTTGGTCAAATGACATTTTGTTTGCTTTGGGATAAAGGATTTCTGATAGGTTTGGGTAGAATTTGTTTATTGCTCAAATTATCTTTAGAACACGATTACAACCAAATTTATATGGGCCATAACCCTTTTGAAAATTTGAGTAGGAGAAAACCCTAACTTCAAAACATTTGGATGCATAGTGTGGGCTCATATTCTAAATGATAAAAGTAAGAAGTTAGGTGTACATAGTCATACATGTATTATGATGCACTATTCTTAAGAGTTGAAGGTCTACATATTGTTTGATCTAGTCAAATGAGAAATTATATGTGGGAAAGATGGCATTTGTCTTTGATGAGAAGACTTCAAATATTACTTTGTTGAATTTTCCTCATCTAACTTGCTAAGCAACGATCCATTGGAGATTTCACATAACTCTAGATTGAGTGACTACTACACATGAACATCATCTGGATAGTGTATTGATGTACAATAATCGACATTTAGTTAACCATAATATTTGGAATCCCTATTTATTCCACTAATGGAGATCTTGGCATAAAAATTCTTTCAACAATTTGTCTTCCAAGATGCGTGACTAACACAATTGAAGTTGCAGATGTTGATACAGGAGATGTTATCGATTCAAGGAATACTAGAATCCAGAAACAACATGGTAATGTTTCTCTAATGAAATGTGTGCTAGATAAATGTGATCTTGATACATATGCAAATGCACATGATTAACTTGAATGGGAAAATGTTATGGCTAATGAGTATCATTCCTTGTTGAAGAATAACACATGGGACTTAGTTCCTTGACGAGGAAAGAATGTGGTGAAGTGTTGATGGGTATGCAAGACAACTTCACATCCAAAGGTGTTGTTGAAAGGCATAAAGCTCGTTTGGTAACAAAGGGTTTTTCTTAGCAAGAAAATATCACTTACACTAAAACATTTTCCCTTGTTGCACATATGAATTCTATTTAAATAATTTTTCACTTAGTGCTTGTTTTAAAAGGGAGGTACATCAAATGGATGTCAAATGTGCATTAGGAGATGGTGGTCTCATTATATGGAGAAACCTCTAGGATTTGAAAAGATGGGAATCTTGGTTTTTGGTTGAATAAATCAGTATATGGTTTGAAACAAGTCCCCCAATACCTGGAATGAGAAAATCAATTGATTATTCTCAATCTTGGTTTCAAGCACTACGAGTCAAATCACAATACATATGTTTTACAAGTAAATGGTGAAACCTTACTTTTTTCATTTTATGTTGATGATTTAGTTAGTAATGGAATAGTGTTGATTTAATTTTGGGTTTGAAGAAACAATGAGTCAATACCTTTGAAATGATTGTTCTTGGTCTATTGCATTCTTTTTGGGCATTTGAATCTTACAAATGGATGATGATATCTTTCTATCTCATTCTAAATATGTTTTGGAACTATTACAAAACCTAAAATGGAAGGTTTCTCAACATTGGTTTCAAGCACTATGAGTCAAATCACAATATATATGTTTTACATGTAAAGGATGAAATCTTAATTGTTGCAATATGTTGATGATTTAGTCATCGATGTAAATAATGTTGATTTGATTTTTGGTTTGAAGAAATAATGAGTTTATACCTTTGAAATGATTGTCCTTGGTCCTTGGTCATTTGCATTTCCTTTTGGGAATTTGAATCTTACAAATGGATGATGGTATATTTCTTTCTCAATCTAAATATGTAAGTTATGGAACTATTACATAATTTCAAAATGGAAGGTTGTAAACTGTGTGCTACACCTTACCAGTCGAGAGTATATATGACTCAAGATTATGATTCTCTGAAAGTTGATGCTACTCTCTATAGATAGCTTATTGGGATCCTGATCTTTGTAACTCATAGTCAACTTGACATTTCCTTTATTGTTAGCATGGTTTCTCATTTCATGTAGGATCCAAGAGAAATTCCCTTGGTGACAAAGAGAATTGCTCATTATATCAAGGGAACGTATCAACTTGGTATAAAGTATTATCATGAGAATATGAACTAGTTGATCACCAATTTATATCGGAATGGAGATGAAGATGATTGAAATTCTGTTACGGAGAGAAATTTCTATGGCTTGGGGTACCACAACAGACAGCTTGACTCCAGAAATCAATCTTTTCCAATATGCAATAGAAATTAAATATCTAACACTAAAGGATCAGACCTCGTACCTAATTCCGGACGGTTGAAGTAGATCCCCGTTGAGCTTTCCAACTTCAACTTGAATCGATAGATCAATTCCTCAACAACAAGTAAACAATACAAGCATACTATATATATTGGTGTTAGATCTATTCTAGCATATATAATCAACAATGTATAAGCATTTGAAAACATCCATGGATAAAATATTCATTCAAACACACATTATTGGACAGGAAAAGATATTTCTACTAATATAAAATCAGAGATTACAATGGATACAACCTCTGTCGGCATGTCTGCGAATTAGAGAAACTGAATCCCCCACTTGGGCCTCCACCACCTCAATCCTCCATCTCTCGATAGCAAGCTCACAAGCAAAATGCAAGATTGGGAAGAACACAAAAGTGCTACAAGGGACAAAGGGATGCAGACTCAAGCACAAGTTCCGGCAACAGTGGACTATAGTTTCTTTGCTCTCAATTCTCTCATATGCCTTCAATGTACCATAGAGTTCCTTATATATCTTTTCAAAGGGGTAATGAAAGGTCGAATCCGAGCGATCTCAAGGCATAGGGAAGGCCAGGAGTCAAGTGAGTCGGATCCAAGTCAAGGAAAACTCCAAAAGTATTTGGAATATGCACACATCCTGATGTATGTGGTTTTAGGAGTCAAACTCGCGTATATACACGATTAAGGGTTTAAAAGTCGTGTGTATCATTTTTCACATGTTTTTAGGGATGGTCAAGGAAACATCAAAGGACAAAAAATGGTCCAAGGGGTCTAAGGAGTCTACAGAGGGACAGGGGAAGGCCATACAAGTGTGATTCACCTGGACTGGTAAAATCAGCTATAACAGATGCCCCCTAATGTGTGAGGTCAGAGGGGTCATACGATGGTCGAAATACATTATAAGTCCATCCCAGAAGTGGAGTGATGAAGAATCTCAAATGGAAGACCAGCCACCCAATCAACATAGTACAATGATACAGCTCTGCACATAACTGCAAATACATATAGCAGTCCCGGATACATAAGAGTACAATGGCCATGAATAGGCATGATACAAGATATCACATAAGTGGTCATCGCCACGTACAATATACATAGATCAGAATCTCCATGATGAAGATATACAAAGGATCATGATCTCCATAATGACTGAAGATATACAATGGATCTAGATCTCCATAACAGCTGGAAATGTCTGACATATACTGGAATCAAGTCACGAGAGCTGAAATCTCATGAACACTGGCACGATCAAGGAGGTAGCATATAAGAGATGCCACCAATCTGGAAGGTCTTCTACACAAATTTCTACGAGTACATGTCCTACTATGTGAATAGAGGGGTCGAGGTCGAACATAGTAGTCCATCGTCTGATTACCGGTCATTAATGTATACCGTAACAGATGCGAGATCACCCACCGATAATGAAAATGGGAATCAAAGTACTAGAGTGCAAACTAACAAGTGTGAATAAATGTGTTTAGGTTGAACACTTGAGAGGATCCATCGATCAGGGGACATTGATGTATTCCCAAAGATTGTCGATGGCGAGAGAACCTGCCACTGGTGACTGCAAGTCTTAAGGCACTCAAAATGACTCTAGATTCCAATCCTAGAATAAATGATCTGAAGTCGATGGGATGAAATCTGCTGGAAGGAGGGCATTAAGGCATCCCCCATCATCCAACATGAGGTACTCAACAAAGCTGTATAATGTGGAACGACTTTATCATAAGGTGCACGAACTAGTAACTATACCGGGAATGGCCGACATGCAAAGTCAAGATTACTGAGGAATGGCCGACTCAGGTTTCAACTTCCTTCGAACAAGAGCATAACGGCGAATGGTGACTGAATAAAGGTAGCATAGACTCGATATACAAACTGGGACATCTCTGCGACACAGGAGGCATCGACAGAGGCTCCATGGGGACTGGAAGCTTAACCGGTCGGTAGAGGTAAACTCAGACAAATGAGTATAGCTCCTAAAGTCAAACTATAAACCCAACCAATGGATGTGATATATAGTGCTCTGTTTGAAGGTGACACGACTCGACAGCTACCAAAGATAACATCTTTCCTTGTCCGGCTTTTTGGTTTTTTGATTTTTTTGGACTTTTTCAAATATTTAAAAAGCTTGAAAAAGAATAAAATTGCTTTATAGTTACAGACTAGGAGGAGACAAGTGTCATAGGGGCAAACAAACTAGTTCCAAGCAGTGGAACATACCTATGCTCAATGCAAGGACACATGTGTAGGATATCGACACTAGGGGGAAAATCCCCTCCCGGTAAAAAGGGAATCAAGCTACAAAGGATATATAAAATGTCTCTGCATGGCTAGACATGAGACAAGCTCGGGCTATATGTCTGAAACACAATGTCAAGGAAGCCGGCATAAAGCTCAATAAGGCGGGCAAAGCTCATGATAATGCAATTACAACTTGACATAAGGGAGTCCTGAGGGAAATAGGCCAGCAAAAGATCAAGAGGAGTATGAGGCTCTTGCGAAATGTCATGGCAGTACTATATAACAAACTCCCACACCCTAAAGGACAAAACGTCAGCATGGGCACCCAAATGCAGATAAGGTGCTACCTAGGGTACCCATGTAAGGTCAAGCTCTACCACTCATACCATGCCACTTCTAAAACAACAAGAAGGTTCCGTGACATAATAGAGTGGGTTCGTGCCTAAGGCTATGATGAAACGGTCATAAGGTCATGCAAAATGCAAACGGTGATGAAACCTAACCTATATGCCAGTTTAGACATGATACCTAAGATTGGCACGAACGGGTCAATCCAACGGCTGAAATGACACTCAAAAAGGCCTCCTACATCATGAATTAGGTCAAAAATGGTCCAAAATGATTAGAAATTGTTGAAACTATAGGAAAGGGGGTAAAAAATTTCTATAAATAGTAAACAATTCAAAACATTATAAAACATTTGAAATTTTTACCCAATTGAGCTCAGATTTTCAACAGCAAATTCCAGGAGATCCAGCCGACGGAATCCACTACCGTTTCTTCCAGGTACTTACCCATGCTCTTCTCTTCCATTTTGATGCAATTTTTATCAAATTCCATTGTCATTTGAGGTTTCTAGGCCAAACTAAAAAAGCTGCTGCGGCCCACACGGAAATCGAGGGTTTTTCTGCGTATAGGGCTGGATATACGCGGAAAATGCCCTTACATTCGCATACATACACGACTGTTTGGCAAATAGTCGTGTATGCTGCCGTGCATGAGGTTTTTTAAGTAATCTAACGGGCAAACTTGCAATTTTTTGTGCAGGATGGTCCTAAAATGGAGAGAGCGTGAACATGGTGAGGTAGAGGAGGCAGCAAGGGCCGATCTAATGGCTCAACAAGCTCTACATGCATGTGCAATCTATAAGTTTTGGTGTCTTGGTGGCTTGAGGGCCAAACCAAGACTATTGCAGATGCTGGTGGATTGCTGGGATCCAGACTCTGAGTCCTTCCAGATAGATGGGATTTCCCTCACTATAGAGGTGGAGGACATATACTTTATTACTGGACTTTCCCGACGGGGGGAAGTAGTGAACCTTCGTTCTCGTGGTGGGCCCAGAGGTGGCCTGACTATCGATGAGTACATTGCAGTGTACTGCTATCCAAACACAGAGAAAGTGGGGAGTGAGGTCCCAACCAACTCTATACAGGTGTTGGGCCTAAAGGCCATCTTATTGACATTGGGTAGTATAGCAGACTTGGCATCACTCCACCAGTCCTCGCGACCTCCGATGTTCTATGCAGTGGAGTGCATGAGACCCACGGTCTATGACTGGAGCACTACACTACTGAGCAACATGAAACATCAGCTTAGTGAGTGTAAGGCGGGCAGAGTGCGGAGCTTCGGGTTCAACAGCATATTGAGCATGTTTTTCTTCGAGCGTGTTCCGGGATTGAGCCCCAGAGTTGACGTTCCTCTTCACGGTGTTCGAGATCCGGCCCAACGACGTTGGGTAGATGTGATGCGCAGACTGGGGGGAGGTAGCGTGTCCAACCGCTATCCAGCTGAGTTCTTTTCGTGGTGGCGACGACAGATAGTTTCCATCGATGACTACCCCTATGCGGGGATTGATTTCTGTGGGGACCCGGACATGCCGCTACCACCAGGATCGACATATGGTGATATAGGTAACGAATCTCGACCCTCTCTTTAAATTTGTGAGTTATTTAATTTTTTGTGTTTTCTGATTATATGGAATCAAAAGACATATTTTTGTGTAACAATACATAGTGACATCTACCATTTGCATGCAGATGTGGGACCACGGTGGCCTGAAGGCGTCCCTTGTCACAGACGGAGGGGAAGAGGAGATGATATCATGGGTGTGGATGCGAAGCGGACACTCCAGAGAATTCATACCAATTTTGTGAGGCTGACACACAAGGTTCCCATGGCACAAGCCAAGGACTTGCTTGAGGCTATGCAGCGCCAGGTGGTGGGTGTACCACAAGCATGGGTGCGATTATTCCGATGGCTATCTAGAGCCGTAGTGACCTTCCATGATCACAAACCCCCTCCTCCTCCACAGGCTTAGATACCTGGGAGTTATACATTTTGTACTACCGTGTATTATATCTTGGTGGCTCGAGAGCCCCATTTTTGTGTCATGACACTATGTATTACCACATTTTGGATGTTTAATAATTTTTTTTATGGTGATCAATTTATTTATTTACATGTGTAAAAATTTGTGTTTGTGATGAATTTATTGTGTATGAAACAAATGCCAATCTAACACGTAGTTAGCATATGAGTCAGCAACTTGATTATTAATTTTTGGAATATGTATGTATGTTATATTGTCAAACTGCCGTTCTAATAATCTCACACGTAAGAATCTTATTAATAACGTCGGATCTCTAACATGGTACAAACCATTAAGCTGAGACACTACTAACTCCGAATCAAGACGTACCTCAAGAGAGAGAACGCCATGTGAAATGGCATCCTGTAGAAGCTCAATAACGGCACTATATTCAGCCACATTGTTTGAAGATGGCCGCAAACATACGGCTCCTAAAGACAGTACTTGACCCATAGGAGTATAAATCATCCAAGCAGCAGAGGCTAAGTGTTGAGTGTGACGGCTCGCACCATCCGTGAATCCTATGTAGGTGGAAGATTCCATTGACATCTACCAAAAGAAACGGAAACTAATCACAAACTCGATCACTATAAGAAAAATAATTAACTATGCAAAACCGTACAATAATATACAATAACCAACCTTGGCTGAAAATCATGCATAGTACTTCTTGAGATAGAGCCCATTTCTAGGCTCCGCCAAGGCCATTCCCTCATAATCCACTAACTCATAAGTGCCTTTCTCTAACACATGTTTGACGACGTAAGGACCACGCCACATGGGGTTAAACGATTCTGAAAGTGCGAGCCATGGTTAGTGACAAGCTCTTTCAGAATTTCGAACTGAGTAATAATCTGGTTGAATACAAAGTGCACGACTGTCTCATCGTTAGATTTAATAGTAGGCATAGCCTCAGCCCATTTCGTGAAGTAATGAACAACCACTATGATATGATGATGCCCCCTAGCTGAAGCCAAGTTGCAATCCATAAATCAAGCCCCCACTTAGTGAAGGAACCGGCGGTGATGATGGGATGTAACGGGGTAGGTTTCGAGCGCATATTACGTGCAAACACCTGGCAAGGGTGGCACCTCTTGAACACATCTACACAATCCTTAAGGATCGACAGCCAGAAATAACCCGCTCTTAAGATTTTTTTGGCTGTAGAAAGCCCAAATAAATGACCACCACACGCCCCTCCGTGGCAATCATTCAGCACTACCTCAGCCTCTTCATGAGTTAAACAACGTTGTAAAATGGTATCTACCCCACGGCAGTACAAAGTGTTATCCACTATGAGGTAATTCTAAGACACATGACGTAATCGTCGTCGTTCATCCCGTGAGAGGTGAGTAGGGACCTTCAATGTTTGTAAATATATAATGATATCCCCATACCATGGGTCTAAAGTTGAGATTAAGAAGATGTGTTCATCGATAAACGTATCTTCACAAACCAACTCCTTGGCCTCGCTTGGGAAATCCGATATAAGCTCTGCAAAAATTAACGACTTCTTCGATTTTGCCGAAACAAATTCGAGATCGAATTCTTGCAAGATGACAATCCATTTACTATATTTTCTCCCAATCATCCTTCGAGTGAGGATGAATTGAAACAGATTGACATGGGCTACAACCAAGGTCTGGTGAAGGAGAATATAATGTCTCAACCATTGAACCACATGTACGGTAGCTAAAGCAAGCTTCTCAACATGAGAATAACGAATCTATGCATCAATAACGTTCCAGCTCAGATAGTATATGACATGCTCTTGGAGCTCCTCATCCTCTTGAACCAAAACCATACTAATCATCTCCATGGACGCGGCCACATAAAGTAGAAAATCACGGCTATAGTCTAGGGGAATAATCATCGGGGCCGATGCTAGGGCTCGCTTGAGTGCATCAAAGGAATCTTGGGCTCACTCATCCCAACAAAAGGTGGTGTCCTTCTTCAAAAGACGCATGAAGCCTCTAGTCAAATTGGCAAAATTGACAACAAATCTTCGTAAGAAGTTTGCCATGCCTTGAAAACATTGAAGATGACGAATATTCTTCGGGGAATACAACTGAAGTATTGCCTCAACCTTCAAAGGGTCGACTCTTATACCCTCTTTAGAAATGATGAATCCTAACAAGCGACCTGACTTCACACAAAAGATGTACTTATGAGGATTTAACCTAACCAAATAATGGAGGCATCTTTCGAATACCAATCTCAAGTGATAGGAGTGACGCATTCTCATACGAGAATGAGCAGCAAGGTCATTCAAAAATACTTCAATAATTGACTTGAGATCGTGGAAGATCAAGGTCATTGCCCGCTGAAAAGTAGCTCCGGCGTTCTTAAGGCCAAAAAGCATTTTTCGATATGCAAACGTTTTCCAAGGACAAATAAATGCAGTTTTATGTTGGTCCTCAGGTTTAATTTGTATCTGATTATATCAGGAAAAGCCGTCCATAAAAGAAAAAACCTCGCTACCCGCACACTCATCCAAAATTTGATCAATAAATGGTGTGGGGAAATTGTCCTTAGGACAGGCACAATTCAAATCATGAAAATCAATACATATGCGGATCGCTCCCTGCTTCTTACCCACCAGAATGGTGTTTGAAACCCACTCCGTCAAGGGAACGGGATAGATAAAACCCGCTTTCAACAATTTCTCTATCTCTGCCTTAATCGCGGGTGCTTTCCTAGGATTCATCGCATGCAAGCGTTGGGATAAGTCTTAATCTCGTGTTCGACAATACGAGGGTCGATACCTGGCATTTCATCATAAGACCAAGCAAAGATATCACGGAATTCCTTAAACAGCTCGGTGTATTCTTGAATCTCAGCATGGGAACATTTTTCCCCAATATAGACATTCTCTATCCTGCCAGGATCGCGAGAGATATTGATAGGAATCGTTGAATATATGTTTTCCATGTTTCCATCAGCCATCGGACTAGGAGAGCTTAATGGAACCATAGGACTACCAACTCTCTCACTAAGAACCGCCCTAAAGTCCTCATGCTCCAAGCGGTCAAGCTCGAGAAGAAAGTAATATCTATGATGGAGTTCCTCCCATGGTGGCTCAACTCTCGACATGGCCTCAATAATCGCTTCATTTGAAGGGAAAATAGTATCAAGGCAGTCGTGCGCGTGAGAAGACTGCACTGCCCATGTCGACAACACATAAGGGTCCTCCTCTTCCGTCCGCGAAGAGGAAATATTGGGATCTACAACACACTTGAGATTAGCTTGATAAGCTATCATAGCTGCAAGCAACGGCATGCTCATCACGATGGGCTCACTCAGAGTACTCGGTGTAGGAAGAATCCAAGGATCTTCCATATGACTCATGCGAAAAGACACCGATCTCATAGATGTCGAAGCCTCACTGGAACTAGACCCTATCATAAGGATCGATGCAGGACAACTAAAGCTTCCCATGAGGGATGGATACATGCCTACACCCACACTCCTAGTTTCCGGCTGAGAGTGTTCAACGATTGGGATCGAAGCTCCTGAAGATGTGGTAACAGATGGATTCTTGAATGACATTTGATCAATCGTGACTATCTTCCTGTTAAATGGAAAGCATACAACGTGAAATAGGGAAGAAGCAACGGCTTGCATACTGTACATCCAATTCCTACCTAGCAAGAGATTGTAGTCAAGGGGCACATCAACCACCTCGACCTCTATCGCAACGGTCTTCCCTTCCAAATGGACCTTAAGGGAAGGAAGGATGTCGTGCGACCTAAACGATCTCCCATCAAACACAGTTAACATGGTCACTGATTTAGACAGCTCAGGGGAACCTAAACCCTTCCAACACGATAAAGACATCACAGAAGTGGCAACGCCTTCATCAATCACAGTGCGCTTGACGGTCATGTTAAGATATTCTACGTGAATCAAAAGAGACACATAGTAAGGCAAGCGAGGCTGAAGTCCTGCGGTTTCAAATTTAATCACAGAGGAAGAATCATCATCATTAACACCAAGGGCAGAAAGAAAATCCTTCCTTTGCGAAGGACAACTCTGAAGCACTTCCAAGGTAGACATCACACAAGGAGTGTGGCCCAAATCCTTGACAACTGAATAGTTCTGGGCAGCTCGGGCATTAGGATTGTGCCCCGAACGCTTAAGGACTCCCTTAGTAATCCAAGGTGCAGCTTCAGGTTTATCCACAGGTTTCTCAATACGCAAGGGAGACCCTAGTGGATCAGGTTCCTTTCCTAGGCTGGGTTGTGACGAACCATAGTCCTTCGCACGGGTCACAACTTTCGCAGCACGTGCCATGTTAATGCAACCATGACCACTACCCTCTGGCAGATCTTGATCACCACCAGACTGATCATGGGTCCTCGAGCTCATATTTTGATTGTGAGGTAAAGGGTTAGTTAGGACAGCTGGGCCCTGTGCTAAGAATCTCGAGGCTTCATCGATACGAGGGCACAAGTAAGTGAGGTGATCGTCCTTACACAACTTGCAAGGAAATTTAACCTTATGTTTAGCTTGCTTGTCCCCCCTAGCATTACAGGCGTTCTTGTCATTATTATTAGCATTCTCATTCCTATTCCCACCCTTACGATTATTCTTACCCTTCTTTTTATTTCGTCTGGGCTGCTGGTTACCCTTCTAGTCCAACGATTGCACCGAAAGTACACTCACCGTTTGGGCGGGTTGAGACGAAGCCGTGGCTTGTCCCAAAGCAGATTGGTTGATTGACAATTGACTAACTTGTTTTGCAACCGAATCCGCAAGTTTAGCACTTGCACAACCAACAATGCCATCGGCATGTGGTACAGGTTTAACTTTGGGGTCGAAACTAGAACGTGGAGCATTGGGAATGATCTCATATAACAAACCGGACTGAGCATAAATCAAGTCTAGTTCCTATGCCCTAAAAATCGCTTGTTCCTCATTCTGCACTTCGGATGTAGAAACATCATTCGCTATATATGGCAATAACGACTTAAGGAACCATTCGAGGAGGAATTCCGGCGGCATAAAGGCTTTAATTAACCTCTTCCGTCTATGCCACTCTTGGATATGATCTGAGATATGTGTGGCCTTATCTTGCCGAAATGTCGACAAGAGTTCAGTACCAACGTCATAACGCACTGGTAGCTGGAAGTGGTTAAGAAAAGTCATCGCTAGGTCATCGAACAAAGCGAAGGCCCCCCTAGGTAGCTCTATATACCATTTCGCGGCAGGCCCTGTAAGGGTGCGTTGAAACAGCCTTAAATGGATGGAGTCCTGGTGTAAGGAATTCGAAGAGCACCATAGGTTAAAGGTAGTAACATGTTCGCTTGGATCCTCTCCTGGTTTGCCCTCAAACTTGGGTATGTCCGAGGGAAGCTTAGTATTAACAACCAGCTAAGCCGGTTCATGAGATACATGATCGTTCGTCAATCTCGACAAGTCAGGAAGATTCAACATTGCGAAGAAAGGGAGCCTAGGATGATGAGGTCGATGGACCGCTCCCTGATAGTTCTGATTCACATAGGCCTGATTACCACCATGGCCTTGGCCATAGTGCCCTCCTCCCGTTTGACCCGTATAAGGTGGCATGGAAGCACCATAGTGTGGTGTACCTTGACTATTCGGAGCTACAAAGCCATAATTTGGAGAGTAAGCAGGTTGTTGATACCCGCCCCCATAAGGTGAAAAACCCTGTCCATACTGTGTCCCATAATAGGGTCCATAAGTCATCGCATGAGATGTCCCATGAGACACTCCGTAAGTAGGAACATACACTCCAGAAGTAGGAATATACATTCCAGAAGTAGGAATGTGACCTCTAGAAGTATGAACATGACCTCCCGAAACAATGGACGGTGCATGAAGCTGAGACACTACCAGTCTAGTAACCGTAGTACGGACATAACTCGTAGCAACGTTCCGGCCCGAAGGGACCACGTGAATGAGGTGGAGGGTGAACATTCGAATAACTAGGGACAGAGGATGAAGGGATCTGTGTAATTAAGTACGTACTATTCCCTATAGTCACTCGTCTCGGATCTGGTATCCTAATAGGATCACTAACCCTAGACCTAGGAGGAATATGTGATGTAACTTCCACCACCGGGATGGAAGGTGCAATGTGACTAGTGCTCCCAAACCTCTCTGCATGGTAAGGAATGAGAGTTCCCCCAGGCATAGTGTTAGGCTCGAACTCAGATTCAACATGAAATGCCAAATCATGTGTGGGAAAACCAGACATACCATAACTACCATAACTAGTGCTCGTGGGTTCAAAATGAGTCTTGTCATCCTCCGGCATTCCATACCGGCGATGCGTTAATGGGGAATCAACCCTAGAGTAAGTAGGTCTATAATGAAAGGTTCCTATTTTAGAAATCACAGGACCTAACTCAGTCAAGTCGGGTGAAGGATCATAGTTAGGAGTAAACTCCCCATCTTCCACATGAATGGGAGAAGGTGGTTCAGGAATACCTTCTATATGGTCTCCCATGGTGTGTGAATCAATGTGTGAAGTAGTCCGCCTGGACTGTCTATTTCTCGCTCCCAAAGGAGGAGGAGATGTAGAAGGCAGAAGTCTTGCTAAACGACGAGAACGGCGATGAGCCGCACCCGAATCCACAATGACTCAAAAAGTGTAAAAGACTCTCTATCTACGTAAACCCTAGGTAAGCTAACGTGCACAGAGAAATCACCAATAAAATCTAAAGCCAAATACAAGCAATCAAGGGTAGGATAAGTGAGCTCCCGAGTGAAGCAAGTATGTCTCGCCTAGGAGAGGCTTGAGACTCCCATACACAACAAGCGGAGGTACGTAACCAATTATTGTGGCCCAAAACTTGAACGCGTAAAGAAACTATGCTGTCTGACCCCAACCTGGTCGGGACACCTGCAGAATAACCCCTGCAAAGTACCCCCTCAATATCCTAGGTAAGGCCGCTAAGGTCACCTCAATATAATCAATGCTCAGGCGGACAGTCGTAGGTGGGATTGACCATATGGGCAGGGTAGCAAAGCCCGAAACTCTCGAAAGAGCCCCCGGATACGAATACAATCCTGGAAATATCTCCGGTGCTACTCAGTTATGACTAGGGGTCATCCCAATCAATAACTGCTCACACTGCCTCGTGCTTAAATTCCTTTTGAGAGGAGGATCCTGAGAAACACTGGTTACACCAAGGATTTCACACACTCACTTGGACAGACACATACATGTTGTTGTTTAATGGTCTTGGAGAATTTACTCACAATGAACTATTCCAAGACCCTAAAACCTAATTTTGTTGGTGAACCCTATCAAATAAAATAGTGTAGTTCATTTTAATTAAGCGTTGATTCTAATTGGCTTTATTACTCAAAAGAGGGATATGGCCGTGCAACTAATGGTGTTGTGACACAACATGAAGTAAAATGCACACCTAACAATCAATGCAAATGCATTGTGTCCATGAAAACAGGGTATGCTACTACGTAAAATGCACAATTTTCTTCAAATGATAAATGCAAGCTTTCCTATATGAAATCCTGACTAATACTCCAAAGCAAATCTAGTGCAAGTACTATGCAAAATGCAAAATGCAATGCATGATGATAAGCAAATATTTTTTGATTTTTTGAAATAAAATGACATACAGAAAGCAAAAGAATGATTCTACAACCCCCAGACTCTGCAAGCACACTCAAACAACACTCAAGCAAAGCACTAAGGTAAAAGAAGTCTAATGCACTAATCCCAAACAAAAAATCGAAAATGCCATGACAAGAACATTCTTAAAAAAGAAATTTACTCTAAAAAAAACGTTTCTGGTCAGAAACAGAGGTGTATACAGACTCTGGTAGTATCAAAGGAGACTCAGCAATCATCACAACTCACCCAGCAACCATTCAACTTCCTCTAAAAGGCAAAACTAAGGGCATACGTGACTGTTCGCAGTAAACCAGCGTGTATACGCGACTGTGAGTTCAAAACTCGCGTACAAAAATAAAGGTGCATAAAAATCAAGGCAAACAGACAAGCTGAGACAAACTTCAGACCAATCAGACACTACCAGGCAAACATGCCCCCAAACTCGACACAGAAACACGAGAGAAATAGCAATTCAAAGTCATTGAATGCCGATAGAAAACCCCCAAAGGACAACTACTAGGAACTCCCCAGCGGAGTCGCCAATTCTGTTACGGAGAGAAATTCCTATGGCTTGGGGTACCACAACATACAGCTTGACTCCAGAAATCAATCTTGTCCAATATGCAATAGAAATTAAATATCTAACACTAAAGGATCAGAACTCTTACCTTATTCCAGATGGTTGAAGTAGATCCCCGTTGAGCTTTCCAATTTCAGCTTGAATTGATAGATTACTTCCTCAACAACAAGTAAACAATACAAGCATACTATATATATTGGTGTTAGATCTATTCTAGCATATATAATCAACAATGTATAAGCATTTGAAAACATCCATGGATAAAATATTCATTCAAACACACATTATTGGACAGGAAAATATATTTCTATTAATATAAAATCAGAGATTACAATGGATACAACCTCTGTCGGCACGTCTGCGAATCGGAAAAACTAAATCCCCCACTTGGGTTTCCACCACCTCAATCCTCCATCTCTCGATAGCAAGCTCACAAGCAAAATGCAAGCTTGGGAAGAACACAAAAGTGCTCTAAGGGACAAAGGGATGCAGACTCAAGCACAAGTTCCGGCAACAGTGGACTATAGTTTCTTTGCTCTCAATTCTCTCATATGCCTTCAATGTACCATAGATTTCCTTATATAGCTTTTCAAAGGGGCAATGAAAGGTCGAATCCAAGTGATCTCAAGGCATAAGGAAGGCCAGGAGTCAAGTGAGTCGGATCCATGTCAAGGAAAAATCCAAAAATATATGGATTATGCACACATCCCGATGTATGCGGTTTTAGGGGTCAAACCCGCGTATATACGTGATTAAGGGTTTAAAAGTCGTGTGTATCATTTTTCACATGTTTTTAGGGATGGTCAAGGAAACATCAAAGGACAAAAATTGGTCCAAGGGGTCTAAGAAGTCTGCAGAGGGACAAGGGAAGGCCATACAAGTGTGATTCACATGGAGTGGTAAAATCAGATATAACAATTGTACATTTGAATATGTGTTTCATCTTGGATTTGGACCGATATTCTGGTCTTGTAAGAAGCAAATGGTGATGTTCTCTCTTTCGACTACACATGCATAATATCATGGTGCAATTAATGTTGGCCCAAAATTAGTAGCATGGATTCAATATCTAATTGTTGAACTCAAATATTTAGTCCATGGATCAATTGGAATGTGTGGTGACAATCAAAATTCAATACATGTTATTGAATATAATGTTGCTCACAATTATCATGTGGAGTGTCATAATTAGGGCAAATAATACATGATAATATTGTGAATCTTATAATTGGAGGACATATGATCATATTGTTTGATGTATTTACAAAGTCACTTACATAAGACAATTTTAATGAAACTTCAAGCTATGCTTGGGCTTTAGATAGTTGCAATTATGGCCCAAGAAAAATTTTAGGGGCGAAATTTGGGCCATGGGCTATTTTTGGGCATTTTTTTTCTTAAAATGATTCACCAGTTTCCCTTTTTACAAAGACGATTCACCCAAATTCCATGGAATAATTCTTTTTTACTCTAAAAATCGACAAAAATTGTCAAAAAACTATATGAAGTCCTTAGAAAGTTGCAAAATGAAGAATGAGTAAGATTCGCCAAGGTTTCCACACTTTGAGAAAATTTTGGATCCTTAAAATATTCCTTATTTGGGGGCGGGGGAGGGGGTGTTGTAACAACAAGTTCATCACATCCCTAGGTCTTTTATAGGTTGTCAGTTGACAACTGATAGTCGACTATACAATTAACAAGGTATTTGACTAGTTGGTCGAGTCAAATATTGGAAGTCCACTAATGCACAAGTCAAGCTTGATTCTGGACAAAATGGGGACAATGTCCTATAGATGAAGCCTATCGATTTTCCCTGGAGGAAGAGAAGGTCGATAGCAAGGCACAACATAAATTGAGGGGAAAAGGTCCAAGGGAAAGAGGTAGAGCAAATAATGTTAGGGAAAGTGAAAAGTAAGAGAAGTCCACCAATAACCCAATCAACATAGAAAATGGGACTGATAGAGGCAAAGGATTTGGAAGAATAAAAGGTATGTGATTACTTGTTATAGATGTGGGGTTGAAGGACATAAAGCATTTGAATGTTTGGAGAAACTGAATTTGGGTAAATGTGGTGAAATTAGGGCACAAGTCATGCCAGAAGATGAGTCATCAATGACCGATGAAAATGTGATTGTGATTCAGCAAGAGCAAGCATAGAAATTAATGTTACTTAGAGTATTGCTTAAACTTGAGCAAGAGGTGGTAGCAGAACTTGAATAGCGAAAGAAGGGTTTCAAAGCAAGATGTAAGATTTAGGGAAAGTGTGGAAATTTGATCATTGATGGAGGGAGCATGAAAAAATTGGTGTCCATAGAGGTTAAGAGAAAACGCAATTTGAAGTGCACTCCACATCCCATTCCCTATCGAGTTTCATGGTTACAAAAGGGACAAGAAGTAAATGCAACTTTGCAATGCTTGTTGAGTTTCCAGATTGGAAAATTCAGCGAACAAGTTTTGTGTGATGTGGTAGAGATGGATGCATGCCATGTCTTACTGGGGAGACCATGGATGTTTGGAAGAAAAGTGTTCAATGATGGAAGAGAGAATACATATGATTTTTTCAAGGATGGGCAACGTTACAGGTTGATACCAATATTGGAAAATGGTATGGATTGCAGTAGCAACAAGAGTGTATATTTCAGTAACAACAAGAGTATGGATTGCAGTAGTAGCAAGAACCTTCATAGCAGTAAAAACTGAATTATGTTGTGTTTTACTAAATAATTACCGCGAGCATAAAAGAGGGGTGGTTGTTGTTTTTTCCATAATACCAAAGAAAGTTCAGGAGACTAAGAAACTAAGTCCCATGCTGATAGAGATTCAACACTTGTTCAAGGAAATTATAAAAGATAATTTACCAACAGGGTTAACTCCCTTGAAAAGCATATCACATCAATTGGCTTGATACCAAGATCAAGTCTACCAAATAAAGCACCTTATTGGATGATTCCAAGTGAAAGTGAAGAGGTGAACATGCAAGTACAAGAGTTACTTGACCTAGGATTAATTCGTGAATGTTGAATCCCTTGTGCAATACCAACAATTTTGACACCAAAGAAGACTGGTGAGTAGCAGATGTGTATAGATTCATGAATTGTTAATAAGATTACCATCAAGTACACATTTCTTTTTTTGAGGATGGATGACCTTATGAACTATTTGGGTGGCGTTGAATACTTCAGGAAGATTGATTTGAATAGTGTCTATCATCATATTCAGATAAGGGAAGCTGATGAATGGAAGATGTTAGTGCTAAAAGATGCACCTTGATTGTAGAAGGAGCATGGTTATAACATCTTAATGCTCAAAGGAAAATACAAATTATTTGATTGAATTAATGTGTAGAGGAGTCAAGAGAATATGTAGACAAAGAAAGAAAGTATAAAATGGATGAAAACATCAAGCTCTGTGATTAGCAAGGATAACCGGAATGAAGGAAGAATCATATCAAGATAACCAAGGTTCAAAGAATATTGGTAATATGTGGAGCAAACAACTCATTCAGATATTAACGTAAAGAAACATGTTCAGAAAAATGTTCCAAACATGGAATCTGGAATACTAAATTTCAGCATGGGAAATCACAATAAAAACATTATCAATCATGATTCCATAACTAAGACCAGTTAAAACATAACATCACAGTATTCAGATTGAAAAAAAACTAGAACCTGGCTCAAAATACATACAATAATTTTCAGATAACAAGTTTCCAAGATAAAAAAAAAACAAAACATGTAGTCAGACTCTCAGTTTATGGCTCTTGATTGCATACAACTCTCACCCTTATGGGATGGAACGTCCTCCTCCTCCTTACATCGTCTCATGGTAGAATTTATAAAAATTACAAGATAAGAGCTATTACAATCTTTTCAGAACTAAAAGTCTAATAATAAACTTAGAAATGAATGGGGCATCTGATACATCACAAGAATTTTCTAAATTGTTTCCTCAATTGTGGAACTGATTTGTGATTTATTGTTTTGCTTCCTGAAGATATGGGTCGATCCCTCTAGATGTATATGTGTCTTGCCACTTGTTTTTAAATTGTTACGCAGCTGTTATCAAATCTAGAATCGATCCTTCCACTGCTGTTTGAAATCAGGAACAAATCCATAAATATCAATCCTCTGTTTTGAGATGTTTGACCACCTATCTTTTATATCAAGGATACGATACCGATTTTTGAGAAAATGCTCAAGGACTGCTTAATTTCCAGGTGCTATGAAAAATACTATGCCTCAACATATTCTTAATGAAGTTCCAACTCATTTGTCTTCAAGAAACCTCGAGGATGCTTGGAGCAGCTGGAGAAACTGGTCATTGGTATTTGAATCTGATGAAGTCAAATATCTTTGAATTTGGAAAGAATATGCTGCTCATTAATCTTCTTCTTAACTGCTTTGTCATCTTCCTGATAATTTCTTCAGATTTGAGAATAAAGGTTCAATGAAATCATCATTTTTAACCTTAAGTCACTCATTGGCAATTGCATGTTTGAAGGCGAGAGAAAAAATTCTCAGCAAAGCCCTGTGGATTTTTCAAGTCTTGGAGAGGTGAATAATTACCCCAACCAAGATTTGCTGAGTTAACACGCTATTGCTTCCACTTTAACACTTGACTCTCTTACTGCAGTTGGTGATGATCTGAGTTCTCCATAGCGCTTTCAATACACATATTCTGTGGCAATTTAAGCACTTGAACAGTTCATTGATCGTATGAGATTCATCTGTGAAGTCTCTGCCTTAAAAAATAGATACATTATGGATATTTCTATTCATTGTCACTCGGTTAATGCTCTGGCTGTTGGTGTGCTCAAAACTCCGGACACTCTTCCCCTAATACAAAACATTAAGTTCAAACTTGACTTTCTGTTGGCAATGAGGTAGTGAAAACATTCCTTTTGAGTACTCCTAGATTAAGCTTTGCAGCGTTCTTTGGCAATCTGGGTGCTTTTCCTTTGGCGAGCTTAGGCGCTATGATGATGTGAATACCATGCCCATCCTCTTATAAAATATTTTATTGATCTTTATATACTAGTGGTTTCATAACAAACCAACACATTTTGCACAGAGACTTAGCTCGAGGTTTCTCCCTTAACGCTGCATGTTTGGGCCCTCATTGTTTGGTGATGACTGTAAATGAGCTTCGTGGACTCTTGGAAGCGTTCTTTGCTTTACTAAACACAATACACACAAGACTGTATGGAAACCTCACACACAAAGCTAAGGCAAGTGACAAACCACGCTCTTGGATACATAAACTTTATGCATTGACATTGAATTCGAACCTAGAGCTGGTCATTTATTTCGGCACTGTCAGCCTGATTGAAAATCTGAATGTTAATAGGTTTTCTTTCTTAATTACATTCGATGAGCTTTATTATGACAGCTGGGCGCATGTTTGAGACTTGGTGTTTCATGTGATGAGCAGAGTTTGACACAACAATGTCCAATGAAGTTAAAAGATCATAGGTTAAACTCACATTCTTTAATGGATACGGCCATATGTGAATGGATGAAGAACTCGGGTAATATGGCATGAAGACATAAAGCATAACGAACACACACAAACTTTCAATAAATTGGGGATTTAACGCTTAACACAAAGTATTAGAGGTTTTGATCATTCTTGCAGCGAGAATCAAGGGTTTTTTTTACATGCATGTTGTCGGACTATAAAAAAATTTGTGGGTAGATTCTAGTGACAATAGAAGACAATGCTTAAGACGAAAGATGAACTGTTCGAATGGTTAGTTATGTTGTTCCGATTAACTAATGCACCTAGTACATTCATGAAACTGATGAATAAATTTTTGAAAACATTTCTGGAAAAGTTTGTGGTCGTGTACCTGGATGATACACTCATGCATGTTGTCGGACTATAAAAAAATTTGTGGGGTAGATTCTGGTGACAATAAAAGACAATACTTAAGACGAAAGATGGACTGTTCGAATGGTTAGTTATGTTGTTCGGATTAACTAATGCACCTAGTACTTTCATGAAACTGATGAATAAATTTTTGAAAACATTTCTGGAAAAGTTTGTTGTCGTGTACCTGGATGATACACTCGTTTTTAGTAGAAGTAAATAAGAACATTTAGAACATGTTATGAAAGTGTTACAACCGTTAAAAGAGGATACATTATTGATAAACTTAAAGAAATGTATGTTTTTAGAAAAGGAACTCGTCTATTTGGGTCTTGTCGTTTCCAAGGAAGGTTTAAAGATAGATTCCAAGAAGGTAAAGGCTATTTTGGATTGGCCGACACCCAAACACACCTTTGATGTGAGAAGTTTTCATGGGCTAGTGAGCTTCTACAAAAAATGTATTAGAAATTTTAGTCAGATTTGTGCAGCTCTTATTGAATGCATGAAGAAGGGTACAATTCAGTGGACAATAGTAGAAATGAAGTCATTTGAAGACTTGAAGAAAAAGGTGAAAGAACAATCAATACTAGCACTTCCAAATTTCAACAAAGTGTTTCAAGTAGACTATGATGCAAGTGGGACAACGATTGGAGTAGTTTTGAGCCAAAAAGGCGGATCGATAGCATTCTTTAGTGAGAAATTGAATGAATCAAGAAAGAAGTACTATGTTTATGATCAAGAGTTTTATGATATCATACATGCTTTGAAAAATGATGACATTACTTGCTACTAAAGGAGTTTGTCTTGTTTACTAATTACAAGGCACTGCAATACATAAAGTTTAAGGTAATTTAAATCAAAAGCATTCTAAAGTGATAAAATTTTTGCGAAGGTACTCGTTTATTTTGAAACACAGGATGGGAAAATCAACAAGGTTGTTGATGCGTTGAGTAGGAGGACATTGTTATTAAACACTATGTTAGTTGAGCTAATTAGTTTGGAATGCATGGAAGAACTATATGAAGAAGATCCATATTTCATAGAGGCTTGGAAAGCATGCAGAGAACCATGGAGTACAAATAGGATACAGTTCTTGGATTTTCATATACAAGAGGGATTGTTGTTTAGGAACCAACATTTGTGCATTCCATGGAGTTCATTGCAAGTGAATATCATTAGAGAGATACATAGTAGCAGTTTAGGTGGACATGTTGGTTTGGAAAAGACCACAATGTTGGTGAGAGAGATGAACTTTGGCCTAGAATCAACAAGGATGTCAAGAAATTTGTTGTGTGTTGTAGAGTTTGACAATTGGACAGATGTAGAAGTTAGAACACTCGGCTTTACACTTTATTGCTGGTACCTGAAGGAGAATGGGAGGATGAGAGTATGGATTTAATTTTAGGACTACCCGTGACATATAGGATGCACGATTATGTGATGGTGGTAGTGGATAAGTTTTAAAAAATAGCACATTTCATAACATGTAAGAAAACAAATGATCCTATTGAAGAAACTACTTTATTATTTAGGGAAGTGGTAAGGTTACATGGCTTATCAAGGAGTATTATGTCAGACAGAGATACAAGGTTTCTTGGTCACTTTTTGAGGACACACTAGAGGCAACTAGGCTCTAAATTTCCATACATTTCAGCATACCATCTGCAAATAGATGGGAAAACTGAGGTAGTGAACAAGGGTCTTGGGAATATGTTGAGGAGTTTGAGTGGTGAGAATTCTAAAAAACGAGATTGGTTTTGGATAAGGTTGAATTATTTTATAATTATTTAGTGAACAAATCTATAGGGAAAATCCCATTTCAAATCATTTATGGCAAATCACCAAAAGGGGTGGTAGATTTAATTAAATTGTCAGAGTTGGAGGATAAGAAGAGTGATGTTACAAGTGATTTTTTCGACAATATGCAAGAAATGCATGAGAAAGTGAAGAAGAAGTTGTAGACAAGCAATAACAGTTATAAACAAAGAATAGATCCACAAAGAAGGCATGAAATATTTAAAGAAGGTGAGTTAGTCATGGCTTACTTGAGAAAAGAGTGATTTCCCTGGGGTACGTATAACAAGCTCTAGTATAGGAAAATAGGACCATGCAGAGTTTTGAGGAGGATTTATGATAATGCTTATCAGTTAGAGCTACTGAAAAAGTTTGATATATCTCAAACATTTAATGTTGTTGATCTATACAAGTTTCATGAAATAGAAAAAGGTGATGATCAAGGTACTCTGGATGAATGGGAACAAGATCTGCCAATCAAGCAGGATGAAGGGAATCTAGATGGAGGAAATTTTGGCAACTAAGATACGGTTGAAAGAACCACAAAAAATAATATATATAATATTTAGTTAAGTGGAAAAACAAAGGTCCTAAGGATGCATCACGGGTCTTTGAGAAGGAGCTAGCAAACCTGTGAGGTTCTTTGTCCTTTGCAGTAATCAGCATGAGAGCATCAAGCTCATGTTCTTACCAAGGGTGTCTGATGGAGGAGCATATTTGGTCTTGGGAAATCCTCATCACCCAAAAACAATTCAATTTTGTGCAAGTAAAGTTTTAGGATGGATAAGGATGGCTGTAACTCCCCAGTAGTTGATCCATGGCCCTATGACCTTGTTGTGATTATACTCTACAAAATGGTTGTTACTCCATGCTATAACTCATGTTGTTATTCCATACAACGTATGACAATGCTGTTACTATATGTTTTTAATTATGTTGTAACTATGTATGACAAATGATAGTGTTGTAACTCCTATGTTATAACTCCATGCTATTGGA
The DNA here is from genome assembly GCA_001517045.1 of Pseudotsuga menziesii. Lineage (NCBI taxonomy): Eukaryota > Viridiplantae > Streptophyta > Pinopsida > Pinales > Pinaceae > Pseudotsuga > Pseudotsuga menziesii. The sequence goes on along the minus strand of LPNX010686008.1, from coordinate 580,575 downwards.
ATTCAACTATAACTTAACAATCCCATGCATCATCATTCATCCATGTGTCTCATGATGATCACACACCATGTGGCAAGGGCTATTGAAAGACAAGGGAACGAGATTAGGTAACAGATAGGCAGTTGAATCGTGTGGTTGTTCATTGCACAATGGAGGGGAACATGAAACACCAAGGGAGGCACTATTTTAAAATAAAGACATGAAGATGTTGAAGGGGTTAGTCAATGAAAAGGAAAAAATGATTCTAGTAGTAGTGATTGAACTAATACTGAGTACTAGTGAAGAAGAGAGCAAAGGGAAGGCCACATTTTCCCAACAAGAATACGTAGATCAAGTCAACTTCAACGCAAGAAGATGGGTTTTGCAATTTCGACCATAGTGTAAACCATATGAGTTTTGAATTAAATGTAAAAGAAAGGATTCATGGCCTACTAGAAAATGGTTTCGTGTATTAAGGTTCTTCTATTCCTAAATGGATAAAAGTAATTTGAATTTTTGTAAGTTCCAAAACATGAGTTATGTTGTGTATTATGAAGCCAGAGCATATTCCTGTAGACGTGGGCTTGTTGTAGGTCTATGTTACTACATCATGTTGTCCAAAGGCTTGATAAGGGAGAGTATGAGTTTGTGGGTTGTGCCAATGGTGATCATATTGAATATATATGAAAATTGGAGAATGTATACACAGTCCAAAAAATTGAACAAAGTTGTGATTAGGTACATATTTCCATTGCCTAGAATGGATAATTTGATGGATTATTGAGCACTACCAATTATTTTTCCATCATAGTTTTGAAAAGTAGATATCATCAAATTATAACTAGGGATGAGTGGAACATTGCATTTAAGACAATTATGGATTACATGAGTGGTTGGTTATGTCTTTTGCGTTGACCATTGCACTTATCACATTCATGAAGTGCTTAACTATTTATTAAGGCATGATATTGGTTGGTTCGTAATTGCTTACGTTAACAATATTTTAATATTTGGCAACACCAAAGAAAAATATTTGCAGCACTTGAAGTTAGTTTTCAAGGTATTAAGGAAAGAACAATTGCACATAAATTTGAATAAGTGTACATTATTCATGGAAAATATATTTGGGCTTCATTGTGTCAAAAGAAGGGTTGATTATGGATCCAAAGAAAGAGAAAGTGGTATTGGATTGGCCTACACCAAGTAGTGGTGATGAGTTTTCACGATATGAACAATTTCTACATCAAGTCCATAAAAAAATTTAGTGGCATTTTCACATCTATCACCAAGTGTATGAAGAGAAGGATATTTCAGTGGACATGAGCAACCCAACACAATTTCGAGTCTCTAAAGAATAAAGTAATAGATCACCACATTCTTAATTCCCCATTAAGTTTATCATTTTTGGTGAAACATAATGTAACTAGAGAAAATAAAGCTAATGAAACATTAAGTAGAAGAGTAGTGTTGCTTACCACTAGGAAGAATGAAACAATGGGGTTTGAGATGATTAAGAGGATGCACATGAATGATTGATATTTTGGGGAGGTTGCACAAGTTTGAAAGAATCCAACAATGCAATATAGGACAATGCAATGGATTTCTTTGTGAAAAATGGCTACTTCTTTAAAAACATGAAATTATACATCATAGAAGAATCGAGGACCAAAAATCCTATTAGGGAGTCACATAGTGGTAGACTTAGTGAATTCTTCAAGAATGACAAAACAAAAATATTGTTGGAAGATCTGTTGTTGGTGCATGGAGAAGGATTAAGAAATCAAATTTGTTACAATGTTTAGAGGCATCAAATTTGTCAATTGGTGAAGGGACAAAGTTAAAGCACTAGATTGTATACACCACTGCGAGTGGCAAATCCTAAAGGGTCCTTGGGAGGGCATCTCAATGGAGATTGTACCTCGATTACCTAAAAAAAATTCAAATTTTATGTTATTTTTCATTTTTGTTATGGTGGATAAATTTTTTATAATTGTTTATAAAATCTATTTTTAAAGAAACAATGCCCATTCATGCATTGCTGAATATAATGACATTAGATAGAGACACATGATTTTGGATGCTAACACACAATATGGAAACAAAGTTGTAGTTTAGTTCAACCAACCATTCTCAAATACATGGCCGAGGAGAGATGGTGAATTAAAGTTTGAGAAATCTAATGAGATTCTTCATTGGAAGTAAACTAAAACAAAAAGATTGAGTATCAACACAAGTAGAAATTTCCTATAACAACTCAGTGAACATGGTGACAAGGTTCACTCCATTTAAGATAATGTATGGTAGAATTCCAAACGATGTCACAAACTTCAACGATTTTCCAGTGGAGACGAAGAGTGGCAATGCAAAAGAATTTGTGGAGTTGATGCAATAGAGTTAAACATGGGTTTAGGATAAGTTGATAGAAAATAATGTGAACCAAAAGGAATCAACAAGTCCCTATTACGAATTCAAGTTATTTTAGATTAATGATGAAGTGATGGTTCACTTGCACTGGTAAAACTATGCCAAAGACACCCATAATATGCTAAACTTCAAGAAGATGGGATTGTGCAGGATTCAAAGGAAGTTTAGAGACAATGTTGTATTTAATGTTTTATATATGTGCTTACATAAGGATGATAATGCCATTGCAGAAGGTGAAGACAACACAAAATTTGATTGGAAGAAAAATGATGAAGAAAGATCTCAAGGACATAGAGAATGTACTATCAGAGATGCCATTATAGACCATAAATGTAGAGTATAAACAAAATTTAATGATATGGAAGGATAGGTTGGATGAAGAGAGCACTTGGACCTTAGATTCATAGTTCAAGAAATTGAGCACATAGAGCAATTTAAGTTATGTAAAGGATGCGCAAAAATGCACTAATCATTTTTTGTAGGGGGAAGTTGATGTATTAGCATTATCAAGTAGTGCACAAGTATGTGAGAAAGGAAGTGAGGAGGGTGAGAATAGTGCACGAAGAATGTGATTGAATAAAGGATGCACACGAGTCACTAACCTATAGAGAAAAGAAAAGGGAAGCCAAAACAAAGCTTAGCATATGTATGCAATATAGATATTTAGAAGATTATGGAGAAACATCAAAATAAAACTTCAAGGATGATACAAAGAAAGAGTCTGTAAGTATCCTTGCATATAGAATAACAATCCTATGAAGCAAATTACTGCACAAATCTGAGTGAAAGAAGGGCAAGAAATTTGAGAGAAATAAGTGAAATGCACATCACTGGAGGAAGGAAAGACTATGTGAAACACAAGAGTTGGAAGGTGAAGAGATATGGATGTAATTGGTGGAGCACTCCTATAGTGTAAATATACATTTAGATGAATAGAGAGTCAATGTAGAGAGTACACGAGCAAGGGAAGAATCAATGGGGAGAAAAAATTAATGAGAGATGGAAAGAATATTGTGCCAATGTAGTTTGCATCATATGCATTTATATGTACTCTATTGTCGGTATACACAATCTTTGTCTCACAAATGTTATGTATTTGGGATTACTCACACCACTCACCCACACTCAACGATGATGTTAACACACATGTAGACAAAAAAGCGAGTCAAATTTGTGGTCAAATAACTCTTTTTTGTGTGTGTGTATGAATTGGGTTCTCGTGTGGTAGTGTCATTCCATGTAGATTTATGAAAATAAGTCATTGGTAAATGAGTCTGCCGAGTAGTTTACTATCTATTGTGAAACCCTTGTGGTGACCTTGTTGCTAATCAATTTGTTGTGATGAACCACCATTAGAGAAACCTATTCTAAGAATGATTGAACCACATATTTCTTAGACTTTAAAAGTTGAAATGGAATAACACAAGAGAGTTTTGCAATGCTCATTGATAGCGATTCAAATGGAAATTTAGATGATTGTTTTCTAAAAGCACTTCCTTAAAATTTAAGAGGAACATTACAACCACTTGAAGAGGTGTCAATCTATAAGTGCATTGCAAAATGACTAAATGGATTTGGAAGGAAATACCGTTAAACACATGCACTTTGTTTAACTGAGCTACCATGAAACAAGTGCTCTTCCTTTAAAATACCCAGGATTGGACTTGACCAAATTACTTATTTGTGTTTCCACACATTAAACCTTGGTAGACAATGTGACATGTCGTGGACACCTGTTGTTGGATAAATAAACACAATAGAATTATATTAATCTTGTAGAAAATTTACAAAAAGGTGTCATCTTTAATGATTATTCATGTTTAATATGAGGATCCTATGGTTGAACCATATTTTTATTTACATCCCACATCAAATATAGACATATGGATAATTACATGGACAATTATCATTTTTAAGGTTTGTATTTTGATGTTTGATCCCTATATTTTAGTGATGTAGGAGTGTCATCTAGAGCATGTACAAGAGTTCAAAGTTTACTATACTTTGGAGTGCTTGGGCTTGTTTGACTAATACAAGATATTTATAAAAGATCGAACACCTTCAAAAACCGCTCACACAAACACATCACATATCAACACACCAATATTTTTACGTGGTTAAAACTCTCGAAGAGAGAAATAATGCATGTCCCCATCCAAATAAATACTTGAGGCAATATATTATGCAAAATAAAAGAAATGTTACAATGAGTTTCTCACAATTGATCATCAAACAAATGACCCTCCATACTCTTTAAATAGAGATCATGGACCAATCGGGTGTTAAGCCATGGATCAACGACCATTAAGATCAAGGCGATGATGAATAGTCGGATCACTCTATGTCTAGAACATATTGTGACCGCTAGATTACATAAGTACAGACGCATACTAAAAAAACACACTTTTCCCAAAGACACATTATACCAAGTTATCTTAGCTAACTCTTAAGCGTCTTAATATCCTAACACCCCCCCTTAAGAACAACGTAGGATAGGGTTGAAGGATTTACACAAGTGACACTATAAGAGAAGGAAGGAGGCCTTAGATCCTATCCCCCCTTAATGCTAAATTCATGAACTCGTAACATAGATTAAAGTTTAGAAAACTTCACTTATGTAAGAGACTTTTTGAATATGTCTACAACTTGATCATCTGTAGGGAAAAAGAGCACTTCAAGAATAATTGTGAACACGTTTTTTATGAAACGCATATGTAGTTCATTGTGTTTGTTGCGCCGATGTTGAACTTGATCTTTGGTGAGCTTGATGTCACTCTTATTATCACACCAAAGGTTAGTCAGAAGCTACTGCTCAAATCCAAACTTTGAAAGGATATGTTGAAGCCAAAGGCTTCCTGACTTTCATTAATTGTGACTCGATACTTTGCTTTTGCTGAAGAAAGAGAAAGGGCTTGTTGGTTCTTACAAGCCCAAGTGACAGGTCCAAAACCAATACCAAAAACATAACTTAGAGTGGACTTTTGATCACTAGGGTCGCTGACTGAATCTGAATCAATGAAACCAACCAACAAAGGAGCCCCCCCCCCCTAAAATGTACTGAATCCCAAACTGAAATGTACCCCAATTATATCGAAGTATCCTTTTTGTTTATTTCCAATGGATTTCATGGGGCATTTGCATATATCGGGTAATAAGAACAACATCAAAGGAAATATCGGGATGGATGTGAGTCAAGTGTAAGAGACTAATCAAGTCGTTGATGATACAAGGTGTCATCTACTTTGGGTGAAGTGCAAGTGGCAAAAATTTGAATTTAGACTGGAAGGGAGATGGGGTTGGTTTACAATCTTCCATGTGAAAGGGACAAATAAGGTCACAAGTATACTTATACTGAGAAATAAATATTCCTTATTTGGTTCGCAAGACTTGGAGGCCAAAATGTTTTTGATATTTTTTAGATTCCTTATGGTTCCTAATATTTTTGAGATTCCTTCTAGTTTCTTATATTTTTGTGCATTTATGGGATGAGAGAGGTGTTCCATTGCATCCACATCATTGTTTTAAGTTGGAATCGATTTTTTGTTTCACTAAAAAATGTTTTTGTTTCCCCAAGATACAACCATTTTACCAGATCCAGAGCTATATTGTTTACAATTACGCATTTTGAATTTTTTTATCATATTCTTTCAGATTTTAGCATGGTTTTTTGTTGTATTTCTAGTTTTTTTCCCTTTAGAGTTTTTCTTTATTACATATGCTCTTTACCGTGTGCTTTGTGTGAACTCGATAAACCATAAACAATGATAAAACTTACATTTTTCGAGTATGTTAACCAAGGACTAACCCCAAATCTAAGACATTTCGATTTTAGAATTTCATTTTTTTGGTTTTTCGTGTGGTTGTGTAAAGTTCTTTGCAGACAAAAAATCAAGATTTTTTTGGATTGGCATGTTATTCCAGCAGCAACATCAAAAACAACAACAACATTCTTCTCCATAATATTTCTAAATCTTTTGCTTAGCTCACTTGGTTGAAGGTTACTTTAAAAAGTAAGAGGTATTGGTTTCAAATCCTTCTTCTTGTTACTTTTTATCAAAGTTTATGTAACTTTAAGTTTTAAAGTAACTACATTGTAAAAGTGCTTCCCATTTGTTTTATAAAAGTAGGTCACTTATTTTAAAACAACTTATTTGTAAAAGTGAGTTTATAGGTAAAGTTAGTAAGGGGGGGATTCTTTACTTCATTTATTTTTTTTGTTTCCATCACCATGTGGATCAACCTTTCTCTTATACCATGTTTGACTAATACATGATATTTCTAGAAGATCGAAGACCTTTAGAAACCACTCACTGAAACATATTATAGATCAATACATTGATGCTTTTACGTGGTTAAAACCTTCAAAGAGGGAATATGTCCATAATCCCAACCAAAGAGCCACTTGAGGCAACATATCATGCCAGAAAATAAATGTTACAATGAGTTTCTCACAACCAATCATTGAGAAAATGACCCTCCATGTTCTTTAAATAGAAATCATGGACCAATCGGGTGTTATGCCACAAATCAATGGTTGTTAATATTTAGGTGATGGTGAACCTTTAGATCACTCTATATCTAGAACATATCGTGTCTGTCGGATTACATAAGTACAAATGCATACTAATGTATACTAACATGCACACTTTACCTAAAGACACATTATACGAAGTTGATCTTAACTAACTCCTATATGTCTTAATATTGTAGCAAGGCTCAGGGGTGATGTTACCTTTTTTTGCCTCTAAATCCCCCTCACACATTGATCCCAACCTTAGATATGACAACCAATATTTCTATGGATTGTTTCGGGCTCTCAAGTGACATCAAACCTTTTTTCACCCACAACAACTTCAACAGTAACGGTTGGATCTCCACATCAAATCGAATGGTCCTTCTCACCCCTCTAGCTATTTTGTGACAAACATTTTTGGGTGGGACACCCAAGGTTAGCATTCACATGATTTTTGGTAGCAAAATCATTTATGGACGAGATTATTTTCATTGTGGCCTTTAATCTAATTAATGGTGGTAGCTTTGATAAAAGACATCGGGCATGTGCTTTCAAAGCTAAGCCTTTAGATTATTTATGGGGATAATAAATGAGGGACTAGGATGTAATACTAAGTTTGTGGAGAGGGAAAATGTATGGTTATTCTCTCTCACAAAGAAAAAGGGAAGAATAAAAGAAGGAAAAAAGGAGAAAACAATACAAAAAATATAGAGAGGAAGGAGAAGAAAAGAGACGGAGGAGAAGAAAGAGACAACATAGATAAGATGAAGCAATTCCAATAGGTTATTGGGTAGAATTATAGAAGAAGAAAGATGAGAAACTTTATGAGTAGGAGAATAAGGGAGCAACAGAAAGAGAAATTGATTCTTATAGTGTAGAGAATTGCACTTGAAAATGAAATATAGAACAAAAACTAATATGAATGCATAATAGAGAAGTAGAAGAAAGAAGAGAAAAGTGAGATAGTGTTAACACTAAAAAGTGTTCACCTAGCTCTCCATGGTCTAAACCATAGCCATACATCATATTCCCACCATTTTCCTTCATTTTCTACCTTCACAATTGTATTTCCACTAAAAATGGTCCAAAACATCATAATTCCTCCCCATAAATGAAGAGACGATGAGCATTTATTTTGATTTATCCCCACTCTCTCAAAAAAAGGGTAACAAACCATATAAAAAAAATGGGTTAAAAAACCATAGATAAATACCATGGACTATAAAATACCATCAGTCATTACCTTGGGTCAAAAAACCCTAGGACCATACTATAAATACATTGTGAAGGACTTCCCCAAAACACTTTTTTCCATTTGCCATCAGCCACATCATACACTTTTCTTCATTATTCCCATATTTTGCCACTCCATTTCCCACGACGCACGTTGAGTTCACTCCGTACCCATTTGGATCCATTCCCCCCATTTGACAACCAGTTGTGGAAGAGATTGGAGACCAAAACCATGGAGTTGTGGAACCACTTCCAAGGACAGCTATGGTGGCCCATTTTCAGAAAGGTGTGTTCTTTGTTTTTTCTTGCATTAGTTAGTTTTATATATGTGAAAACCCTAAAAAATATTGGATGTTATTGTCTTGTTTCTTTTGTTATTGTTGAACTCTTCCTTATGCTTTGGACGAGGTAAGGTTGGTGCTTTTGTACGTAGTCGGGGAGAAATCCCCACTACAATTTTGGCGACTCCACTGGGGATTTCTCTCCGGCTACGTGCAAAAGCACCAACTTTAGCTCGTCCAGAGCATAAGGAAGAGTTCAACAATAACAAAAGAAACAAGACAATAACAACAAATATTTTTCAGGGTTTTCACATATATAAAACTAACTAATGCAAGAAATAACAAAGAACACACCTTTCTGAAAATGGAACACCATGTAGTCGAGAAGAAATACCCACTACAGATAGTTCCATTAGCTAATTAAGTAGAAGTGTCACTAGTAAACATTATTAAGTAGAACAATGTGGTTGTTCCAATGGAGATTGAGAGGAGGGGAGGAAAAGAAAGAAATATGATAAAAAGGAACAAGGGGGAACATAGGAAAAGAAGTGTAACAAAGAAAGGCATGGCATCAAAATAATGCAAGAAATCAAGAGAGATAACATTATGTTTAAAGATACTTCTTAAATATTATTTTAAGCTTCATTAAGATTTAGACCAATAAGCAAATCTTGGTTTTGAAGAAGAGAGCACTATGTAATTTTATAGTGGTTGAAGTTCATTAAGACATTAAATTCATAGATTAATCAAAATATCGATTGGTTGGTAGGTGTGTTTGAGCCTTTTATATTCCATATGTGCTTTTTTTCATTTGCTATGTGCTCCAATTTAGTAAGGTAACATAGAGTTTGCTATTACTTGCATGTTATCATAAAGTACATTACATAGTCATTTTCAACACTAATTTTTAATGTTTTAATTTTTTGTCTAAATTAGAATAACTAATTATAAACCATAATATTTTTTAACAAACTTCCCCTGGATAGTATCCATAATCAACCTTATTTCCATCAGAGTTACATAAATGAAATTTAAATTTCAATAAAAAAAGAATTTTTACTCCAAGCCATTAAAGCTAAATCGACTTAAGAACCAAATATGATATTGTTATTGCTGTTTTTATAAAAAACTTATTCAATAACTCACAACGAACGGTCAAAATCAAACTTGCCTTAGTTCCGAATTTTTGAAAACCCGTACATGCACCTTCATACGAATCGAAGATAAGGCACTCAGTCTCCATATTAGAGTGGCAGTGGCGCTAAAGTGTGTTGGAGATGCAATTGATGGCCCATCGGAGAAAATTTTGACCTCTGCTTTGCTGCTGCCATGAATAAAATTTAGCGAGCAATCTGAGATTCCCATTGGTATTATTTGGTGGGAGTTGCAGGATGGCTTCCGCTTCCTCTTCTTATTCGTCCTCCTCTCCTCGCAGACCAAAGCCGAAGCCAAAGATTGACTGGAACGCTGCAAATCGGTCGAAACTAATGTCAGTGGATGCTGTTATGGAGCAAATTGACAGTGCGATTGAGGCCACGGAGTACGAGCACGCTTCCCGGCATTTGAAAGCAGCAGTTTACTCCGATGTAGAAGCCGCCGACCGAGCTTTCAGATCTGCCCGCGCTGCTGTTGCGATAGGGGATTTCAAATTAGGTATGGATCTCTCCCAGGTCGCACTGCTGAATTGCCCTCCTCACAAAAGTAACGCCATCTCAAAGATACAGACCCTCATTGCTCATATTAAGCAACAACAGGCTGCAAGCACTGAAAATTAGCCCTCAATTCCATTGCTTTCTGTCATTTTAGGGTTTCACTTGCTGGAGATTACAAGCTCCTCTGTGAATTGAGAAAATATGATTTGAGATCATGCTGCTTCTGATGTAAATGCGTCCACTCCTACTTTCGATTTTTTCTTTTAATGGATACCCTGGGACAGGATGATGATTGGATAGATGTTATCACATTGCTCCCTTTCAAGAATTTTATGTAATTAGTGGGTATGGTATTGTTTTAGATTTTCAATTGTAAAAGGGTACTGTTCCCGTCAGCATATAATATTGCAATTCACGATAATCATCTCTGATCTGAAACTTAATCATTCTATGCAACATTACCCTATGATGCTCTTCTTAAAGTATGCCCTATGGTTTCACTCAAGTATGCAGTGAAATTAAAAGACTTGGAGACATGAAACAGTGTTTCTGTAGGTCTCTCATGCCGTCACGATACTTTGGAAAACAAAGGAACTTTTCGCGTTAACCAGTGCCTAAGTTAGGTTAGGATGTGCCAACCTTTTCCATCCTGGTTTAGCGTCTGGCACACCTTTTATGTTGGCTTTGATGAGAATTTTCCAGTCTCCATTTCTTCTAAGGCTTTACCAATCCGTTTGGCACAAAGAGCTTCTTCTTATGTTTTGATATCTACATTTTTCGGGGTGCAACAAGTATTCCAATTACTTTTTGCATTGGCCCATAGAAAGCTTATAAACAACTGTATCTTTTCAACTTATTTAATAGAAGTAAACAGGATCAGTAAACATGTATAGTTACGAAACTTTTATATAGATTTGGAATTTGGCAACTGATAACATCCGTTTAGTCACCCACTATAATAATTTTCTCCATTTCGACAACTGTATGATGTCAGAAAATTGTAGGATTTCAAATGTCCATCTTGATCCTATCTTAATGGATCTTCAGAGATTAAACATATGTTAGCAGAAAGGGTTATACCGGGGTACGGTTTATCTAAGAAATGTTCCAGAAATGAAACTGTTCAGGGAAGTTTTTTTGTCAAAGAAGGTTAAACATTTTACGGTTTTGATCTTTTTTGGTTTGCGATCACTGGAATTCAACTATAAAATCTTCGCTGAAATTATTATTATGGAATGTTGAAATCGTTGTTTTTAATGAAAAATGGATTTACCACCATCAAATACCTCTACTACAACCTGATTTTGCAATATGAATGATTTTGCAACGTGATAAATAGAAAACCAAAAAATAAAGAAAAAATACCTAATTTTATTTATAACATTGATAGATTGCATATGGTGAATTACTTTTGACTCTGAATGAATCCCTAGATTATTTCTTATCTGCATAAAATGCATAATGTAAGAGAGGGGGTCCCATTTCTGATAGCCCAAAGCACTATGGCCCCTGTTTCTCGCTCTGTTGTCAGTTCTGTCGTGTTTCCAATTCTTGTTTCTGGTAACATAGTCAAACTGTTATGAACGGCTATTGTTAACTGTTATGCACGCTGAGGCGCCCATATAAAGAGTTTTAACTGCCTTTAAAGGTCTGGTCTAATGCATTATGCTTCCATCTTGGCTAAGGGGAATGACCGTTCAATTTTGTCATAAGTTTTTTTGAAACCAATTCTAATAACAAAATCTTTTGGTTTGGTTGCTTTGGTCCATTTTGTTCATTCTAAAAGTGTATTTGCCTCTTACAAACACTGTGTTTTTAGGTCTAATATTGGGCAGTATGGATTTTAAACATGGAGCCAAAGCTTTGACTAGTATTTTGAAATAATTATTTAGTCTTGGTTCCGTACCCTGGGAGTTGATTTAATGTTTCCTTGATTGATGATATTGATGGAGGGTTTTTTCCTGATGGCCTCTTTGTATACACTTAGAAGATCTAACCAGATGAATTTAATAGCCTTATAGAATTTGCATGGAATCCATTCAAGCCAGGGGTTTTATTGTTTTCCAGGGCCTCGTGTACCTCGGTGAGATCATTCAATGTGACAGGGGAATAAGATTAGATTCTTTTGCACTCTAAGTGTAGATGGAATAATACCTTTGTAGACTTGTATGGTCTTTATCCTCTCTCTATAGTTCTCTTGGGTCTGAAATACTAGCTTGTAATGCTCGATGGAAGCTTTGAGGGGCGTTGGCATTAAAGTGTTCTTGTACTCACTCTGGAACTACTATAGTAATTGAAGTAGCTGAAACATAAAACTAAGAATAACAGAAATGAGCCAAAGGCAGAGAAAGTAGTGGGGACTCTTGCTCACCCAAGGTTGGATTGCAGCTGCAATCTGAATAATGGAGGAAGACTTTTTCAAATAAATTGGTTGTTCGTTATATGTATTGCTAAAAATGATAAAGTGTATTCTGTTTATACCGAAACAAGGTAAAAACTCTAACTTGAAGCTTGTTTTACCAATGAAATTGATAAGGTCCTTGTTACATAAATGATAAAAGTAACATTTTACAAATATTGAAAAATCACACCATACAAGCCCAAGTCTAGAACATTATTACAAAGTTATGAGAATGCAGACAAAATAAATTAATTATTCGTGTGCATAGAGTCTAATGCCCAATAAAGATGTCGTGGTTAGGTACAAAAAACAGTATTGTTTGCTATTTAGAATTTTAGATAGATATGAACTTCTCATCTACATGCTTTTCTGTTGAAGGTTGACCATTCAAGCTTTATAGGGAAAATAGAAATTGCATTAGAAATGTTCTAGATATTGCAAAAATAAAAGCAATTGTGTCATTAATGTGAGCATGCATTGTATTACTAGGTTATGGTTAAGTCTGACCTAGTCAACTTTGATATGTAGGCTCAATAACCCTCTTGGGGAGTATGCCCTCCTTATGTGGGCCCATAACCTCTCTTGGGAGGATGCCCTACTTGGTTGCGTATAAATGCACAACTCAAATCTCATTTGTAAATCGTCTTTCTAGATTATTGGGCTAAGGCTAGTGTTTTAAGCCTACAACTACATCTTTGGTGTTCTCTTGTAGTTGGCATATTTTCTCTTCTTTTGCATCTCATGTGTAGCGCACTCACGTTTGGGTATCCTTCTCTCTAGCTCACTTTTGGTTCAGCCCCAACATTCTTCTTTGGTGCTGTTTTTTCTATTTTTACTACAGATTTTTGAGTTGAAGTTTTGGTTTTATTTGGTTCGCTCTCTCTATTTGTTGTTTCAACATGGTATCAAAGTAGGTGTGAACCTTTCCTACCTACTTCACTGCTATTAGGGTTTCTTCTTAGTTGTTCATACTGTAATAATCAGATTTATCATTTTGGTGTTTGGAAGATAACCAAATGGGAGGAATATTAGGGTTGTATTTTTCGTGGTATTTTGCTTGTTGGAAAATATGGTTTGTAGTGCTGTCGAAGCTTGTTTTCTGCACTAATTACAGAGATTTTGTCCATAGATTGGAGCACCCAGCATTAGGGTTACTTGCAATAAATTTTAATAGTTTTTTTCAACAGTTATTTTGGAGACTTTTGGGTCACTTTTTTGTGACAATGGAACTAGGGTTTCCAGATCTGTTTTTTCAGTGACATTTTGGAGACTTTTGGTTTGTGACATAACTTATTTTTGGATTGCTGAAGTAGGGTTTCCAGATCTATGTTTTCAGTGACAATCCGAAGGATTTTGGATGGCGACATCACTTTTCTGTGACTACGGAATTGGATTTTTTGGCTTTGTTTTTCTACAGACGATTTGGAGATTTTTGGTTAGAAGCTTTTCCCTAAGGGCTATGGATTTAGGTGTTCTTGATCATCTCTTTGCGTTTCCTAGGGTTATCCCCTCTTTTCAAAATCCAACACTGTCTTCTTGTTCATCTTACAATATTATTTCTCTAGAGTTTGCTTTTTTGGCTAAGTTTTGAGCTGCTCTAAATAAAGAAATAATACAATACAATTTTCTTTGTAGAATTGGTACTATTTCCTTCTATGGTCTATATAGGGGATTCCTTGAAGACTCATGGAGCCTTATTCTTGGTTGAACCTAATGACCTCAGAATGGGCAAATATGATGCATAAGAAATCTATATTCAATGATTGTCGTATGAAGAGTTGTGTCTTCAAGTCTTGCTTGGCTTGTCTTCAAGGGATTGAAGAGCCTACAGGAGTAACAATTTGTGACAAACATCTAGATGATACCATTGACACAATTTATAGTGCACATCTAACCATGCCATCTGTATATGTTTGATATTTTGTGGCAATCTGTATATCTTGGCAGTCCATATTTTGATCAAGGAATGACTTCATTAGTTTTGCTTTTCAGTTTTTTTTTGAACAAGTACATGGGTCCATATTCCAATATATTGTCTATATGGTCCTTCTAGTACAAATGATATGTTTGATTGAGTTTCTATTTATGATCTGCCAAGATTGTTTCCATTGTCTCTCTTTGAGGATATTCTTCTATGGATAATTCTTAGCCTATTATAGTGGATGTTTCTCTATTACAGTTTGATGCACCTCCTCTTATTGGCATACCTTAAGTCTGTGAAGACTTATTTTACATTGTTGTTTAGACTTGGTGTACTCTCCTTATGGTGCATAGATGAGAATGCATTTTGCTTATTGGGGCTTACTTGTTCTAGGTTGTGATGATCTCATTATTGACCCTGTCACATTTGGAGGCATTCTTTATGTTCTAGGAGTTGTTGGTGTTTCCAGTGGATGCTTATTGTATTGTGATGTGATCTCGCCTCTTAATTATTGAAGTTTGTTCATAGTGATATTTTTGGGCCAACGACCACTTGTTCTCAGGGGGAAGCTAAGTACCTTCTCACGTTCTTTGATGCAGTTTCTATTCACAGGTATGTAGGATCTACCACACTATTTTTAGAGATGATTCTATGGATGATTGTTGGCATGTTTAAGTGGATCTCTTTTCTCTACACTATGATGGTGATCCTTTGGATGTACTATTCTCAACAACGTCACAACCAAATACAACTTGTGCCACCCTTTGTAACTAAAGCTAGTAAACATGCTTCAGTGATCCTTGTTCTATACCTCTGCCAAAGGCCACCTTTACTATGTGGCATGTGTTTAGCATTAGGGGGTGGAAGCTGTGATGTAACCTTCTCTTGAAGGCCTCCTATTTAGGGTGAGAGGGGATGTGAATATGGCCAACCCTATTTTGAGCCGAGTATCCATAAACTCACTCACCATGGTATCTCATTCATGAACAAACCTTGTCTTCGAGTTGGGTATCCATAAACCCACTTCAATTTTGAGCCGAGTATCCATAAACTCACTCACCTTTGTATCTCATCCATGAACAAACCTTGTCTTCAAGTTGGGTATCCATAAACCCACTTCAAGATTGTATTCGAGCTCTCCCAGTGGTATTTGCGATCTCTTTAGTGTATTTGAATTGGTTATTCATAAACCCACTCTTAGGGTGTGTTTTATCTTCCTCTATTGTATTCAAGCTCTCTCAATTGTATTTGAGTCGGGGTATTTATAAACCCATTTTTCTTCGCATTTTGGCAACGACTAATCTTATATTGAGTTAGGTATTTAAAAACAAATGTTTTAAAAGTGAGATTTGGAGTTGGAATCAATTGAGGGTTAGATCAGACTCAAATCAAAATTACTCGATGACTCAGTTTATAACTCAATTTACTAAAAAAATCCATAAAATATGAAAAGTGTAATTAAAAAAACATATATTAATGGACATCAATGTAAATTCAAACTATTAGAAACCAAATATGCATAGTTTGCTCATGTATATACCATGTAAGGGTGAATATTGCAAAATGACACAGCGCAATACATATCCTAAACAAAATACATAAACAATGAACTCATGCAAGCTTGTGAATGAGATGTATCCACAAACAACCCACTAAATCGCAAGCTCACTCTAAATCCCAACCAGTCAAATTAATAAACTCTCTAGTGTATTTGAGGTGGGTATTCATAAACCCACTCTTCATATTTTGGCATGACCAACCTATGTATTGCCTTGGGTATCCTTAAACCCACTCTCATTTTTGTATTTCATCATTTCTTGGGTAACCATCTGTTCTCTTAAAGGGTGCTGTTAAGAATGATCTCATTTTTGTATTTCATCATTTTCTTGGTAGCCGTCTGTTCTCTTAAAGGGTGCTGTTAAGAATGATGTGATCCTTACATTAAGTTACAACCATACAACCATCTTTTATTGTGTCACAGTGTGATCATTAGTGTATTACAATGCTATGGTTAAGGTTGATGTAGTCAACTTTGATATGTAGGCTGAATAACCCTCTTGGGGAGTGCATTTTATGTATATGGGCCCATAACCCCTCTTGGAAGGACGCACTACTCGAGTTGTATATAATACACAACTAAAGCCTACCTCATTTGTAAATCATCTTTTTAAATCATTAAGCTAAGGCTATCTAATGCAAGTGTTTTAACTTTTAAGATTTTGTGCACTACATAATTTGCATATACACCACTCAAACCTACCTCATTTGTAAATCATCTTTTAAATCATTGAGCTAAGGATATCTAATGTTTTAAGCTTCTGGGGACTACATATTTGGTGTCCTTTCGTGGTTGGGATATTTTTTATATCATGTGCATTTGTGCATTTCATGTGAGCTCATTCATGCTGGGGCATCCTTCTGTCTCTAGGGCACTTTTGGTTCAGCCATAGTGCACTTCTTTAGTGATGTTTTTTATTTTATTTTATTTTAAAGAAGTTTTTTATTTTATTTTATTTTAAATAAGGCTTTTGGGTTGGAATTTTGGTTTCATTTAAACACCTTTTGTTGGTTTGTGATCTCAACATTAAAAGCAAGCAACTGGTCAAAATTCTCTCCAAGACATTGTAGATCATTTTCAAGGACAATTGAAAGCACCTTTAAATTGCAACTACTGTCCTATATTAAATCACAGCTTGTTTTCCATTTAAGCTTCTTAAAGAAAACGCTATCCAGATTTGACAATATTGAATATACTACCAAGCTAGGTAGAACTAGGAGGTTAAAAATCCAGGACAAAAGAACAAAGAAACTCCAAAACAGAGAAATGGAAGAATACTTGATAGAACGGTCAAATAAATCTGGCGAAGGGGGTTCACTTGGCTGTCCCTTGTGTCGGCTAAGGCTGCCCTCGATCCTTTCCTCCCATTTCCAGTATGCAGGGATGCATGTGAAACACACCCCACCTCGGGGGGACACGTTTCCGTGGCACAATGATCCCAATTTGTGTTTTATTGGAGGCCGACAGTTACTGCTACTTTGGTTAAAGAGAAATGCCTTCTTTTTCAGATCTAATAATCTTACGTTTATATTTTTATCTTGTAGGGTCATTTATATGTAAATTTTAATTATCATTTATATTTAAATTATAATTAAAGCATAAAATAAATGATAATTATCACATATATTTAAATTATAATTAAAACATAACCTGTAAATATGAGGGTTATGTTGCTTTGAAAACCAATGGTTTGTGGTAAATAAACGTGGATTAGATGAAGGGCATAGTAAAGATACCCGGATTTCAAACTTAAAACATAACCTTATTTTTTTATTACTTTTTATTACTTTTTATTGTTGCGATTTATCAGAAATTGCTTTATAATACAAAATACATCATTCTAAACACATCCCTTACTGGAAGATAAAGTTATAAGCACAAATTAACCTGTCGACATGGGGATTTTCTATTATCTTTTCTGTCTTTGGAAAACCATGGTGTTTGGCAATTCAACTTGGATATCTGCAAGGGCATAGTAAAGATATCAACCATATCTCAAACTTTAACTTTGGAATGAACGTTTAGTAATTTTTAATTACTAAAAAAGCCTGGACTTATAAATAATTAGCTTCTTTTGTAAAAGATATCCAAAGTTTTGTTAAAGATATATTATTTCCATTTTTTTTAAAAGCAAATTCTTTTTATAATGTTGTAATTTTTACGATTGATTAAAGTCACTTCCCGTCGAAAAATACAAAATCAAAAGTGGCAAGTTTGGAGGCTGTCATACTTGCTGCAGCTGATGCCTTGTCTGTTGTTGTTGCTGCTGCCACCACCCTCTACTTGGTAATCTACATGTACGTTCTACGCATCTACTTGGTGACCTTCGAAAGTTGTGCATAAAGGATTATCTTCTTTTGCAAAATGCATACATGAACTACCCTCATTCTTCATTCACAAAATCTGTAGATCCCGTTGTAGCATCAGTATGAGTATTTCCCTCCTCGAGAACTATTCTAGGTCTTATTGAAGGTATAATGGATAGGGTGCTTGGCTTAACAGGTGGGTACATCGGCATTCATAGTGGATCTTTTCACTCCATGTTCATCCTACCTTGCTTTCACTTGTTTGTCGGACTAAGCAGGTTGGGTACACATTTAACAAAGTGAGCTTCAAATATTGTTATACTCGGTTAATTTTTACTACAGAGAGGTCATTTTCTTCATTCCAAGTCTATGCTTTAACATTGTAAACATTTTGACTTCAAATCAAAGCTAGACCACACAAATCACTATGAACAAGCTGCAAGGGGGATGAGTTGTGCCAAGAGGCAAGTTTGTCGAGAACACACTCAGGACAAGCATGTTTTTTTCAAGAAACAAGAGGAAGATCGATGATTACATTATTGTTGTAATGAGCAATTGTTGAGATGACCAAATCGTTCATGCCATAGTTTGCTATGAGTTGTGCCAAGAGGCAAGTTTGTCAAGACAATCCTAATGATGTTTGTCGAGAACACACTCAGGACAATCACTTTTTTTGCAAGAAACAAGAGGAAGATCAATGATTACATTATTGTTGTACTGAGCAATTGTTGAGATGACCAAATTGTTCATGCCATAGTTTGCTAAAGTCATTGATGTGAGCGATAAAAACTAATGCAAAAAATGATGACCCAAAGTTGTCAAATATATACAACCTGGTAATATCATCTACAATTCCAATTGCTAGTACATATTTAGGATACTTTAAATCCTTACTTTCAATTTGGTGAGGTGAAAAGTCTAGTCTTATCTCCATATTAATAAGTGTTTTGATAAGCTAACAACATGAAAGACTTGTAACATGTACTACATCTTTCAAATGATTATTTTCTAGTTGAACTATTCCAAATCCAACAACACTAAGAGATCTCTCATCACCAAAGTCANGTCCGACACGAACACAGTGACCCCCAAAATTATGACAGGTAGGGCACGTTATATATATATATATATATATATATATATATATATTTAAAAATATAGACATATAGATCCGTTTTTTTACAAATATTCAATAAAAATCAGAATCAATGCACATTGAACATTAGTAATTACACATTTAAATCCTTCATATCTTCTTCACCTGCACAACAAATACACTTTAGAGCCCTCTCCACACTTGCAAATGATAAAATGAAAATGAAAATTTTGATTTAAAGCAATGATGGGCGTCTCTTCTGCAGAAAATGTGTCTTGGAATCATGATACATTGGTGACAGCATGGGACATGCGTGTCCTAAATCGAGACATGCTAAAAAGTCATGTCTGACATGCTCTGTCAGCGTGTCCGTGTCAGACACGTGAACACGAAACATGTAGGCCCTTTTGGACGTGTCCGGTATCATTGCTCATCACCAACAAATTGCATTTTCTAGGATCAAGCTCTCAATTTTTTGGGGGGGTTTCTAAGGTTTGGTTGGAAGGCATGTCAAGGTTCTTTGCTCTGAGAGAGTATGTATCCACCTCAAAAGCCAAGATAGCCATTTTCCATCTTTGAGATAGTGCCTTGAATTGGTGAGGGAAGATTAGGAGACAGTTGCATCTCACTCCAAACCCAGTCTCTTGGGAATTATTTTAAGAGAGCTTGAGAAGAAGGTCCCTACAGTTGGTCACCCTATATGCTAATCAATTGCAACTAACACACAAAATGCTCAATATGAATTGTCAACCCATGGAAGTCTTTTTGTTTCAAAGATAATTAACACAATCTATGCATAAACACTTAAGTAGCTAATTGAATGAATGAAAACTTAATTGTCCTACATGGCTAAAGCTAATATATTTTATCGATCTAAGAATTCAGAAATGCATTTACCTAACTACAATCATTACTCTAACAATCATTGATCTAGAAAGAATTAAGCTAGACTTACTTTTGCAGGAAGTAAATTCTAAGGATATCAGACTACCAAGAATGAATTAAGATTTGTCTGAATTATCTATTATGCAAATTGTAAATGACAATATAGAATCACACCACTTGCAATCATAATCTGACTAATCCAATAAACCCTAAGAAAAATAAATAACAGAGATAAATTAGAGTTGAGCTTGACTGTAACAACTAATTAGCACACTAACTTAAAGAGAAACTATCCTGAATAGTCCACTGTCACACCACATAGTTTCCAAAATGCAATCATTAACTATCAAAGGAAGATGCAATCATCAATCATCACCGTTGCAGCTCACTATAAAAATACATCTACTGTAATTCCACACCACACAACAGAAATAAACTAAACATCTAATTAACTTGGCAATCTTTGTGGGAAGGCGGGCCCAACCTTCGAACAAAGACATTGTGAACTAACACAAATTTAAACACAAAGATATGAAGAATTATGCTCATTGTATTAGAAATGGTAATTCATAGCTACAACACTCTGTTACAGCTCGTACAATTAAATTGTCAATTAACGAACCCCAGGCTCAGATTGCCTTCCCATCTTTATACATGAAAAACACAATCCAAATCCACTAATATCGGGCAGCTGTGAAGATCTACGATCTTCAGGACGCCCTCTTACAACAAAACTGTTATAGTTGTGAATGGAATTGAATGAAGTTGTTACATATGGAAGCGTTGTTGTTTTGGTTGTCAATAGATCAACCGACCCATCTAACCTGGAAATACTTTGTTTGTTACAATGATGCCCTGCTGCACATGAGTCCTGTTACAACTACCACATGGAGGGATGATCACTTTGTTTCCATTTAATGTGTAAAATTGAAACTGAGTAGTATCAGCTGGAACCCATTGTACCTTCCTCCTCTGTCTTAATGAGCTGCTACACCTGTGTCTGTTAATGCCTTAATCTCATCTTAACAAAATCGACACAAGTTAGCATAAATTAAATGATAGAATTCATAACCATAACAACCTAAGGCATTAATAACATAAGACAATAATAAATCATACCTGTAAGGATTTATGTTCAAATTGAGGAAAAGACTTCTATCTGGTTTATGGAAATGAGGCAAGACAAGGCAAAAGGAGGTAATAAATGTAGTAAAAAAGGGACTATTCCTAGGCCCAACACCTACATGTATTCTTTGAAGAGTAGTAGGTAGTATCCTTCCACACCTTGATTCCTAGAAATCAAATTGTTGAGGTGTATCATATTAGATTCATGGAGCTAGTGAAGTATGTATCATACATGTCTTTGATCATTATAGGTGGATTGCTTTAGGTATAGGTTGAATTATAAGATTAGGGCCCTTGTATGGATGTGGAAACCAACTTTAGTTGGCAATGTAGTCAAATGTGCCCAATATGTAGAAGAAACCTAGGCACTAGATGGGATCAGAGAGGGAGCATCAAATCAACTGCTTCGCAACAATCAGGTTATGTGTGAAGGCCCCTTGAACCTTTTCCAACAGAGTATACTCTAGGTCACCTCCTTGTGGAAACAAAACTACACCTAGAGTTGATGCAACAAATGTTCCATTGGCAGTGAGTGCAATTTTTTAGATATCACTAAGGAATCATGAGAGTCCAAGGCATTCACAAGGAACAATTCGCAGGCACATGAGTTCAATGGGAAGGATCACATCTCAAATTTTTTTGTAGAATAGGATGCATATTTCATTACACATTTCTGGTTGTGGGTGTGAGGATCCTCACTTCAAGTGTGGTGCCCATAGTTTCAATTGGGTATCATGCATAAAGAAGATAAGATCTCATTGGGGAATTCAAGTAGCAGCCATTGGATATAAGCAATGATCGATAACCACCAAGGAAAGCATCAATCCATTGCGGTGGAGTCGCTAAGGAAAATAAATAACCGTAAAATTTAAATCTTGTTTGATTTTGATGCAATAAATAGTTTCATTTCTCCAAATGCAATAGATAAATGTGGGTTGGAAACCTACACACGTGACAATTTTAAACTAGTTGAAATGGCTTTTGAGGTAAAGCAAGTAGTAGGACTTAGTGTTGAGGATTTGTTTGTAGACCTAGGGGTGTGTACGACTATGATAAAAGTGTATGTCACTACCTTAGGTACTAATGATGTCATTATTGGTATGGACTAGCTAGAGGCTCATTGCGCATAGATTTTTTTAGGAAGAGAATGCTTTGTTTGTTAAAGAAATGTAACCACACAAGATATTATATTTTGTATTATTATTGTTATTACCCCTTCTTGAGATGGTGTTCCTACGATTAGGGATGTCATTGATGTAGTTGGTCATGTAAAGTCTTTAGGTAAAACCTTTGTTGTAAGTTGGGTGAGTAGTACCCACAAAAGTATTCTTAAAATGTATTTTGAGTCTTCCAAGGCAAGTCAGCCCTAGAATCAAGGGGATGTCGTCCCAGTTGGGTTATTAGGAATTTCAGTTGATCAGTATAAATAGGAGAGGTGCCTCCCTCATTTGAACAAGCAACATAACTCAATAGTTGAGCTAGAGAGAGAAAGAGCAGTCCATCTTAAAGAGAGAAAGCAGCCTTCGATTATTCTTGGGGTCTTATAAGTCTTATTCTTTGGGACTTACATTGTACTTGGTTGAAGTCTATCTCGAGGAAGTTTTGCTGGGTTTTCTTCCCCATGAGGGTTTCCCATGATAAATCTCTGTATTCTTTTGTGTGGTTGTGCTTGCCTTTCTTTCAATGGTCCTTTTGTATATAGTTATGATGTTAGGATGCTAAATGTTTTTAGATCTTGTATAACCATTGCAATCTTAACATGGAGTTATAGCCACCCTGAAAGAAGTTTTTGTGTACCTGAAACACTGTTACAGCTACAACCACTGGAGATTAGGGTTTCATGCTTGAAAACCCTAGAATGCAAAAACTAGTAATTTTGGAACTTTTGCTATAACTTGAGATTGGAGAAGTCTCAGGAGCCGAAAATCTGATAGGCCGAAGATGAAATCTTGTTGTACCTTGGGTGAAAGTTTCAGCCTCAAATTCGCTATACTTTAGGAGATATGATTCCTCCAAATCAATCTTTCAGCCTCCTCCAAAATACGGTCATAAACATGTGACCTAGGGAGAATTGCTATATCTCGGGCTAGGAAGTTCCAAATCAAATTTCGCAAGATGTTGCAGATAGGGCAGGGATTGTAGTTTTTGTGGTCAGAATTTCAAACTATGGGCCCTGGTAACTAAGACCATAGGTCACCCATTACATCAAGTAAAATAAAGTAACTACTTAATACAAGCAACTAGGGCAAAAACCACATGGGAAAAAAGCCCTCCTTCTATCTAAGCAGGTAGAATCAGGTCTCGAGTTTGAAAAACTTGAAAATATGTTGCTGCAATCTTCATCTCTGTGAGGTAGTGAAGCAGCATGCATGGTGTGCTGTGCACAGGTATTCTGGGGCCTAGCATGTAGACTTCTCCTTTTTCTCCAAAACTGATGATGGGAGGAAGGAGGAATGTAACCTTTGTCTCTTGCTTAATGAAGAGGTGTATGATCATATCCATTCTTCTGAATGTAGGAAGACTGAGCCCTTGCCATATTGCATCTTACAGGAAGTCTATTGCATCTCTCTGAAGGAGGCAAAACAGTATGACATAGCGCAAGAGTCTTTCCTTTCTGAGTGTCAGGTGAGTTTCCAGTCATCTTCCTAGCTTCCATTTTGGAAGTAGGGACTGAATCTAGATCTGAGTCACCCTGAATCTTAATGTCATAAACTGATATAGATGGATCTGCAATACTAGTAGAAGCTGTAAAAGAAGTAGATGCAACATTTTTACCTTTCCTTGCTGGTGGCTGCTGAGAGTGCACTGGTTCTGAAGGAGGCATGAAATCTGAGAACTCATATGCTCTTGAAGCATGATTCGCAATACCCTTTGCTATGATGCTCCCAGTAGAGATATCTATGATCTCCATTGAGTCAGGACCAAAGATCACTCGCTTTGGAGATCCAGTATGGGTCATCTGATAGACAGATAACAGGTTTGAAGCTAGTGAGGGAACAAACAACACATCTTTGAACCTTCCATGTTCAAGTTGGATAGAGCCCTTCCCTTTGGTTTGCACTTTATTGTTATTGCCCATCTGAATACTAGGACCATCAAAGGACTGAAAAGAAGAGAATGATTCTATGGATGCATCCATATGGTTGGAAGGTCCAGAATCAATGAGGAAGGCAGGTGTTGATGTGCAGCAAGCTTTCAGTGCATGTCCTTTCCTTGGGTATTCTTCTTCTTCTTCTTCAGAGTCTTCCTTCCTTGCGCTAGCAGGTACAGAAATGTTGTGCCTTTTCAAAAGAAGAGCCATTTCATCAAGTTGTCTTCTCATACAGGAGCTTTCTGAATGGAAGCCCCTTCCACAGTAAGGGTAGAGGACCTTGCGTTTGCCATTCTTCTTGCTTCTCTTCGAACCTGAAGGTTCTTTTGACTGTTCAGACTCATCTCTTTGCTTCCCTCTGTCATTCGCTACCTTATCTCCTCTTGCAACAAGAGCTAGATCTTTGGGAGATCGAATGATCCCCATTTGGATCAATTTATCATTCTCAGAAATAAGAGATTGAATGAAAGCATCAAGAGTGGGCATCTTCCAATTTGGAGTAGTGAGCCTTACTGTTTGGAAGGTGGATACAAAGACCGAGTAGTCTGAATTGAGCTTTGTGACAATAGCAAGAATGAGCTGATCTTCATCCTTCTTCACGTTGCATTGCTTCAACTAATATATCAGGTTTTTGAACTTTGAGAAGAATTCATTTAGAGATTTGAAGTCTAATGGATTGATAGTAATCAGATCATTTTCTAGCTGATGGATCCTCATCTCATCATGCTTATCAAACAAGGAAGCAAGCTTGTCCCAAACCTCCTTGGGAGTGTCCAAGTCTCGGATGTGAAATTGAAGATCCCTAGAGACTGAGGATTGCATGAATCCAATAGCTTCATCAAGCATGTTCATGTATTTAACTTTGTCTTTCTATGATTCTGGCTCTCCTTCTGTTTCTTCTATGAGTCTGAAGAGATGATTGGTGCGGAGCAATACTTTCATGTCATCCTTCCACTGGTGATAGTTGAAGGGAGTGAGAAGCTCTATTTGATGAGCCATTTCGAAGTAATAGGAAGAACTGAGCTGCTGTAGCGAATGCAATGAGAAGTAGAGGCTGCTTGTAGCGAATGCTGTAAGAAAACCTGATAACCTGTCACACAATCAAACAAACAAAATGATCCGGTTGGAGATCTGAGGAGGAGAGGAGTCTTGTCTGCCGAGGCTCTGATACCATGTAAATTTGAGCATATAGATCTGTAGACAAAAACAAAACTCACAAAGAAGATCTCACAATTTACTCAGCAATTGAAGAATGAAACAGTGCAAAAGGCTTGCAGCTGTGAATGCTTTCATTAATCAAAAAGTAATTCAGATGATAATTACAATAATGTAAAATGGCTTTAATAGCCACAAGCAATTCGAATCCACATGAGGAAGTTCGAATTGATGACTCTACTTGACTGTAGGTAACCAAGACATTGTCTAAATCACTATTGGAGGACCCAGTAGTTAACTGTCTTTGTCTAAATCATAACCGGAATTCTAAAACACAACCAAGTGTTACATTTAGTATTAAATAATGGTTAACTGACTGTGGTAGGTGAGAAAAGCGCCCCACATGTGTGCAATTAATTAAACCATTATTTAACTGAATGTAGAGGGCTAGAACTGAATGTAACCGACTCCTAACTTGGCTTGACTAGTCATTAATGGAAGTGAACTGACCTTGGTTGGTTTCGACACTCCCAGTTGCTTCCTAAATTGTAGGGATTGATCTAGGAGACTCCTAAATTTATGCAATCAAGTTCAATAAGTGGCAGTGAGCCTCAATTAGTGTTCCCCACACTTAGGTAACTGAAACATGTGCCCCAATTAGGTCAAGTTTAACCAATGGTGCTAATGACTATAAATAGACTAGATGGACTCCCGATTTAGACATGACTCCCGATTTAGACATATGACCAAATTTGGACAAGGGAGGATTAATAATCCTAACAGTACCTTGGGTGAAAGTTTCAGCCTCAAATTCGCTATACTTTAGGAGATATGATTCCTCCAAATCAGTCTTTCAGCCTCCTCCAGAATACGGTCATAAACATGTGACCTAGGGAGAATTGCTATATCTCGGGCTAGGAAGTTCCAAATCAAATTTTGCAAGATGTTGCAGATAGGGCAGGGATTGTAGTTTTTGTGGTCAGAATTTCAAACCCTGAAGGTGAAATAGTGACACATGGCAGTCCGTACAAGTTCGCTATGTTGAACAGTCCTCAAACAAGTCACCTTGGGAAACTTCGCATAAGTCCCATTTGGTGAAACCACTTATGCTCTAACCCGAGGGGTTGGAAATAAGACATGTTAGGATGAAGTTTTAGATACATATGAGCAGAAATTTCAGAGATACAACAGAATCAATATCAGACAATTCTGAAGAAGAAATTGAAGAAAACTAGGGCTTCCTGTTTCGGGCACTTCCCTCCACTATCAGTTGAAGAAGGAGGACTATCAAACTCACCTTAGGTGGGATCATATGGCTATGGAAGAAGTTTCTCATTTTGTGGATCTTTAATTTTTGACCTAACACTATTGCTGGGGAAAACTAGGGCATCAGATATTTTACGGTTTTGTCTACAGTTTTGGGAAAATGAGTATGATGTTAAGCTCGCCTTGAAGAGGCGCATCTTTCTATCCTTTTAGATATGTAAAATACCTAAGTTGAGAAATTAGGGTTTCTCTGTCAAACCCTAGGTCCACCAGAAGCAGTCTTACAAAACACCTTTCAAGCAAGGATCAAGTTGAAGCAATCTCATTGGTAAGTTCTATCCTCTCTATTTCCATTTTAGATTCTCATTTTTATCATAATGACAAACAATAGCAAGATTGAGGGAAAGCTTGAAGGAGCCGAGAACTCCCGATAATGAAAGTAGAGAGTGCTTCTCATCGCTGAAGAAGCATGACTTAGTGAACTATGACAAAGAAGAAGTTGCAGATCCAGAGGGAGATGAAGACAAAGCACAAGGACTTAGTCAAAGCCAAGAGGATTATTTCCGTCTCCATTATATCTCACATGTATCATCCTTGTAGACTCCCAAGGAGATGTTCGATACAATGACCAACTTATACAAAGGAAAGAATATCAACAAAAAGATTACATTAAGGAGCCAACTGAAGAATGTGAAGATACAGAGCTCAAAGACCATGCACTCTCACTTCACAAGGGTTGCTCAAATAAATGACCAAATTAAAGCAATCAAAGAGACTGTGGAAGAAGGAGAGATTGTTATGACCACCTTGAATGACCTCCCAAGATCATGTGATTCATTCATTCAAGAATATGTGCAAGAAGGAAGCTGATCTCTTTCAGTGGACTATGGGAAGAATTCACACAAGAAGAAGCTTGACGCATAACAAGAGATGATGGGAGCAATTGAAGTTCAAGCTCTCACAGTTTAGTCCAAGAAGAAATCAGAGAAAGGAGGACCATCATCACAACAGAAGACAAAAGTGATTCAGAAGAGATCCTTCCAAACATTCGATGCTACACTTGTGATGAGAAGGGACACTACTCTAGAGATTGTCCCAAAAATAGAGGCTCCTTTCGCAAGAAGTTGAACAATAAAAGACATCATGCTCACATCGTTGAAGGTGATGAACCAACCAACTAATAAAAGATTCAGAGAAGAAAAGGAAGATTTCTCAAGAGATGAGGAATATGAATTCTACTGGTGAAGACAAAGGTCATACTCTTATCCATCTTAGTATTTGGACAAGAAGGAATGCAGTTAGTGACACTTAGAACCAGTACACATGTTCCCAAAATCAGATTAGGAAGTAGAAGGCTCCAATTATTCTTGCAAGGACATAAGGATCAAGAAGGAGTCCACCCACCAAACAAACAAAGACGGGTTCCCAAAATCAGATGGTGAAGTAGAAGGCTCCAATTATTCTTATCAATAAGGAGTCCACCCACCAAACAAATAAAGATAAGGATTTGAATTGTCATTTCCTATATATTTAGTTTATTAAATAACATTGTTGTGTAGATATCTATGTTCAAGGAAATGTATTATGCATGATAGAATGTTTGCATTAATGAACAATATACCACTAACATGCATGTGATGGGTAAGTGGCCTATGGTGCTATACAACATTCCATTGCTACTTATCTAGAATGAAACCCTTTTGTTGACATATTGGGATTAGTGCACTATCTCAATAATGTTATGGTAGATATGGAAGGCATATAGAAAGCTTCTGTGTATATACAGGATATGGATGAATGTTGTTTTGACTAAAATAGTTGCATGATTATGCATAAGAATTTGTCATTATGAATGTCTTGAAGATTATGAAATGTTTTTAACCATGCAACTGATTTATTTGACTTGTAGGAAAGATCGTGAACAATCACCTACAAGAAAAGAAGGACGAGACTTGTTCGAAGAACAAGTGACGACAATTCAGTTAGAAGATTCATTCCGATAAACATACATGAAGATGAACTTGAAGCTCCCAACGTCAAAGACACTATGATGAAAGAAAGAGCTTTAGAAGAATATAAGAATTGTGATATGACCTAAAGAGAGCGGTAGATCCACCTCGAGAAGTGAAGACCATCTTGGGCATGGGAGATAATTCAAGATGAAGAAAAGTATGACGAGACTTCCAACAAAAGTAAGAGGCCTTAGATACATTCTAGTTATGTGGCATTGTGGAGTGACATCATTGATGTAGATCCTTCCAGCTATGAAGAAGTAACCAAGGAGAAATGGTACCAGTGATCATGGGGAATGATGTCTAGGATGCGGTTCCGAGACCTGAAGGGAAGCCCATAATATCTTCCATGTGGATTTACAAGATCATGTATGCAACAGATGGCAACATCAAGGGATACAAAGCAAGGTTCATGGTTTCTCTCAAAAAGAGGGAGTAGACTATGGCATGACATACTCCATTGACCAGACACACTTCTCTAGTAAATTAGAAGTATATATCAAGCAGAGAACCAAATGGGCACAAAAGGCTTTGTACAAGCTCAGAGGGCACCCTACAAGCTCAGAGGGCACCCATGGATAAGCACATCCAGTTACATGAAGAGCTTGAAGATCACCTAGAGTGATGAAGATATTAACCTTTGCTACAAGGTTGAAGATAGAATCCTATAGAGGACAACAAGCTCACATATGGGTGCAAGAGGAATTTTTCAACAAACTTTAATATAGAGGATCTTGGTATCCAATGACCTGAGATGGATACATAGAAGATAAGTAGCATAGGATGCTACCTGTCACTCAAGTACATAATGTTTCAATACACAAAGTACAAAATGCAGAGGGAGGATGATGCTCCACTTCAGAGGGAGTGACTGCAAAAGATCTCTGAGTTTGACATGGTACGACAGGATGGACAACTTCCTGATGGACTAAGGCTTTACCAAGAGTAAAGTGGGTTCCAACCTTTACTTTAAGGTTGAATGCGAAAGACTAGTATATGTCGATGACCTGACAGGAGAGGACAAACTCATTGTAGACACAAAGAGGAAGTGCTAGAAAGAGCACCTCAGGATGATGTTTCAGTTTGATATCAGGTGTGATCTCATGAAAGCAAACCATTGTTTCTCTCAGTACAACCGAGGATGAGTACATTGCAACATGATTAAGCCTATAGCGAAGCAATATGGAAGGATTGTTTGATGATGAGATAGAGGCAACTGATATTTATAATGACATCCATAGTTGCAGAGAACCCAATGTTTCTTAAAGTCTGAGATATGGTGCAGAGAGGAGCTGTGAAGCTCTAGTATGTTCCTACATAGGAACAAGTTGTGGATGTACAATAAAAGAATAATGAGCCCTAGTGATTTGGTCACTGTATAGAGAGCCTGGTTGTATCTTCGTGGGGAGATCCCAATATGGTTGGCGACATCATCGAGGGTGGATCCCAGTATGACTAGTCATATCACTAAAGGTAGATCCCAACATGGTTGGTGGTATCCTCACAAGGAAGATCCCAAGAAGGTTGGTTGTATCTTCAAATAGGAGGATCCCAATGAGATGTGGTCCTGCATTCATTTGCGGACGTTGTGGCTGGCATTCATTTGCAGACATTGTGGTCTGACATTTTTTTGCAGACGTTGTGGTTGGACATTCATTTGCGGACGTTGTGGTTTGGCATTCATTTGTAGACGTTGTGGTCCTGCATTCATTTACAGACATTGTGGTCTGACATTTATTTGCGGACGTCGTGGTCCTGCATTCATTTGTGGACAAACCGGCACCTTTTGATGTTGTGGGTGATTTCACATTAAGTTGCGATATTGTGTTTATTGCAGGTGATGTGATGTGATGAGATGTGATGTTCATGATGATGAAACCTTTACTCCTGTCACAAAAATGAACTCCATTCGCCTTGTTCTCCCCCTTGCAACATTACATAAATGGGAATTCCATCAAATGGATGTCAAGTCCGCATTTTTACATGGTGATTTACAGGAGGAAATTTACATAGAACAACCTTTTGGATATGTTCAGAGTAACTCTAGCCTTGTTTGTTTCCTTAAGAAATCATTATATGGCCTTAAGCAAGCTCCTAGAGCTTGGTATGCCAAAATAGATAGCTTTCTACTTGAAATCGGTTTTCCTAGATGCCATTTTGACCCGAATGTCTATACCAAGAAAGTAGGAAACCATCTCATCATACTTGTTCTATATGTTGATGATCTTAATCTTATTGGTAGCGATCCTAAGCTATTGACCCATGTGAAATCTAGTCTTAAGCAAAAATATGAAATGTCAGACTTAGGATATTTGCATTATTTTCTTGGTCTCCAAGTCTTGCAAACCAAAGAAGGAATCTTTTTTTCTCAGTCCAAGTATGCTTGTGAACTTCTTTGTCACTTTCACATGGAAGATTGTAAACCAACCCTTCTCCCTTTCAGTCTAGAGTCAAACTTTCTACCACTTGTACTTCACCTGAAGTAGGTGCCACCTTGTATTGACAGCTTGTTACTAGTCTCTTATACTTGACTCATTCTCGTCTCGGCCTTTCCTTTGTCGTTGGCCATATTGCCCTCTATATGCAAACACCTCATGAAAGTCACTAGAAAGCAACGAAAATAATACTTCGATATATTCAGGGTACAATTCAGTTTGGGATTCATTACAGTACATGGGGGACTCCTTTGTTGGTTGGTTTCACTGATTCAGATTGGGTTGACGATCCTGATGATCGAAAGTCTATTGCAGGTTATGTTTTTAGTCTGGGATCTAGACCTGTCACTTGGGCTTGTAAGAAACAACGAGCTCTTGTTCTTTCTTTAGCAGAAGCATAATATCGAGCCACAGTTAATGCCAGTGAGGAAGCTTTATGGATTTGACAGATCCTTTCAGAGTTTGGATTCAAGCAACATCATCCTACTCCACTTTGGTGCAATAATCAAAGTGCCATCAAGCTCGCTAAAGATCCAGTTCAACATCAACACAACAAACACATTGAGATCCATATGCACCTCATTAGAGATCTTGTTCATGATCTCATTCTTGAAGTGCTCTTTTGCCCTACAGATGATCAAGTTGCATACATCTTCACCAAGTCTCTTACAGAAGCAAAGTTTTCTAAACTTCGATCTATGTTAGGAGTTCAGGAATTTGTCATTAAGGGGGGATAGGCTCTAATTCCTCATTTTTTCTCATAATAGTGTCACTTTTGTAAATCCTTCAATCCTATCCCAAGTTGTTCTTAAAGGGGGATGTTAGTATATTTAGACACTTCGAAGTTAGTTAAGATCAACTTGTTATAATTTGTCCATTAGGAAAAGTGTGTTTCTTTAGTATGCATTTGTAAATATCTAATCCGACAGTCATGATATGTTCTAGACATAGAGTGATCCGACAGTTCATCTTCTCTTAGATCACGACTACCTTTGATTTGTGGCTTAACACCCGATTGGTCCATCATATATATTTAAAGAGCATGGAGGGTCATTGGCTAGTTGATCTATTATGAGAAGCTCATTTGTAACTTTCTTTCTTTTGCATAATAAACTGCCTCAAGTAGCTATTTGGCTAGGGTCGTGGAATGTTTTCTTTTCAAGGATTTAAACCCTGTGAAAATATCGGAGTGTCGATTTGTGATCTATTTGTGTGAGTGGTTACTTTAGGTGTTTGGTCTTTTGGGAATACCCTGTGTACCCAAACACACACTTGTTGGACTCATGCATGATAAGATAGATCAAATGTTTATTTAGTTTTCTATTTCCTTGAAGAGGAAGAATGCTTATAAAATTAATACTTTGAAATCTATAATTCAACAATAGTACAATCCTATGGCGATTGTATGTGAGTCAAGTACAAATTATTGAAGGTATGTAATGGGTGATACATAATGTGAGAAATCTATTGCAAAGTTAAATGATCATAGCTTTCAACACCATTTTTTTATTAAAGAAAACGTTGAAGGAAGGATGCTACTCTAGGGTATGTAATATTATGACTATCGTGAATGGGATCCATTTACATGTTTACAATTTTTGAACCATGTTTCCAAGCATATAATTTATTGTATCATTCTTGCATTCATCGCTACAATCAATCAAATTAGTATTAAAGGCAAGTCGTATCAAGATCTTGACTATTTATCAATCAAATTATTATAGCAAGCAAGTCATATCAAGATCTTGACTATTTGGCATGGTTTGAAGAAATCCATAAATTAATTAGGGAATGTTATAATACTTTGAGCCATATCATATGATTTAATAGGAGAAGTTTTATAAAGTACCAAGAAACCGTATTTCAGAGAATTTTTATTACTACGCAATGCTCATATTTATGTGGCTTTGATTAAATATTTTAGTGGAAAGACATCCATATATGGGGTGTGACAATATATATAAGCCACGATACATGCCTTGAACCTAATCATTAACATGCACATCCATAAAGTTAACATCCTTTACTAATATAATAGTTGCATAACGAATATGCTTTCTCGCTTGGCCTTCCCCTTTCTCCTTTGTATGAATTGTGCATTGGTAAATGAGTGCCATATGCATATGTTGTGACATCCTCACAAGATTCTTGCTCCGACATTTAAATCTCATGCTTGGATTATTTCTTTTTTTTTTATTTCTTTTTTATTTTTTTATCTCAAGTTCAATAGGGGTTTTTGGGATTTGGTTGAAAATAAATAATAATTAGGCCCTAAATAGTATGGAATTCAAATTCTATATCTAACCAATTAAAGAGAATGGAAAAGCTAATAGAATTAGACCATAAGCATAAGAAAAGAGCTTTAAACCTCATCGTTTTTTGTTTAAAATAGGAGAGACAAGAGGGAATGCTAGAACTAGTCATGGAGGAGCTAGAAAACACAATACAAATTAAAACAACCTATCACATAGAAGAAAAGAGGCTAGGGAAAATAATTGAACATAAAAATAGGTTAATATGCGTTACTAAAAAATCTATTGACCATAAATATGGCATACTCAATGAAACTTTGAGTCTGAAAACAACATGAATGTTTAGGAAAGACTATCTCCTTCTAATATATCCAGTTAAGTTTACAAAGTAAAAGAACTTAGGAAGGAAGGAAAATGAGCAATAATTAAAAATAGGAAAGCCATTATTAGTGATATTTAAGAACAAAATAATGAAAATGAATAAGAATTTGGTACACTTGGGATCCTCTCTTGGCATTATCATGGCTTCCTATGGAGCAAAGGTCCCATGCTAAGTTGGATCCTAACTAATTGATATTATATTCCTTGTATAAACTTGGGAAACTGAAGAATCTAGAGTCCCTAACATAGGAGGATTTGTCACATGGTCAATATCAAACAAGATATCCTCCAATATGGGCATTGGAAGCATAGTTGGTTACATAAGGAACAACCTTTCTTCTTTTATGAGGATTCACACAAAATAATTTAATCAGTACACATCGATGGATATTTTAAACACTAATACTAAAAAAACTATTTATCAATATTGTATTTAATGTCCATAAATTTCACCTTTGATAAGGAAAACAATATAGATAAAAATTATCCATACAATGGTATACAAAATGATATTTCTCAGTTTATGAAAGGAAGGAAATATTATCTTCTTAGGGGACTTTACTTGCAATTATTATTAGTAATCTAGCTACTATCCTATGCAATGCTTCCTACCCTAACCCTTTAAGGTTATATGAGGGCCTTGTTATGGCTCTTAGATACAAAAAACGCTTTGAAGATTTAGGTGAAAATTTAGTTGGTTCAAAACTAATCAAGATTTATAATTTTCAAGACCCATTAATTTGCAATGGTCTAGTTAAGTAGTCAAAATCCAAATGGATGACTAGAATAATGAGATTGGTAGTAATATGGTAGATTATGTTATAGTAGTAAATTTTGACATCTTAAATGACCATGAGCCAAACTCATATTATAGATCCTTAATCCAAACTCAAACTTTGAATTTGTTTCATGCCTAATAATCCCATAGAAAAAAAAATCATAATAAGTAATAAAAATGTTGAAGACCTCTATCATAGTTTTACAATGCCACTCTCAACAAGTTGTATAAACATGTACTCCCTCAAATATTCATGTTAAGGGGTAAATTGAATGGTCAACCCTAGGTATGAAAAATAGTGTAAAATTTGTAGAAAATCTATTAAGGAAGCTTTTGAAAAGTTCTTAAAAGTTGATAAGATAAATAATTACAAATACCTAATTAAAAGAAAATAATATGATTGCCTTGAGCAACTGAAATTCATAGCTTAAGAAGATTTATGAATCCCTTATGTCATGGACACCATTCAAATCCTCATTATTATGGTTATCGAGAAGAAATTCTCAAAATTGAAGGACATGTCCTTATCCCTCACATTCACGGTCTCTTCCATTTGGGAGTGAAATAGGGTTTCCATAATCCATGGACTCAAATCCTCATTGTTCCTATATTTAAAAATGGGGATAAAAAAACCCTCAAAGGAGGATTATGTTTACCCCTCTTTTATTCAAGACACGTGGAATTATTTTTGGAAAAGAAGATTAACATATGGTTATAAAGTTAGGAAAAAAAAGCTAAAGGTTAAGTCAATCTTAAAAGCTATCATTCAACAGTGGACCGCCTAGTTACACTTAAGATCATCGTAAAGGAATGTCATAATAAAACAACCAATATCTTGTGTCGATCCATTGACTTTAGAGAATATTTTGACTTGTTGCTTATAAATAACCTTTGAAATAGATTAGAAGAGTTAAAGGTTCCATTTGAATTGAGAGATTTTGTGATAAGGTTGTATGAGAATGTCATTTATAATTTGAGGAACATTGAGGATTGATTAGAATAAATTAATTGTAATATAAGAGTTGAGTAAGGTTACCACTTGTTCCCTACACTTTTTGACATTTACATTGATAATCTAGAGGCTTTTTTGGAAGAAACAAAGATGTGTTGACGTCGCTTTAGATGGAATAGTCATCATCCTTCTTCTTTACACTAAGTATATTGTTCATATGGTTTGTTAATATAGTTGAGATGTCTCTATGATCTCAACAAGAAGCTAAGAATTCTCAAGGATTTATGTTCTAGCATGGGTTTGACAATAAACATTAACAAAACGAAGGTCATGATAATGAAATTCAAAAATGTCACATATACTAATTTGGTGTATGATAATAACAATTTGGAGGATGTCACTTCATAGAGTATCTTGGATTCAACCTTCATCACAAGATTAATTGGAACTATGAAGTTGAGAAAATGATTAATGGAGGGTGTAAAAGCTATTTTTTCTTTAAAAACAACTATAACAATCAAATTATTATTGTTATACAAAAAAATTCTCTTCAAATAATTACTTTATTTAATTTTATGAGAAATTTATTGAAAAAACATATTAAATAATTATTTAGTAATATTATAAAGAAAATTTGAGGATGTATTAAAATTGAATATCTATTTTTTTAAGGTAGCGATCAAGTAAACAAAAAAAGTTAAAGTAAAATTACAACAATATACCCATTGTACCTTAACATATCACTAACATGAATTAAACATGAATGAGGAGATAATAAGTCATCCCACAACTACTCAAACTAAACTCAATATTATTTTAGGGTACAAGATCAAATAAACAAAAACAACACATTCATTATAACCCTAACATATCACTTACATGAATTAAATATGAATGAAAAAATAACAATTCATCCCACAAACTTATTCAATCAACAAACACCATAATTATTTTGATATTATTATCTTCTAACAATATAACCATTTAACCATTTAGATATTCTTATCTTCTAACAAGATAACCATGGCATGAAAAATCATGTCTTAAAATTTTAAAATTAATAATGCATCCAAAGATTCCGTAATGGCATGAAAGATCATGTCTTAAAATTTAAAAATTAATAATGCACTCAAAGATTACCTATCAAAAAAATTTTAAGCTGATACATTTTTCTAAATCAATCGTAAAGACAAACTAAAACTGCTTAATTGGTTTTGAGTCCACCAAAATTTCGTTGCATGCCCTTGACAAATGCATGGCAAAACTCAAAATTGTTATGAAGATTATATGAAATGCACATGACATTGGAATAACATCAAGATCGTTCAAGAGAATGGCTCAAAACCTTATTAAAGCCATCAAGCAATCTCATAGAAAATATGAGATCATACAATCTAGGTTATAATTTCTCAGACCTTACAAATTCTAGGTTATAATTTCAATATCATACCAACAACAATTAGGAGATTGACGATCAGTAAGGAGGAGAATGCGGGTATTTGGTATAAGAAGTGGGTTGGTTAGATAAAGGAGGTGGGGGAGCCAGTCTTGGCCTCCTAACCAGCGCCATTCGGTGGATCGAAGAAGAATGATTCTGTTCATCTTGAATGCATGGATTCTTACTTGTTATATCCATCGCTATCTTCTCCTTAAATATATTTCCATGTCCCTTGATCGATATTTCTCCTTCATGCTCATGCACTCCTATAAACAGCCCTGTTACAACAGAAATATAACCAATAAGCAAAGCTGCAGACTGCTTTAAACAATCATAACGATCTGAATTTGGATGTTTTTACAGTGTTTGAAAATTAAACATTGTGTTGCTTTCTGAAATTGTATTCTATGAAAGTTAAAGAGATGATCCTCTTTAGAGTGGAACCTCCATTCATCATCAAGATCCAACAGATGATCCTCTTTAGAGTGGAACCTCCATTCATCATCAAGATCCAACTTTATGTGAGATGATCTGCTTTCGAGTGGAATCTCCACTCATCATCAAGATCCAACTTTATATGAGATGATCCTCTTTAGAGTGAAACCTCTACTCATCATCAATATCCAACTTCAAATTTCACATATATCCTGATCATGAGATAATGATCCAACTTCAAGTTTCACATATATCCATATATCCTGATGATGAATGGAGATTCTACTCTAAACTATAACATCTATCTTAAGATCAACACAATGGCTAAACCTACCCAGAGTGAAATTCCGGAAGGCTCAATAATCACACAAAATTAATTTAGAAAACTAATATGGAAGAATGAGAATTAATGGAATACCTGACGATCTCGCAATGGCCTGGCTTGAAAAACCAACAATCAGCAGCAGCAGTATCAGCACATACGATATGCTAATTCTCTGTGGATCCATGTTGTGCTGGGCTGCTGCTTTTGCTTCCAGAAGTTCTGCATTTGGGTCTATATATATTCAATAGTTTCTTCAGTAGGTATTAAAGTCTGTAGTAATACCATCTACTTGGCAGATTTGATTCCTATTGTGTTGAGTTGAATGGAATCGCTTCAAAGTTGGACAATACTGCGGCCACAAGTAATATATTGGAGGCTTTGTTGGCAATCGTTTCAGAACAATATTAAGCAAGCACGCCTCTGATAACTAGGAGAGGAAATTAGTAATGGCAGGCAGGGAGCTCTCACTCCACGATCGATGAACCTCCAGCTGTTTGTTCAATTCATGTTATCTGAAAAGTGGGCATATCGTAAATCGTACTCAACTGAAAAGCGATGGTCTATTCTGTCAGTTTGATGATAAAATTATGGGTAATTAATGGACGTGTGCCTTTTCTCCAAAGGACATATAACTGAGCTGTTTTCTCAATTATTTAATGCATGCCATGATTGCTCAAGTTATGTTACATTATTCTTCTTATTCTTCTCTCTTTCATATGATTGAATCATAGTTTATAATCCAAAAGTAAAACGAAAATGGTGATATATCCACAATATATTTATATATTACCATTGCTTTCCCCATTCCTATGATTGAATCATAGTTTATAATCTAAAAGTAAAACGAAAATGGTGATATATCCATACTATATTTATATATTCCCATTGCTTTTCCCTTTCATATGATTGAATCATAGTTTAAAATCTAAAAGTATAACGAAAATGGTGATATATCCATACTATATTTATCTATTCCCAATGCTTTTCCCTTTCCTATGATTGGATCGTATTATTTTCCAAATTTATACTCTCAAAAGTAAATATAATATATTTTGTGATGAGCTGAAATGCACATATTATTCCTTGCTCCCTAAGAAGTTAAATTCTAACTCAGGGTACTATTTGGTTGTATGTATGCGATAGAAATAAGAAAGCAAATGACCCCGTTGGTGGAGGTAGTCTCAGCTTTGTTGAACTAAAAATCTCTTTTAGGGTGAATATTATGTTTCATAAATTTAGGTTTTTATAAGGGTTTTTTAATCTTTTGATGTGAGACAAAGTAGGTGGTACAATTCTTTGTAAGTGTGATTTTTGTCTAGTTAAAGAGTATCAAAGAGTATATAGACACTTATCATGTACTTAGTATCAGCCATATTAGACTATATTAATTTAGGGTCTCATTTACACTTTGGTTAAAGCCTTGGATAAACATGAGAGTTTTTCCTTATAGTGTTCAAGATAAGCATTCCAACAAGCTCACATTTACTTGATTATGACACCATATGTTCTTGTCTCAAGGAATCTAGTGAAAAAAATGACTTAAAAATAATCATTTACTTGATTATGACACCATATGATCTTGTTCTTGTCTCAAGGATTTTCATGCAAAAAATGACTTTAAATTAATTGAAATTAGGCAAATGCACCATGGACACAAATTAAAATTAATTATAAGAAATAAATTGTTGGAGGTTGGGAGTTTTGAACTTTAGATCTACTATCCCAACCAAATGACTTAAATACCGTCCACTAACAAACAAACTCAAACACCAAGTTATAAAGAAATGGGAGGTAACATGGTTTTGAACCCAAAGGAGTGCCATGCACCCCCCTCTCATGCAAACTTGACTTGGGGATCTTCACCTCTTTCACCTTCGATGTCTATTTATTCTTTCCTCATCAATAATGGAGCAGTTGAGGTCATGGAGGTGGAGGTTTGATAGGTTCCCAATTCATGGATTTTGCAAGCCCGTATAAGTTTTCAGGGAACACTTCTCTCAAAGGTTGAAATCTTTTTGGCTTATGAATGAAATCATGTTTTTCATGGCATCTTTCTTTTTGAGCTCAATATGGAGTGTTGGATTTTGATTTTATAGTTCATATGTGTGTGTTAGATTTTGATTTTATAGTTCATATGTGTGTGTTAGATTTTGATTTTACAATTCAAATTTGTGTGTTGGATGATTTACTAAGATAGGGTTTCATGAAAGAAATGGATTAGGTATAACTCCATGAATATTGGGTTGAGTTATAATAAGATCTATTTCTTTTTCATGGTTGAGTTAATGGCCCATCATTATTTATTGATATTGTTAAGAAATTATTGGTTTTCGAGTTTTAATGGTAGATTTGAACAGGTGTATGTTTCTATTACTTATTTAGAGAAGTCGTGAGTAGGTAGTATCTCAAATCTACTTCCTACAACCATTAATATCATGTCTGAGTTATTCCTTGCTTGTGTGATGGAAATTTATGAAAATAATGACAAATGTTTATTAGCTATGGGTTGTTAATTTGCATTGTTTTCAAAAAATCACAGCTATACTTGATTTTGTTTCAAATTGGATCAACTCCAGGGGGAATTAGTTCATTTTTCACTTGTAACCCCCATTTTCATTCCAAATAAGTTGTTTGTAGAACTAAATTTCATGATTTGGGCATATTTTTAAAAACAAAGATCCCCCTCTATGTGTTGTTCCTTGCCATGGGTTTTTTGTTGTGATTTTGTTTATGGTTTTTTAGGTATGTTAAAAGGATCTCAATAAATCATGATCTACAGATAGTTATGTGCAAGTGTTGGACAAAAGCCTCAACCAAATAGTTGTGTGCCAAGTGTTTGATAAAATATATGAGCCAAAAATTACCATAACCTTATCATCTGCAATTAGAATTTTGCCTGGAAATAACCTGGATGACAATGGATAAGTATAATTTGCAACCATGATGGTCTCTGTGATAAATTAAGCTATGTTTTCTAGTGAAATTTTTTAGAGTGAATAACATTGTATTTTCCCTTGGAATTAATGCTTAAAAGAGGGAAAATTAGGCACATTTAGAGCCTGATTTCTTCAATCAAGGGTAAAACTATTTCACACACAACCACTAATACATTGAAAATTTACAAAATTTTAGTTTCCCCCCTCAATTTGTTGATTCAACCCCAAATAAACACTTTGTCAAGGCTTTTCTAGGGAAAAATATCTCTCAACTTGAATTTGATTTGATCCAAATGAAAGGTAATATGACATTAATGTGCTATAGGCAGCAAAATATGTGAAATTTTATTTTTGAAAAGTTCTAGAATTTAAAATGGCGGACGGATACTGTGTTGCGTTGGGAGAGAGTGTTCTCAACGTTTTGGTCCTCAATCTAGGACCATCCTCAGGAGACTAAAATATCGGGCATTTATTTTCTTTTGGAAACCAATGCCAAGAATCCTTTCCCTTAAAGGAAAAATCAACATCTACCCAAATAATGTCATGTTTACCTAGTTAATCTAGAAGCCGTTTGGACACAAAAATTCATTTCATATTTAAACAACAAAGGAATAACAAATGCACACCAAGACCACTTGGAGGCACACATCCCAAGGAAAAAATATTGATGGTGTGTCATTTTTTTAGGCACTTCTTCCAAAAGTTTGGGTCAATTTGCTTTTCTCTTGAATGTGTAATTTATTTTTAAAAATTTAATTATATTTTTATATATCTTAAGGATAATATAAGAATTTAGTTTGTTTAATTTTTCGAATTGGACAAAGAAAATTTTAGGTTATCTACTTGTCACTTTTACAGAAGTGACAAGTGTTTTGTGACCTAACCCTAACCTTCCTCCTTTCTTATTAATAAGAGGGAAGTCCTTTGTAATAAGTGAAAAAGTGACATTCTTTTTGTGCCCTAACCCTAACCTTCGTCCTTTCTAATAAAATTAGATGAAGTCTTTTGCAATAAGGAGGAATTATTAAAAAAAAGACAACTAAGCTGTGGTGGTTTATCTCTAGGGTTCTTAGTGTTTGTATCTACTTGTTCTCATTCAATTGTTAAAATTTAACCATTAACTAGTCAAGGGTTGAGGGATAATGTAGTGGTTGCTATGTTTGTTATCCCCATGGAGGAATTGGTTAGCTAGGCTTTGTTGTATCCTTGGGTTTGATGAGTTGATTTTCTTTCTAACATACTTGTGTTTATGTTTTGTGTGATCATCGTACAATTTTCTTGAAGGTACATGCATATCAACTTTAGATGGTATCTGGGAAGGCTAGAGATCCTATTAGGACAACCCTCCCTTATTTCCTTGTTGGATGAAGTTTCCTTTCTCCTATTCTCTTCATTTTATTTTTATTTTGTTTCTCCCTTTTTTTCTTTCCTGTCTATTTCTACCTTGAATATGAAAATTAATCATTTCTAGTCAGTTTACCCTTCCAAGACATCCATCTTTGGAGGCTGGTGTGACATGTATATTAACATTATTGCTTCATTTACATTCAAGGTTTATATATATATACACACACATATGCAACTAAATTTTTGCTAACCTATTAAGGAAGTATGTGATTGCCTTAGTTGCTTCTCCCAAGCAACAATGAACCAATTAAAGACATGTTTGAAGAAAAAATGCATACTAGGAAACACACAAAAAACATAGAACAACCATGTAATAACCCTCATCTTTCCATCGTTTTCAATTTCTTTTGTGCTTAATTTAGTTTGAAAAATCACTCACACATTTCATAGGAATATTAACTTTTAAATGCAAAAATACAAACCTTGTTTTTTTCTTTCAATTCAACTCATTAATTTATGACTATCTCCATTCTTTAAATATCGTTTAAGTTTCTTTATTTTTCTTTGCAAATAGGTTAAATTTCGAACACACTAATCGAAGAACCAATTAAAACACCATTTTTCACATGGCGGTTATGCCATCCCACAAATGAATTCAACCCCATTCATTGGGTTATTATGAATATTTTAGTTCCAAGTTATTTTGTTTATTGCATTTTACAAGTGTCATGACACCCGAGTCAAAGGATAAAGGCGCATAACACAGAGATTGGGTGATGGTCGGGTTTCCCTTCCATCATACCTACTGAGTTTAGCATCAAGTTCATTAGGGAGGGTAAATCGACATTATTTATTTGTATATTTTGCATTAATCTTTCATTTTAGGTGGTTGGCATTAAAGGGATTTGCACAAAAGTCTCAAAAAACATGTTATAAACACAACAAAACACACAAAAAAAAAACAAATCAGGGATATATTCCACCCAAACCACACTATCAGTGCAATAGAGAATATTGAATGTGTGTGTGTTAATATTGTTTATATTATATATAGTATTAGACATAGTTTTAATTTTGCTAACCAATAGAC
Source organism: Pseudotsuga menziesii (assembly GCA_001517045.1). Taxonomy (NCBI): domain Eukaryota; kingdom Viridiplantae; phylum Streptophyta; class Pinopsida; order Pinales; family Pinaceae; genus Pseudotsuga; species Pseudotsuga menziesii. Next base: position 537,308 of record LPNX010686008.1, on the reverse strand, counting down.
ACTTGTGAAAGCAAGTTGTGATCTCACCATGTGGATGGTTTGGTATTTCGTTTAAAGTTTTTCGTTTGTTAATTTCTAGAACAATAAGTGTCAAAGTTAGGAAATCCTCTTTAGGGACCTCTTGTAAGTTTTATCTTCTTGATATCTGTTGCGTAAGTCTTTTGTTCAGCGGTATTTTATTTGAATTCAATGGTTTTAATCTTGATTTGTTAAGTCTAGTTGGAATACTAGTCTATTTGAGTAAGCTCATTTATACTCCCTTGGGGGGATCCTTAGCCTCTTCCTTTTCATAGGTATCTTCCTTATAGCTAGGCATATTTAGGGGCCTGAAAGTGCTAGTTACGAGATTGGGCTAACCCTTAATTATTTTAATTACATGGGCCCCTCCTAGTTTTGACCATGTGATGAACATTGAATCACTATGTCGATACCAAGTGGATTATATTGCAAGACAATGAACCTAAATGGGATGACCTTTAGAATGGTACGACAATCCAGATTGTTAATTAAGAAAGATAAAATCCCATAAATTTACATAATTAAGAATTCATAATTTTCTTAGTCTAGCCAATATCAATTAGTCTGGTTTAAAAAATTGAAACAAAGGGTTGTCTCAAGCCTGTCCTTTTCATATTTTCAATTTCTAGCTCTAAATTTGATATGGAATTTTTGTCAAAACTTATTGGGAGATCAAAAACATTCAGTCCTAGTTTAATTTCCATTTTTATTAACGTGTTTGATAAGGTTGTATCAATTCATTAGCAAGTTGGTTTCATCTACAAACCAAATTAAAATCATTCAACCTATTTTATAATGTGTCCATTGCACTCGTTGGGAAAGTTTGGGCTTATTTTCAACGTTATTTTCAACGTTATTTTCAACGTTATATCACATTTGTCGTGATATAGAAGAGGAAACCAGATACATAATCCAATTGAAAATGAATAAAATACCCCCTAGATTATATGTATTGTTCAAATCCAAACTTGATTCCAACGATGCCTCTACATATACACCTGTTATCAATAGTGAATCTACTAGGATGGTGCAAGAAATTTCCCCTATAAACCTAGGAACAAAAGAAGATCTAGAAATAGTTTATAAAGATTATCATTTTTTTCTTGGTGTTGCGAGGACCTAAAAGTCTTCAATATGGACAAAATAGGTCATGGCATACCTATGATCCCTAATTAAAAGCCTTAAAAACAAAAAGAAGAAAAGAATAATCATGCATTGGAACAAACAATAAGGGTTAAATTCGACAAATTTGAATCCTTAGGGATCATTCAACTTGTTCGTTATTCAAAATGGGTATCTAATTTAATTCCAGTTAAGAAGAAAAATCCAAGGATATTCAATTATGTATCGATATGTAGCATATAAACCATGTGTCCTTAAAAGAAAACTACCTTGTACCACCTATGGAAGAGATCCTCCAACAAGTTTTTGGTGCCCAAATGATGTCCCTTTTGGATGGTTTCTTAGGATACAAATCCATATCCCTCAAACCTTTTGATCACCACTTAACTACCTTCCCCACCTATTGGGGCACACATGCTTACAACAATATGCCTTTTGGTTTAACTAATGTCAAAAATACCTTCAACGTTCCATGGCTATTGCTTTCATAGGCTTGATGGGGAAGATTAAATTTTTCTACTTTAATAACCTCAAAACATTCTCCAAAGAAATAGGTAGTCACTTTGGTCACCTTAGGAAACTCCTCCTTAGGTGTCACATATTTGGCATATCCCTCAACCCTAAGAAGAACTTTTTTAGTGTTACTAAAGGGAAGATCCTGGGTCACATTGTGTCTCATGAAGGTGTTAATGTTGATCCCAAAAGGATGATAGAAATAAAACGATTTCCCTTACCTACCAATAAGAAGGAAATGCAATATTTTTTTGGAAAGATAAATTTTCTAAGATGCTTCATTCTTAAGTGTGCTCAAGTTGTCAAACCTTTAAATCAGTTATTGAAGAAGGATATTAAGTTTAAGTGAGGCCCTTCTACATGTCAATATTTTGAGTCTATTAAACTTGAAATTGCCTATGCACTTATGTTGATTAGTCCTAACAATCCCAAGTACTTTTTCAAATGCACTAACTCAATAGAGGAGACCATTTTTGCAATTTTATTGCAAATTGATAACACAAAAAAACTTAGGCCAATTGTTTTTATAATCCAATATCGCAAGACACGTCAATTGAACTATTCCCAACTTGAGAAACATTATTATTCATTGTATAAATCCTTGTAAATATTTTAACATTGAATCTAAGGCCACAAAGTCTAGGTATTTGTGCCTAGATCTCTCTTACACACTATTGTGCCAAACCAAGTTGCATAGTAAGTGGTCCGAATTTATCATGAAGATGCAAGGATATTACCTAGACATTAAACCACTGAAAACAATAAAGGGAGTTGGTTTAACTAAATTGATAACTAAATCATGTGCCTCTGTTATAGTTGAATCCATTTGATTTCTTATGAAGAAATTCCCAATCAAATTGAGTTGGCCTCATATCCATTGTATGAGTATAATGTGTATATTTTTATCAATGATGTTTCTCCACCAAATATGGATATTAAATCCAAGAAAACACTTTGATTACAAGTTGTTTGGTATGTCTTACATGACCAAATCCTTTTTAAGAGGATCCTTAATGGAGTTTTGTCTCACTATCTTACTCCCATTCAAGCCCAAATGGCACCTAAACAATGCCATTTACGGGTTTGTAGGGGTCAATTTTTTATACAAAACAACTACAACAAATGTTTTGCATGTAGGTTATTATCTGTCTTACCTCCATCAATATTACCATTTTCTAGTTCAAAACTATGAAGCTTTCCAATGCTTCATTGGTAAGAAAAAGATATACGTTGTGCCTCTTACACCTATTGAAGTATAAGTTTATTTTGCAAGATGGAGCATGGATTTCATTAGGCCAATATATCAACCTTATAGTGCATCTCATATGTTTATCTTATTTTCTATCGACTACTTCACCAAGTGGGTAGAAGTAGTTGCCCTTAGGAAATCTACTAAACAATATGTGGTAGAATTTATTGAGATTAACTTCATATCTTACTTCAGTACTCCTATTGAAATATCAACTAACAATGGATTAAATTTCATGTTTGATATCATGCTTCACCTAAGTGTCACTTATAGGCCCATATTTTAGGTCCTTTGTCTATTATCCTTAGGGTAATGAATTGGTTTAATCAAAATATAAAAATATGATTCGAATACTTTAGAGAAATTTCAAAGACGACAAGCAAGATTGACACGCTAAACTTAGTTTTGCTTTATGGGTTGATTGAATCACACAAAAGACAACTACAATCCAAAGTCCCTACACCTTGATGTATGGAACCCCTACTATCCTTCCCATAGACTTACAAATTCCAACGGTTGGCTATTGCTATGGTAGAGGATCATATATATCCTTCACAAAAGTATGATGTTAAAATATAAAGTAGGAGACATTGTCATGTTGTAGGACAAAGCACATGAGGTTCCATACAATCATATCAAGTTTGATTCATTATGGTTGGGTCCCTACACAATTTATGAGGTTCTAGGTGTTGATGCTTTTAGGATGAAAAATGTAGATGGAAAACCACTATAATTCCCATTGAATGGTCACCACGTAACTTTTTTTTTTGCATGAGGAAACTCATCCTCCATGTATATGTCACCTCAATTTAATTTATGCTTTGGGTTTGTTTCACTTCAGTTCAAAATTTGGTCATTTTGGTTTTCCTCTGGATTGACCATTTCATTTTAGTGACATAGGATACCTATTTTTCCTTGATCTTTGTTCTATTTGATTTTATGAATCAGAAGTATTTTCTTGTCACCATGTTTCTTATTGAATCTTTGTTATCTCAGTAACTCTTTTGATAGGTTCTTTTCTCAAGAGAAAACTATTGCTTAAAAATAATGGAAATTGGGAAAATGTTGGATGTATTTTGAATCAGATAAACTGCAATGAGAATCCAACCATTTGCATTTATAGCCCCCATTTTGAGTCCAAAAAAATTGTTTGTAGAGCTGAATTCTATAATCTAGGCATATTTTAAAAAATGTAGATACTCCTTTGCGGGTTGTTCGTTGTCTAAGTTTTTGGTTGTTATTTGTTTCTGGTTTGTTCATTATGTTGGAAGTATCTTCATAAATCAAGAGATATAGATAGTTATGTGCTAAGCGCTTAGCAAAATATATGGTCCAAAATTGCCATAACTTCCTCATCCATAGTGAACAACACTCTATTTTCCTTGGAAATAATGCTTAAAAGAGGCAAACTTGGGCACATCCTGAGCCAAGTTTCTTTAATCAAGGGGAAACCCATTTCACCTATAATCATTAATATCATGAAAATTAGTATGAATTTCTTAGTTGCATTCATATTTTAGTTTTCCCACTCAATTTGTTGATTCAAACCTATATGAATACGTAGATAAGGATTTTCAAGGGCCAAAACTCTCTCAATTTAAACTTGATTTGAGACAAATGAAAGGCAATATTGCATTAATGCACTATACCCAAAATGGAGGTAAATTTTAATGTTTGAAAAGTGCTTGAACATAATGAATTTACTTTATTTTTTCAACCAATGCTAAGACCTACCGACCCTATAATTCAGAGTCAACATCTACCCATATAATGGCATGTATTCCTAGTTAATCCAAAAACCATTGGTGACCACTTGTACACAAAATATAGATTGCAACGACAACCTATGTCTTGAATAATGTTTATTGGGATCATAAGACTTGTGGATGACATTATTATTGTGTTCATTTGCATTGGTGTTATTTTACAAAAGAGGAGTGTATAACAACAATTATTCCTTTGACATGTTCCATGAATGAGGCTCCTCTTAGATAATTTGTTCCTCATCAAATTCAATTATAAGAATAGTTATCTTTTTGCACAATATTAGATTCATGATGAAGAGGAAATAATCCTCGGAAGAGAACTAGGATATCTTGATTTCCTCTTCTATATCTTCTTGACATCGATATCCATCATAAACACGTGCATATTCCACAAAGAGAAGATGAAAGCAATGATTTTCACACAACTGGAATATATATCCATGCCATTCTTCACAAGCATATTCGAGATCTAACCATGAATCAACTTCTTATGTATATCATATTGATATACCAATGGAGCAATAAATCTATGACATATATCTAAAAACACTTCAATCGTTTCTTTTGAATATACCATGATAAGGTTTTATAAAAAATAAAAAATAAAAACCCAATTAATTATGTAATGAAAATAAATATATAAATAAGCATGAAATAAATAATAATCATATAAAATGAAGTAATGCGTCTTAGCTAAGGGACATGACCTAATCAAGGGACATGAGCCATCAACTATTATAGCTAGTGAATGTGTATAAGTATATTGTCACATGGCATTGAATCATATATATATATAAGGATTTCAATATATGCTTCCTTCTTATGTTGGATATTCCTTAGTTAATGAACTATTGTTCCTATCAATTTACATACACAACACACATTGCATAAGTTCATTTGCCACTTACACATGATTGTTAGATCAGTCCATAAGATTATCTTACATGGAACCAATATGAAACAAACTCCTTTGAAGTGAGGAATCTGACGCCCACATAGATCGATAAGGGTGCATAACAAACTCCTTGATTTCTAACTTGTTTTGTGCACCAGTTGATTGCTTTGGTCTAACCATCTAACCAATTAAAATCACCTTGTTTATCACCTATTCAACCTCTCAATCAACCACTTGGGTGACCCTCCTATTCAATTATTAATTATTGACTAATTTCCTCTAGAAGATCTAGAGATGTGATGCACTTGCATAGCCTATTGTTCTAACAATAGATAAGGTGATGAGAGAAGGTATGAAAGGAGGACCTAGGAGGGGTAGTAAGGCTAAGGAGCAAGATTCATATTCTTCCTATTAGGGGGGCAAATACTTGAGCAATATCAAGTTCTTCAAGTGCAACATGCATGATCATTATTCCTCTCAGTGTATTAAGAGGAAGAAGGGAAAGGGTAAGAAGTAACAAGTGTAACAAGTGTTTCCAGGTAGTGTCAATGCTTTCAATGTGGACAATTTGACTACAAGCTAAATACCCACTTTTACATGGTGTATAGTATATCCTCGTACGCAATTTTAGGGGTTGGATAGTATGTGGATAACATACCTTTGAGATGTATTGCTTATGATATAAAGATATTCAACAAGTTTCAAGTTTCAAGAGAAAGAAATATAGGAGTTGGTATATATATAACCCTAATTTTTTTTGAATAAATCTTAAATTTCCCTCATTTTTTTCTTATACTAAAAATATAAATACCCTAAAAATATAAAAGATTTGCAAAACCCCAAAATAATTATTCATGTTTATCTTGCCATGTACATAATAAGGGTTCCATGCATTAAAAAAATCATATTAAGTTTGTTTTGTCACATGCTGTGTTGCAGGGCAAGTTTAGTAAAAAGAATGAAGACTTCTCTATACTCCAACCATGGAGGTTACATGCCTCATTTTTTTTTTTAAACCTTAAAGAAAACCTGCATTGGCTTGATGCAACTCTACCATGCATTAAGGAACTTACTTCCAATTATTGGCTTTTCTAAATTGAATACTTTCATTTATGTTTCTCTTAGTTTATCTCACAACTAGAAGTTACAATAAAAAAATCTATCTACAACATAATCAATTGTGATAATTTACGACAACAATTTAATCGAAACAACTTAATCTAAGCAAGAGATAGTAAAATACCTCTAAAAAACATCTAATCTAGCAATCCAATTCCTAGTCATCCATTTTTCTAATCAGTCAAGTATTACCCAAACTAACATTAATCCTTCTATCCAACTATCTAGCTCTAGAAAACCCTTTATACCCTTATCTCTAACAAAAACCAATAAATATATAAAATCCTCCCAAGCTCAAATTTTAAGACTCTATATTCCCAAGCTCAAAGTTCAAACTCTAACCCATTCAGTGTTTTTCCTTTCTCAATGTTAATTCTATCCAAAAGATTGAGCCTCTCGTCCTTCTCCAAAACTTTCCTTTATGCCTTAGCTCACCACCTTACTAGCCTCAAGAAAAGAGTCTTAAGAAGGTAACATTATAATAAAATATTACGTCACCTAATCCAACGTTAATAATTCTCACGTTTCACTTAACAAGATAAAATCAAATCAAACGCATGTAAGATTACATATTACACGCTCTTATCACCTATTGATTGAAATGAAATTAAATCTTAAATGAAAAGCAACTTCATAATTATAAAATGCAATTAAATTCCAAAATCAAAGTTAAATTAATCAAGGTTAAATCACAAGTATACAAATTTAACCTCCAATTGCACCCATCGTGCATCAACCATTAATAACATTATTTTAATTACTAATGTATTTTAAAACAATATTATTTTTCCAGGGGAAAATGTATGTTCCTTGCTATTTCATTGAAATCAAAGGTAACAATGGAAACAACATCAACCGTAGCTGTTCAAAGAGACAAAGCCCAACAACATCAGATATAATGAGGGCAGCAATATCCGTAGTGCCAGTAAGAGCTGAAAGTGTATCCTACAATACAATAGACAATGGGTACCTTATAATTCATGGTACCATTAAGATAAGTAAACATGGAACATCCAGTCCCCACACTTCACCCAATCCCAGCTGCTGCATATACCAAGAGAGTTCATACAAAGAGCTGAACAGTTTATCCAAAGAAGCAATGAACCAAACAGAGCATAAACAATAGATAGCTCATCTGCAATACATCCAAAGGATGTCATATAAAAACAGCACAGAGCTCATCCACTATACATCCAAAGGATGTCATATATAAACAACACAAAAGGTACTAGTGCTAAGGGATAGAAGAGAAGATGTGAGCCCTGATGAATACACATACCATCAGAAAATTCCAAGAAATGTAGCTAACCTGAGGTCAGAGTCGAGGCTTCTTTGGATAAACTGTCCGCATGTGTATTGTGCTCTCTATAGATATGAGTGACCATAAGATGGATGAAATGGGACTCTAACTCTCTAATGTGTAGGCACCAGCCATCAAGAGTGAGAAGAGAGAGTGTAGAGCGGTGATTAAACCAATTAATGATGACAGCAGAATCACCAAAGATGTGAAGATGTGGAAGGCCCGTGCTTTTAGCACAGCTAAGAAGAGTCCATAAGGCCAACAATTCAGCTCTAGTGTTGCTGCTGATGCCTAATCCCAGTTTAAAATGAAAATAGTGCTCATGACTGAGCAAGAGCAAGATACCAGCACCACCCAGGTTCCTAGCTGAGGCACCATCAAAGAAGCCTGCAGGGTCATTCAAAGTGGGGGCAGGCCCAATGTTTCTCCTGGAGATATTATGCTGAAAATTGACAGGATAGTGTAGGAGTTGATTCTTGATAGCAAGAGCAATAGAAGTAATATCAGGCTGCTTATCCTCAAAGATGCACTGGTTCCTGGCCAACCAGATGTGCCAGATAAGGAAAAAGGGAAGATGCATCAGTAAGCACCTTTTGCTGCTCCAATCTGTAATATTGAGAAACAATATTATTATATGTGTGCAAGGTATGTATGCATGCCTAGTGTACACATAGCTTGTGTGTGCCAATGATAACCATTACCACCTCTAATGCATAGTTCTTGCATGATCATAACCCAACATGTAAAACAATAACACATCATTCAACTATTAAAAACATAGTATACAAGTTGATGAGAACCTTTTGAGGGTTCTTGATTTTTTGTCACATGTTTTTACCTTCATTTCAAAAAGTGTTGCTACTTGTAGCAACCTTTTTTTTAGGTATTTTTTTTTACTTTTAATAGTTTTACAGTAAAGTATATGTATTTTTTTCAAATGTGTTTTTTTTCAATTGTTTTTCATTTATTTTTCTAAGCTGATTTTTTTAATAGTGTTTTCTGTTTTTTTTTCATTTTTTATAAATGTTTTAAAAAAATAAAAATTAAAATTATCTCACNTATATATATATATATATATATATATATATTCTCAATTATAATTTTTAATCTAATTGTGTATTATCAATAAATTTAGGATGCTATACGTTTTAATTACAAAGTAAAAATAATGGCCTTTAACACTTTTTAACATCACTTCAATGCATGGTTGATAATTGTACCTAAATAATACTATTTTGGACATTTAGCAAACAAATATATATTTAAAATTTAAACATTTTGAGAGTTAATCATAAGTATTACGAAACTTTTTAAAATTATATGTCAAATAAAACATTTTTATGGTCAAAATTGAAAAAAAAAATAGAGGACAAACAAAACATTTATAACTATTTTTAATATATTTTTATAAATTTAATATATAAAAATGTAAATATTTAGTATGATTTTCCATAAAATAACTATTCACATAAAATGAAACACACAAAGCAAACAATGTAATATAGCATATCAATAAGATTAATCATAAAACTAGCATACCCTCAAAGTGGGGAAATGAAACATCGAAGAGAACTTCGATATATTTCAAAAATGAGAGAAAGTTGTGTGTAGATAATATAAGTTTATGTGATGAAAGTAAGTCTAGGAAAATAAGTGAAAATAAGTTACATCAAACTTCTAAATCGCCACAAAAGTGAAAATAAGTTTCCTCTAAAAGGATTTTGTACATAAAGTTTTTAAATTTGAAAAAAAATCGGTGATTAAGTCAATGTTTTTGCCTCAATCCTTTGAATGCCAATGGAATCTTACAAAGCAAAAAAACTCCAAAAATTGAAGGGGCATAGTTATAGGTTTTTTCCAAGTTTTAGGTAGCTGTAGAGAACCTCGAAACCCCTGGACGTGGAGGAACTATACCTTTCAAACTGAGACTTGACCTGGATGTGGAAAGACTATACCTTTGAAATTGTAAATTGAACTATGTGAGACATAAAAATTCCTGCACATCATAATTTGCACAAGCGACACCATTTTTCTTGTCGACCATTCGCATGGGTCCTCTTATAATCTCATGTATTGCAGATCATTGAATGGACAAATAAGGTTGACAAGTGAAGAAAATATTTTGTTTCAAGTTTTCAATATCCCAAGTCAATCTTCGTATTCAATATAGATAGTATATAGTCTAGATGTCCATTAGTAGCTTGTAGCTTAATTTTCATGACATAATGGATGCAGAAGTCAACCCCCTTCTGCGCACATATTGTAGCTCAGGGGCACAAGTTTTGATAGACGTAAGAATTCCTTTGAATTTATTTTACCTTTTCTCCTCACTACACGTAAAGGCAAAGGCATGGTGCCCTTCGCTCCTTGTGGATCCCAAAACCATCACGATGGAATGTGGAGGCCCTCTGAGTCGTAAGCTTTGATATATGAAATTGAAAATTACAATCCAACAAACGCAAAGTCATTTTATTATTGTTATATTTATTTGAAAAATAACTAATATAAATATGACCACTCATTAGACTCTCATAAACATTTCTTCAACCTTCAAATTCACATAAGTTTTTCTTTCTTTTTCAAGTTCTGCAACTTTGGTTAGCTCCATTAGTAGAGCTCATTGCCAGATAAAAAAAAATCCAAAACCATGGCGGTGACCTATCCTATTGATTTTTTAAATCCCAACCAAACTTCAAATCACCCACATGTTTTCCACTGCAATGTCTTTCTGGCTCACAGAGTTTGGGTTTTTAGATGTACAAATCGAGTGCTTGGTGGATCTACATAGTTGTGTTTCGGATGATATGCATGACCGCAAAGTATCCCATGGAAATTGTGGAAGTAGACGGTTGGAATGATACAAATATGTATGACAAACTATGAAAGTTGGCTAAGAGATGTTGTTGAGAGCTCTTCGCCCATCAACTTTGGTGTTGGACAAAAACCATCACTATTGATGATTTATTGCAGCAATCTTCTGTAAGTATTGATGGTCGGATACATAATTACCGTGTGGGGAAATAGAACGGTGCTTGTTGATTATCATGAAGACGATGCAGTTGACGGTATTCAAATGAGGAGGTTGCAACTTGTTGATACTGAAGCTTCTCTCTAGGAACGTAGTATAATGACGATGAAGTCCCTGAATCCCATATGGATTTGCTTGACAAACATCCCAACTCTTCTCTACCTTCCTGGATTCTAAATAAGAATTTAAGGCCTTTACAGGTGACGGGGAGTGCAACAGAAATATTCTGGCAAGATGAATCACATGTAAATAGAAATTCGTTATTCACAGGTAAATAGAAATCCGTTGTGTTAAATTTATATGTTTAGTTCGTATTAAAATGGCCATATGTAAATATCTATCTTATGGTACATGTAAACATTTTGTAGGCATCTTGGAAGCAATACACAAATAAATTGTTCGTCTCATGACCATCAAACCCGAAGCCAAACGGGACTGAAAATCCTGGGTATTTTCATACGAGGATCTACAAAGCATGCCTTATCTACACGCATCAATCTGTGAATCGATGAGACTTTCTCTGCCAATCCTCTTGGACTCCAAGCATGCTCTCCGCAACGACGCTCTACCTGATGGGACTATCGTGTGCAGAGGCATTTTATCCCGTAGAGTCCCTTCAAATTCCCAGTCTTCCAAGGTGGCGCGCGCGGGTCTATCTGGGCAAAGATATGGCATTTATTCAGATGAAATATGTTGCGACAACTGTGGTTTCTATGTTCATATTGTAGCACCTAGTTGAATAATCGGCTATGGGAAATCCAAAGCTCATTCAGATCTTGATTGCACGCATGAAGGGTGGTTTTTTCGTTCTACTTGAAAAGAATAAGGTTGATTGATAACCCTAGTATCCCATCATAACTTTGTTCGGTTCAGTCTTTTTCACTTATAAAAATACATTTATAAAATAAAGGAGATCTAAATACCATCAATTATACTTTAGCATGGATTTATACTAGTATGGAAAAGCTGAAAAGACTGTGTTCATAGTATAGTTTAAAAGTTGAACTTCTCTTCCCCTGAATTTCCCTTTCTCTGTGAGATCGGGGTCACTACTACGAGATTCAAATTACATTGCATTGGTCAAATGCATAGTCTATACGCCACAAACAGACCAACATTAAAGAAAGACATGACATAAGAGATATTTAACGCTGAGATGGATGATATTCATTAATTATGCAATCCTTGAGCCGAGAGGCGCATTCTACATCCCAGTAAGGGGAGATGTGTAACTCCTTCTATGCTTATAATCGGCTTATAATCTACTCAAATAAAAATAAAAAATAAAAGAAAATAATTTGAATATACCCAAAAAATTGTGAGCTTTCTAAAATAAAATAAATATCAAAACATAATAAAAAATAGAGCCAATTATAAATTCATATATGAAGCCTCTTGAGGTTCACATTTTCTCAACACGCTTAAGGTCTCATTTTAAAACTAACTAAATCACAGAAACAAATTCTTTAAAAAAAGCTTAATCTTTATTTCTCATAAAAAAAATTCACGGTATTAAACACAATTACTATTACCTTTTTTTGATAATTTCAGTTAACCCAAATTAAAAATGAAATATTAACCCAAACTAAATCTTTACTATTGCAATTACAATCTATTCATTGATGTTCTTATTAATTATTTACCAAACAAAAATTGCATCAACCAGAATTTTTGTTTTAAACCAAGTTTTTAAATATAATATTGTTCTTCAAGTTTAATATTGGATTTTTTGGGCGGAGAGGAGCATTCTACAGCCCAGTAGAGGGAGGATGTGTAACTCCTTCGGTGATTATAATTGCCTTATAATCGACTCAAATAAAAATAAAAAATAAAAGAAAATAATTTGAATATACTCAAAAATTTGTCAGCTTGATAAAAATAAAGAAAATATCAAAACATAATAAAAAATTAGAGCCAATTACAAATTCATATATGAAGCCTCTTGAGGTTCACATTTTCTCAAGAGGCTTAAGGTTTCATTTTAAAACTGACTAAATCATATAAAAATTTCTTTAAAAAAATGCATAAACTTTATTTCTCATAAAGAAATTTTACGGTATTAAACATAAATACTATTATCTTTTTCCTAGTGATTAATGTGATAATTTCAGTTAAACCAAATTAAAAATGAAATATTAACCCAAACTAAATCTTTACTATTGCAATTACAATATTTTCATTGATATTCTTATTAATTATTTAGCAAAAAAATTTGCATCAACCACAATTTTTGTTTTAAACCAAGCTTTCAAATATAATATTGTTCTTTAAGTTTAATATTGGCTTTATATGGTTTCATTGGGAGGATGTGTAACTCCTTCCAGGCTTATAATTGGCTCCAACAAAAATAAAAAAATTAAAAAAAATAATAATAATTTGAATATACCAAAAAACTAGTCGGCTTAATAAAAATAAAATAAATATCAAAACATAATAAAAAAATAAAGCCAATTATAAATTCATATATGAAGCCTGTTGAGGTTCATATTTCCTCAACACGCTTAAGCTTTTGAAATCTTTATTATTACAATTACAATATATTCATTGATGTTCTTATTAATTATTTCACAAAAACAAATTCGCATCAACCACAGTCTTTACTTTAACTTTCTTTTGAAACATAAAACTCTTATAGTGTTAAGTTTAAAAAATTAATATTAAATCAAGTTTTTAAATATAATATTATTTATTTAAGTTTAACATTCACTTCATATGGATTAATTATAGAGAACTATCAAAAAGCATTCGAAGAAGTAATTCGTTGATGTTATGTAGGGTTTTGTGGCTGCTAGGGTTTGTTCCTTGCGGCTAGAGCGGGCCACCTCGGCCCTCCTTTGGCCATGGACCCTCCTGATCCTGACCCTGGCAGTTTCGACGAACGGTTTATGCGCATAGTTTCTTCTCTCATCCCCCCCTCGACCAGTGTCCCTCCCCCTTCTCAATTTGTTAAATGTTATGAAATCCCATAGGTTAAGCTTTCTTCAACAACATCAAAGCGGAAAGCAGTTATGTTATTAGAGAAAGGTCTGATTGGACTATTCACAGGCCTTTGGCCCTCACCCCGATATGTGGAAGTTTGGCTCAGTAAAAATTGGAGACCTCTCATTCAAGGAGAAGTGCAGGAAATTTTCTATGGAAAAGGTTATTTTGTCTTCATTTTTTAGAAAAAAGAAGACCGGGATTTCATATTCAGAAATGGACTATATTGCATGGGCCCAAGAGGAATGTATCTCAACAAATGGGATCTTTCTTTCGACCCTGAAAAAGATGTCCCTAAGGCGATTCTAGTTTGGGTTAAGCTCCCTCAACTCCCCTCCATTGTTGGAATGATGAGGATTTTCCAGCAATAGGGAATACCCTGGGCAAATATATTGACAAATCAGAACCAAAATCCCATATGTTCTCATGTGCTAGAATTTGTGTTGAGTTCGATTTGGAGAAAGGGCTCCCCAAAGCCATCAATATTTCCATCGATAGATGGAACCATCTTCAGAAAGTAAACTACAAGCAAATTCCCTTCAAATGCAAATACTGTCACGAATATGGACATTTTGCCAAGTCTTGACCAAAAAAACCAGAGAAACCCAACTCAGAAGACAACCATGAAGAAGGTTGGAACGTGGAAAGCAGAAAAAAGAGTGCCAAATCATCCTTGGCGCCACAAACTCATGTCCCGGCAAAGAATGCAACCGAAAATAAGTACGAAGCACTCACTAATGAAGACCTGGAAGAAGAGATCCCAGAAGAGAATGAGGAGGAGCTCACTCCTCAGGAGCAGGAGATTCCAGCAGAAGCACCCTCAACAAAGCAAACGGATCCTAGGGCTGAGGACTTTCCTCATCCAGTCGCTAGAACTGAAGCAGCAACAAAATCAGAAGGCTTGGTCACTCGGTCAAGAGCTAAAGCAAGCTCAGAAGAAACATCAGAAAACTCCAATGAAGAGCAGGAAACCCAGTCCAAAAAGGGGAGACGATCAAACAAGACAATAAGGGAGCAGGAAGCCGCAAGAGAAAAAGCGGTAGGGAAACAATCGAACCTCGATTTTCTGGTAAAAAACTCGTAGGAAAGCAAATATCTTCTCAGCGCCGAAGAAGAAAAAAAGGAAATGGAAGAGGCGCTCCACCAACATCAGAAATAATGAAACTGGTCTTCTGAAAGTGTCGAGGATTAGGAGGTTGGTTCCCAAAAAACAGGAGTGATCAAAAGAATAAAATCAATGGAATCCAATTCCGTCCTCCTCATCCAGGAGACTAAAAAGACTGCGGAAGACAGTCTTTCAACTATCAAAAAATGATGGGCCAAAGGAGATGGAATAGCTACCAGTGCAAGTGGGGCCTCTGGAGGCCTTTTGACTTGGTGGGATAATGAGAAGTTTTCTTTGCAATCAGCCATTGAAAACAAAAACTAGCTGTTTGTGAAGCTAGAAAATGAGGAAAACAAGGAATTTTTCTAGGTTTGGAACATTTATGGACCCACGGTTCAAGCCCAGAAGGAAAATTTTTGGACATCCTTGGAGGACCAATGCGAAGGAAAAAAAAGCATCCCTTGCTTCATAGCTGGTGACTTTAATGTTACCATATCGGTTGTTGAACCCAGAGGTGGAGTCAAAGTAAGGGATCATTTTGGGGAAAGGCTGGAGGACTTGGCCAGGCTTTGGGGATTAACATATATCAAGCCAAAAAATGGGACCTTCACCTGGAGCAACAAGAGAATCGGACCGGGACACATTGCTGCTAGATTGGATAGAGTGCTATTCAGCACCCATCTTCTCAAGAATCTTCCCTTCCTCGAGTCCAAGCTTCTTTGCTCGGCAGTTTTGGACCATAAACCTTTGTGCCTTTTCTTTCCCTCCATGGAGAAATTGGGGCCCCTCCCCTTCAGGTTTAATCATATATGGATGGAATCGGATGGGGTCCGGGATATTATAAGTAAAGCATGGCACTACTTCATCCCCGGTTCACCAACCTTCATTTGGGAGAAATAGCTCAAACTGGTAAAACCGCTCTCAAGCAATGGGACACCCAACATTATTAGGAGCCCTCTCTTAAGAAAATTGAAATTGTCAAGGATATGGAAACTCTACAAGAGAACATGGAAAAATAGACGTAACCAAAGAGCTCCTACTTCGGGAAATTGAGCTGGAAAAAAGCTTACAATCCATCCTCAGGCAAGAAGAAGAAAGTTGGAGGCTACGGTCCGGAGTCCTCTGGCTCAAGGGGGGAGACCAAAACAGAAAATTCTTTCAAAATCAGTGCAGAGAGCATCATATAAGGAACACTATAAGGGAGTTGAAGAAGGAAGACGGCACAACTATAACAGGGCAGGCGACAATCAGTTCTGAGGTAAGAAGTTTCCAGTGAAAGTCTTTATAATAATGAAGAGGATGTTTTGCAAGAGAATATGGAGGAAATGATCAGAGATATACCCTCCCTGGTCAGTCCCGAGGATTTCCAAATCCTTGAATCCCCTATCTTAGAAGAAGAAATCAAGAATGTCGTTTGGACCCTTCACCCCGATAAATCCCATGGGTCGGATGGCTTCCCTATCCGTTTCTACAGGATGTGCTGGCCATTAATAAAGGACCTGATGCATCTAATATCCTGGATGTCTAAAGGGAAAATGGGAGGAGCCACCAACTCCACTTTCCTTGCTCTTATTCCAAAAGAGCCCAATCCCTCCTCTATCAAAATATTCAGGCCAATCTCTCTATGTAACGCTTCGTATAAAATTTTCACTAAAGTCCTATCCCTCAGAATTAAGACAATCATCCCTTCCCTAATCTCTCCCAATCAAGGAGGCTTCATCTCAGGCTGCGACATTAGTGATAACATCCTCTTGGTGCAAGAAGTTGTTCATTCTAGCATAAAAAAGGGTGAAGCGGGTATGGCCATAAATCTAGATTTAGCCAATGCCTTTGACCGCATAAGGCATGACTTCATTCTGCTGGTATTGGAAAATTTTGGCTTCCCTCCCATCTTCATTAAACAAATTCAAGCATGCATAAATTCCCCATGGACAGCACCTCTAATCAATGGGAGACCCGCAGATTTCTTCAAATCCAAGAAAGGGATCCGACAGGGCTTCCCTCTCTCTCCCTTCCTCTACATCCTTGTGGCTAACTCCCTAAGTAGAAGATTAAATAGGCTTCTCGAAGAAGGACACCTCCCAGGCCTCTCCTTTAAAGCTGGAGTCCAACCAATCAATCATGCTCTCTTTGCTGATGATACTATCCTCCTAGGTAGTGCATCCCCTCAAATTGCTAGGAATTCTCTTAGGTTCCTTGAAATTTTTCTTCGCTCCTCAGGTAGCGCTACAAATCTGGATAAATGTCAGCTCTATGGTTGGAACAGCAATGTGGTCACTCTTAGAGACATCTCCCAAATTCTCCACATACGCCTTAACCTAGACTGGATTCACTTCATCTATCTGGGCATCCCCATAACTAAGAAGACATTCGCTTCAGCCATGTGGGCACCAATCATCCAAAAGATCAAAAACAAGATCCATTTGATAGGATGTAGGTGGCTAAATTTGGGCAGAAAAGTAACCCTCATTCAATCAATTCTTTCCTCGTATCCCATTTACACCAGCTCGATAATTTTGGCCACCAAGACAGTCATGAACAACATTAGCATGGAAATCAGGAAATTTCTTTGGCAGGGAGGAAAGGTGCAGAACAAAAAGTGTCACTTGGTTAATTGGTCCATCGTCAAGGCCCCAAACACGAAGGAGGATTGGGCATTAGAGACCTGGAGCAAATGAACAAAGCTCTAGGCGCAAAAATGGTTTGGAGATCGGCAACTGGTAGAAAAGACTGGTGGAAAGAAGTTATAAGGAAAAAATATATTAAGAAGCCTAGATCAAAAATCCTAAACAGCACTTGGGATGAGAAGGATACCTCTCTCTGGCTCTTGTGCAAAGCCTCTCTCAACCTGATCCATTCTAATTCCTATTGGATTCCAGGTAATGGAAAAAAGATTAAAATTTGGGAACACAAGATCTTGGGGCTCCCCCCGCTATCTTCGTTTCCCGAACTGGAAGACCTATCCAAATGGGCCTACAATAATGGTATAACGTCTCTCTTCGACCTCTCTTCATGGGACCGGAATGGTAAGTGGAAAGGATGGAAAATGCTTCACGCTCTTCAGCATTTGAAGATCGTTGAGGAATACCTGTTCACGCTTCTGCATGGTATGGCACCGATCAGCAAATCCTCTAAATATGTCATTGGTTGGGGGGGAAACGACAATTATATGGTCAAAGAAGGATTTAAGATGTTGACCTCAAATTCAACAACAGCATCCGAAAGCATATGGAAAAAGGTTTGGCAATCGGACTGTATCCCCAAGGTTAACTCCTTCATCTGGTTATTAATGCACAACAAATTGCTTACAGCAGAAAACCTCGGGAAAAGAGGGATTGCAGGCCCTTCTAGATGTGCTCTATGCAATTTTGAGTCAGAGTCGGCATTACACATCTTCCTTCAATGCAACGTATTTGTGCAAGCCTAGAAGTCCATTCTATTCCCATTAGGCACTCTCTTTAGGCCTCCATATTCTCTCAGTCAACTCTTAACTAACTGGAACAATAAATTCCCAGGAACTCTCAGAAAGAAACCCATCCTCAAGAGACTGTGGAACACTATCCCCAAAAACTTATGTTGGTAGATATGGTTGGCCAGAAATAGAGAAATATTTAAAGGAGAGAAAGCACTTCCAAATCGAATAGTCTCAAAAACAGTTGGCATGATATCAAAAAATCTAGCCACAAAAGGGATCGGTTATCCAGACTTGGAAGATTTTCCCAATCCAGTTTCCATTTGGTGCAGCACCTTTCTTAAGAGGAGCTCCCCTTAGTCCAACTTTCTTGTCTATCACTCTAAACCTTTCGCTAGCACTCCCCCTTGGGAGATAAGGAAAACTCCTGACGAATTTTTGAAATAGCTTCAGGAAAATAACTCTTATGACCTATTCTTTGATGGTGCCTCAAAAGGAAATCCTTGGGAGGTAGGTACGGGGGGGATCTTACTCGATCCCAAAGGACAAAGAGCAAAAACCTTCGCTTGGGGGATCGGCCACAAGACAAACAATGAGGCTGAGTGGATGGCACTTATGCAGGGCCTGGAATTCTTAGACGCAATAGCCAACTCCAGGCTGTTAGTATTTGGGAATTCACGTCACTTCATCCTCAAAATGATCATAGGTTACTCTATAGGCTCCGTCAAATGCAGAAGGTTGTACAACAGAATTGCTCTCCACCTCCCGGGCAGAATTGAATTCTTCCACATTCTAAGAGAAAATAATGCTAAAGCGGATGCTTTGGCTAACCAAGGAGCCTCCCTCCCTCAAGTTCATATCCGCATAAACAACCTAGACTCTGACACTAAACCTATCCCCTAAATGCATTGCAAGCTCCCTCCCTTATTGATTTTCCTTAACCTAAAGTTATCTCTTGTTATTTTCATCAAACTAGGTGGCAGCCACTTTGCTTGCCATCGTGACAAGTGGTCTCCACTCCCTCTCCAATCTCCCTCGCACCCTCTCACTTTTATTACCACTCCCTTCAGGCTTAATTTCCCATGCAGTCCGCACGCTCCAGCCCATCCCCCTCTACGTACGATGGCTTCCTCCAGAAGTNGTTTTTGGGGTAGCGTGGTCCGTCAAAAGTATGCAGTGTGGGTACTCGTTGGATGCAGAATCAAATTCCGCATCCAACGAGCTCTCCCAATCGAAATTTGAGTAAAAACACATGGAGGTATGTCGAAAATACGAACAAAAAAAGTAGTTTTTTTTAATGACAAATATGTCAATTCAACCATTATGGGTGACTTATTTTATTGAAATCCTATTGGTTCTGGAATTCCAACTCACAAAAACTTATTTTGGCATGTTTTCTTATAAGGCCCATTTTAGACCCCAAATTTCCTCTAATGATCATCTACCCTTTCCCTCCCTTCGACAATCCATTCCTCATAGTGCCTGTTAGTGCCCCCTCCGTTGAATTCTATCTCATTGCTACATTTGATTTTGGAGAAGGGAATATCGCTCAGCAGGATAACATTCAGGTATTTTCTTGAATGGACTCGTCTTGCATTCTGCATAGGCATGCTGTAAATGAGGGATTTGGTCATGCTGGTTTCCTGAATCATCTTCTTCTCAACATTCTTGGGATTCCCTCCTTTATTGTGCTCAGTGAATATCATCTCCATAGTGAACGCGGGCAACCTCCTCAGGAAGCTCTGTTTAGAAGGTAATCTTCTCATCCTGGGTTGTCATTTTTCTCACTCAGGGGAAGCTAAGATAGGCATTTCATCTTGCCATTTTAGAAAGGAACGGGACTCACTGCAGCAAGTAGATACCTTCTCAGCTCAAGATTTTCCATCATTCGGCTCTGTTCTTAGCAATCCGTCCAGTCTTAATTTGTGTTGCAGCCATAGTCGTGGTAAAGGTCAACCACCTACTCTGGAAATGGACCGTGCAAGGGATAATGTAGGGCTCGCAGACCTGAAGGTTAATATCCAGCGTTTGTTTGACATTGTGGCCATAGGAATTATGGACAGTAGAGAGATTGCTAAGGAGGTCAAAAAACTTGTTGATGAGGTCAGCTATGTCTCATATTAAACCAGAAATCATGATGCTAGGATAGATGACAATGAAATGAACCTGAAGGAAATCATGGGGAAAATAGACCGTATCCAGGAGGACCTCCAGCTTTTGGTTCAAATGAATCAGGGAAGTTGAGCCCAAGAAAATCCAGGAGAAGCAGTCCAGAACATGGTGGAGGAATATGTCACCCAGCCTGTGGGGCAACTAGGAAACCCAAAATGATCCTCTTTTAGAAAATGTTTTTTTGTATTTTACTTAATCAGCAGTTTGTCCGCATTTACACTACGTATGTAATTATTCGAAATACTAGAACTCTCTTCGCCTTATTAAGGTCTTCTTTATGGCTTAGTTTTGTATCTATTTCCTCAGATCTGCAAGAAAGTATAAGTTGTTGTTTTTTATACTGAATAGTTGTGCACAGCCTGTTTAATATATCCTCATTTATAGTTTCTATTAAAAAAACACATTCACTTCATATGGTTTCATATTGTTCATTTACCAAATATATTTCTGTAATAATAATAATATGGTTTAAGAACGTTTTAGGTGGTTAAAAGTAAACAACCTATGGTTTCATAATGTTTGTTTTAACAAAGACAATATTTGTTTTTAAATCTATTATTAATTCTATTTCTGCTATCACGGAATTTAAACACGGAATTATGTTTCATGCATAAATTTATTTGCTTTGGAGAAAAATAATATTGCTTTAAGACAATGTTGTTTTCTTTTTTCAATTAATCCAATGAATCTTTGTTTTTCACATAGTTGTTACCTTTTTTTCTCATCATTACATATCATTAATAAGATTATGCTCTTATTAAAATTTTATATGTATAGGTAAAATTTCCAGAGTTGTCATTTTTCACATTATACCATTTTAAAGCTAACATGGCATTAGAAATACCAATTTAAAGCAATAAAAAAATTGCTTTAGGTTAAATTTAATGACTAGATTCTAACCAAATCACATTAATCATTGTTTTGGATATTCTCAAACTTCTCAAAATATATTTAAGAGGTAATAGTATTGTGGTTATTTTTCAAACTTTTAAACATATTTTTTTATTTAAAAATGTTGATTTTTTTCGGAAGAAAAAAAGTTGATTTGTATTAATCAAAAAACTAATTACAAAATGGTATGTAATTGTTCCTGCTTTATGCAGATTTACATCTTATTGTCACATCATTGCTGATGTAATTACTTCTCTTTTTCAAGTCAGTCTCAGAGATGCCATGACTAGTCAAATAAACTGTCATAATAGATTGTTTGTTGAGAAAAAACGCCAGTTTGAGGTAGATACTGGAAGGAGTTGTTTACCATCCTCAGAGCTGATTGTGTATAGATAAGAGAGTTGAGTCTGGCATGTCGTATGAAATTAAAAATGTTGATTATTATTATAAATCATGCTCAATAATTAATATGCTTCACCCTAGAGTTCTAAAATTTCACATTTCAAGTCACTCTATCACACTAACTACTCAACCTCTTATCATTCACTCATCACAATCAGATACAAAAATATTGAAATCACATATAAATACTTTCTCTTAAATCCCTTGTAATAATCGCTTAATATTTAAACCATAAACATTCAAACATTCAAATATTATAATCATATTTAGACATTACTTTAAACATATTCTCCATTCCCGCTAAGAAAAAAAACTGCATTTAATATTTTCTTGCAGTGAAAAATATATCAACCAGCCATGTAACGTAAATAATACATGCGCTATGCAGATATTATTGTAATGCAAATAATATATATCAATGTAATGCAAATAATACTTGAGCTATCCATATAATTGATAGTTAATCATATGATACAAATATTACATGTGAGTTAATTGCAACAATATTATCATTATCATTTTTAGTGGATGCACACACTACAACAATATGGAATAATACCTGGGGGATACAGATAATTCATGACCTAACACAAACATTACCTTCCCTCTGGATTGCAACAACATTATCATTTCTTATGCTTGCAGAGACTACAAGAATATGCATAAATACATGATCCATCCACTCCAACAATTAATTTGTGGGGATATGGAACTAATTTAATGCGAAGGTAACAAATTGATTTGCATAGGTAATAAGAGTATTAATACAATGCCATAACAATATGATATTAATTACCACAAAAATTACCTGCACAATGAAATATATGAAATGATACCCCTTAGTGTATCATCCATAGCAGTGTGCAATAATGTGCAGGGATACCCCGTAGAATGATAATCCATGGCAACGTGCCTTTCAACTACACATATTATGTTGAAGACATGATTTTAAGGACAAAATGGGTGAGTATTGGATTTGATAGAGGGGAAAGGGTTTGCACCTGGAGATATTTGATGCCTCTGGGCGCTTGGTAGAGCCACCTTTAAGATGGATCTATGCTGGTTTATTTTCATTTAAAGATGCATAAATATTGGATCTCAAATGGAAGAAGAGTATACATCGCTACGCCAAATTCGATACATAAACGACCTCTTAAAAACCGCACCCACTTTTGTCTAGGTGGCAGGTAGAATAGTTTGTGCCCGTCCCTCAACCCGTTACGAGGAGGATAGACAACTGCGTTTAAAAAATTCCAAATATAATTGATTACATCACCAAGTCGTTACCATATAGACAATTACATTTAAAAAAATTCAGATATAATTGATTACATCACCAAGTAGTAAGCAAGCAGTAATAACATAGTGTACACATTAACAATATAATAGTAATATTATAGTAAGACTTGCATGCCCATCTTGCATGTGGCTCAAATGGCATGAGAAAACCCACCATCCAAGCATACCATGAATACGGTTTCTATGAGGTGATGTGCAGTTTTCTCATCGATTTTGTGTAGTTACATCAATTCACCTAAGTTATTCCATCATTTTTCAAAGTTTAGCACACCATGAATACACTTTCTCTCAGATGATTTGCAGTTTTCTCATCAATTTTGTGTAGTTGCATCAATTCACGTAGGTTATTTCATCATTTTTCAAAGCTTAGCACACCATGAATACGCTTTCTCTGAGGCGATTTGCAATTTCTCATCAATTGTATGTAGTTACATCAATCCACTCTGAATTTGTAGTGGCGTTATTTATGATTTTGCAGTGGGTTTGTTATCCTTCATTCTCCACGAACATAGTAACTTATTACATCTATGTATTTTCAACAAATTTATAGGTTTGAATTAGATCTGTTAAAGAAATTTGCCACTCGAGCAGTGCTACTTCTAGAACGCTCTACAAATTTTCCTTTATTTATAATATGATGTTTTTTTTCTTATTTTAACCTGGTTTCAAGCAGAGCGTGGTTTCCCTCCTTTTGTTTTCCGTAGACAAAGGGTTGGGCTCTATAACTTCTCGGTTGAAGGTGGCTCTGCATCTTGACCTACATCCCTTTACGGGGTTTTGAACAATAGCAAATTTCATGTCTGTTTTTTTTGTGTGATTTTCTTAGTTGATGGGGTAGCGACCAGGACATCCATGGCTACCAGGACGGCCTCGGTGGAGGTCCCTACGTACATACCTTTATGGGGTTTTGAACCGTAGCAAATTTCACGCCTGTTTTTTTTGTGATTTTCTTGGTTGATGGGGTAGCGACCAAGACTGGCATGATTACCAGGATGACCTTGGTGGAGCTCCCTTTAGGTGCTCGCTGGAAGAGCTACTAAGTATGGAAACATTGGTATCTTTTGACCCAGGAGCTTTACCATAGAACCCAGTTAACAAGATTTGCAAAGGCACTAAAACGATTGATTGATAGATGCCCTGTAATGAGGACTACACATCTTTAGGTTCGGTCATGGCTCTGAGAGGAGGGGTTTCTGAAAGAATCATGGACTAAATTATATGGGAAATGGAAAAGAATAGAGTGGATATAACTTTATATATGTGCTTCAGGAAAGGTAATAAAAAAACTAGCTCAAATAAGCTTTGATAGGTATACAAGGCAGGAGGTTACTTTTACTTAAAATAAGCTTCCTTTCTTAATGTCAGGGCAGTCTGAGCAAGAACAAGACAAAGTTCGAAAAAAATCTAGAAGTATAATATCTGGCCAAGGGGTTACACCTTCTTATGGCTAGTCGCTTGTAGGAAAATCCTAACCTGGGATCATCCCTTTTGTTGAGGATTTGAAGGCCCTTCCATATGCTACCTTTGTAGAGAGGAGGAAAATATGGAACACCTTCTGAACTAGTGCACCTTCATTGAGACATACTGACAAAGATAGTGCCTCCCTAGATAGCGCCTCCCTTTCTAGACATATTGACAGAGATAGAAGCAACATTAATTAAGCAATTATGCACTGGGGAAAGGCGAGTGCATCATTTGCCGACGTTTTGGGGAATGCAACAGTGAAAAATGGTGTAATTTCGAAGTATCTTCGTAGAGGGAACTGGCGGGGGAGCTCCCACAACTATTTTGCAATTTAAAATTGTTAAATTTGGGCCATTTCTAGGCATAGTAGTGTTGCATTCTCGATAAATGGGAATTTTTTCTTTAGTTATAGCCCATCGATAATTATTGTTTTAGTTACGGCTGAGGGATACTACCTGCTTCTGCTTTAGCTACAGGAATCCTTCTCCAACAAAAGAAGTATGAAGTATGCAAGCTAGAGCTGCTCCAACAATCCTCTCAATGCGAATTGCTCTATAAATAATCAGCAAGAGAGCCATGGTCAGCGTACTTGAATACGATATATGAATAGCGTTCTGTCACCAAATTGAAATGGTTCAGCTTTTGAAGAATCCCAATTTGTTGAGATCTACTTGATAACCACCATGGTTTCTTACACCAAATTGAAATGGTCCAGCTTTTGAAGAATCCCGATTTGTTGAGATATGCTTGACAACCACCATGGTTTCTTAAATGACGTGGCAGTAGACAAAGTCGTTGTTTCTATTCACCATGATAAATTTGTTTTAGCAGCTTCGATTTGCTTCAATTCGTATCGAGGTAAAATATTCCCTATTTGTTGAATTCTAATATTTGTTGAATTATTAAAGCCAGTTCATCTACAAACGTTGTTGTCGTAGTTTATTTCCCGTCAAATTTTGGTTTCCTTGGCTCACAGATCGAATGCCCTGTCCAATGACAGTTCGTTTTCTTTCTTCTCAAAGAATATAGTTGACTGTCACTGCCAACACCGAGGTCGATAGGGAGAACTTTGTTCGAGCCACTATTGGTCAAAGCTATGGGGAACGAGGCCAGCTGAGGAGATGGGGGAGACGAGGTAGGAAATTCGTGGGCGCTGCTTTCAAAGGAACCAGGAGCAACACTTTCATGTAAATAAGTGAAAGACATATGGTTCAATTCACCATTCAATTCGAAGGGCCTATTTTCATTAAATACAAGGATTAAAGTCACCATTTTTCGGGAGGGGATCATCATCTTCAACCAATTTTCCTTCAATGTTTGCACTTTCACCTGCTAGATATTACTACAACAACAGACGCGCTATGGGGATTACAAGCGTGCGGATTTGACAAGGGGGATCCTAAGTCCTCCACTTCTCAGAGCTAGGAGAACATGATCATCAACCAAATTTCAATCCATGACAAGTCCATTGTTCGTGAAGATTGTTTTCTGTATTTACGTCCACAAGTTCGTTGTTCCTGAAGATTGTTCTCTGTATTTACATCCAGCAAGCTCAGCGATGAATAACTCTGGTTGGGCAACCCAATCATCACGCATAGATACAATATAGGATATGGAGTTTGTACAGATACGATATACGATATGGATTTTGTGGACACGGGGAGGCTCCTCACAGGCTATCGACAGACGATGAAACCTGCATAGAAGCAGCCCCGTAAATAACACCTTCGGTGTAACATTATATAGATATTTACTTTTAGGGTAAAACTTAAAGTCGAAACATTACAAATATATCTTATCAAAAATTTGTCAAATGTAACATGTTCCTCAATGACATCTTAAAACCAATCAATAATATCATATGTGCCAAATTCATCATCGACATTGTCATTTTCTAGAGTTTGGATTTCTTCTGGGATGCCATTGTGCTCTTACATTGGGTCTTCCATTTCTACAAAATGTCCAAAGTGATCATTTCCAAATAACCCTTTTAATGGTGGTTGAGAATTTTTTGACATTTTCCAAGCGAAACGTGATTCACTAAATTCTCCTTTCTTTATACCAATTTTTTGCATTGCATTTAAAAGTGTTTTATTCTCTGCTTAATATAATTGCATTGCAGTGAATCCTTTAAATGAATATGCAATTTATTCCTTTTTGTAAAGAGCATGCTAATGTTGTACCTAATCACCAAATACAGAAGAAGAAAAAAATAATTAAATAAAACAGCTTAAAGAAACACAAATTATAAATTATAAAGATTGAAGAATAAAAACTGATAGAAATTAAAGTATGATTTCACATATAATATCGTAAATATTCCCTGAACCCGAGAACAAATCTAAAATCAAATCTCTTTCACTTGAAAATGTATCTATGGTATAATTAGTCAATGTTTGTGGCTTTTGGTAAAAGTTTACGGTCTCTCATTTCAAATCATTTTCCTCGTATTTTAGCTTTCTAACCATGACATCATAAGTGAATAATTGACTATGTTTACATTCACTCTTTTCATTGATAAGAAGAGGGTCATAGGTATTATCTTTTACCTGACATGCATGCAATATGCATACTTTCAATATCACTAATAAATTGTTGGAGCTACAAATATTAGGTTTGTGCTTGTAACATAAATAAATAAGAATTCAATTAACGTATAAATAAATAAAATTGATTTATAAATTTAAACACCGAATAATACACTATAAATTTCTTACTAATAAAGCTGTTTCCTTGAAGTTGTTTTACCCTTGAGGGATGGTAACATTAATCCTCCTTGTGCATTTGAATGAAAAACAACAAATTTTCAAAATGGTGATGTTGTGACATCTACAAATCCAGTAACCACTTTATTGAATGATTCGTAACTATAAGGTTCATTATCATAACAAATGTTTTGGATATTGTAACCATGAGAGATATCTGCAATAACTAGGCAGTACTCCCTTTTAGGAACGAGATATGTAATGTTTGCGTAGTCACATTCTATGACTTGATATTGCACAGCGTTGAGCCAATTCCAAATGTAATGATCAAGGGTATCATCAAGTTCAACATTTGCAAGGCATTGTCTTCTTTTTCATTCATACTTAGCTCTTTGAATAAAACTTTTAAAGGACTCTGGTACTCCTATACTCCTCTTTTATATTTTTTACGACAAAAACAAATATTATATCTATAAGTAAAAATAGAAATAAATTAACTTGCAAATAAATGAAATAGATATCATAAATCAACATACATTTTTGAATGCAACAAAAACTATTTTAGGTTTTCTATGGAGCTTGAGGATAATTGCATTTAACATCATTCCAACTATTTTCATTCAATATTACAACCATTTCTTCGTGTATTCTCATGTAAATCTTGTGTCGAGAGGAATAAAATAAATAATGTCACAATCATATATAATATAACAAAATACTCAGAACATTAACATGTTAAACTCAAAAAATAAATTATATAAACCTAACATCAATAAAAAATAACTCAACAAACTCACTTCTAAAACTCATTAGACATTTCTTTCATTGATAATTCCCCTTATCTTATCTTTCATTGATAATTGCCCTTATCTTACGCACAATAGTATTGTCATGATAAGTGTTTCATTCTCTAGTCCTTGCACTGATCTCAAAGGTGTTATAGTCTAATCGTTTGCCATATTCTTGACATCTTAACCTTCCTTAGCAATCCTTCCTGGTGCGGTTTTAGACTTCATAACTTTTTATTTTTTATGTCAATATTCTCCCACAACCTAAAGATCTCATTAATCAAATCTCATGTTTTCCCCCTTTTAAATCCCAATTGGAAAATTTTATCTATAACTCTAAATGCATCACTTTCTCTGGAACTTTTTTGGTTTCACATTTCCTTCATTAAACATGAAACGTATTTTCATATAGCATTGCTTCCAAAAACATGCATCCACCTTTGATATGGCCCCACCACATATTTGTTCAAACTCATTATGGATAAATCTCACTCTTTGTATGAATGTCATGGACATCCTATATTCATTATATGTGTTATGATCCCATGTTAATAGCTTTACTTCTACATCTGTTAAACCAACATAAATTATGCATTTGATTATTTCAAAAACAAGGTTATTGGGATACTTTTGCATTAATTTTGTTCCAAGCTCTACATAATTGTTTTTCGTTTCAAGTGATCCACTCAAACAACCTAAAGATGCTAATCACTCTAAGATTTTGTGGGGGGGCATAACCAAGAAAGAGAATAGCTACTACCAACATTTTATAGGTTGGGGGGCAAACTCAATAATTAACTCTATGCCAGTAGTTCCTAACTCTACTACAGGAAGTCCACAACTTGAGGTATTCTTGTTGGGGGGATGGATATGGAGAAGGACTTCCAATGCCTAGGGCTAGTGCCTTAAGGCCACATAAGGAGGTACTATATGCCATCCTTTTGAAATGCCTAATGTATAATGATCTCAATGTCAAGATAAGGGTACCAATAAATAAATGTCAATTAATTCTGATGAGGCCCAAATTTCGGTTAATTCTAATTAACGGGTAGTTTTTAATTTTCTATATATAATCAATTGCCCTCTTCTTTTCTATTGTGCCATAGCTTCGAATGATCCTGATGATGGGTGGAGGGTCCACCCGAAACGCGTCAATCACTTATAAATTTATACAGAGTGCAAATCCATCAGCTTGCACACAATGACTGAACATTGTGGAAACATTCATGCACAAATCATTCTAATGAGTCCGCACGTTTACTAGAAGTTGGGAGGGTGGTTAAGCTACGAAAATTCATCAGGGAACTTTCAATGCCGATTGTATGATTTGCGGACAAGTTATAGTAAAGAGCCCATGCTATGTCAAGCAAGACTATTCAGAGTATTTGCAAGGATGGTTATGGAGGTGGCAGATGGTATGATTCTCAAGGACATGGGGAATAAGGAATGAGGGAGTTTCATGAATTTTGCACTTTTATTTATTTATTTTGACTCCTTTATTTGACTTGATTGATGCTTGAGTGAGTAATGAAATTGATGCATAAATTGTATGGTTGAGTGCATATTAGACACCTAGGAAATTAATCAAGAGCATGTTGTAACTTAGGGCACCATAGAAAATGAGATAGAAAATTTAATGTTTACCTTGATTATGGAAAGGATAAATAAGGTAAGGAACAAATTCTTATGTGTGTCCTTCCATGTTCATAGAGAGTTGAATGAGAAAGTAGAGGCACTCTCTAAAGAAGCTCTTCATCTACAGGAGAGCTTGCTCGATGAGGCTGAAACAAATGAGGAAGGAGTCTAATTTGAAAGGACTTTGTCCATCTACTAATGTCTTTTTAGAAGATGAAGAAGCTATGTGGCATGTATTGGTTGCTTTATTTGATTTCTATGTTTTAAATGTAATGCTATTTGAGCCAAGAGTATTAAAAGAATGTGATATAATCTTCTATACTAAGTTAGATGTTAGTGCTCTCTTGGGAAGAAACAAAGTTTTTATGTTCTAAGAGTGCTAGATAGACACATGATATGTATATTATGATTTTTATTCAATAAGTGAATTTAAGGTTTTTTTTTCTTGGAAAAAAAAACTCTAGTTGCAACAAGAGAAAACAACCATAGCCAAGATGGTTAGGAGCATGGTCATATAGATAGGGTTTGATAATTGCTTATGATTGAAGCAGTTAGCATGGTGATGAATCTTGAATATAAGTCCCATTAGAGTGATGAGGAACATGATTCTTTAAGATGCTTGGAGTCAAAATAAGCAAAGGATCAATCTATAAGGGTTTTTGGTAGTTACCGCCTTTGCTCTAAAAAATGTATCTCCATAAGGTATAATGACAAGGAGAAGAATGATAACAATATGATTTAGAGGGGAAAAAATATTTGTAAGCTAAGATGTTGTGTCCATGAACCTCCTAAATCTCCTAAGGCAAATCAAGCTAAGATAAAATGATACCTTATAATGAGAGAGAAAAATAAAGGTTGAGGACGATGAAGAGAAAGAACAAGTTCCCGTGATAATAAAGGCACCATCTCATATACTTTTTAAAGAGTTTAAACAAAGTTGAATGAAGTTCCTAGTAATAGTGGAGTCTTTTTAAAGAGTTTAAACAAAGTCGAATGAAGTTCCTAGTAATAGTGGAGTGAAGACTAGGTGCATGAAGGACTAGGTGCATGAAGTAGAGTTAAGTTAGCTTTGATGGCATCAATTAAAAGTGAACCAATTTCAATTGACGAGGTGTCACACAAGAATAGTGAAAAGACGTTATATATGAGAAGTATGGAAAATAAGACTTAGGAACATGTGACATTGCACATTTGGAAAAAACTATTGGATGCAAATCATTATACATACAAGCATGGTGGGCGTATTAATAAGAAGTACAAGGCTATATTTGTGGCAAAGGGGTATGTAAAAAGAAAATGAATCAACTATGAGACCTTACCTCTATATCAAAGATGATTGCAAGTAGATAATATTAACTTTAAGACTAAAATTTAGATGGCAAGTTCATTAACGGATGTAAAGAGGGACTTCATAAATATGGAGATATTGGGGAGGAAATTTGCATGGTACAACATAAAGATTATGAGGTGAATGGCAAAGAGAAATATGTGAAAATTGTGTAATGCTTCATATGAATTAAAGGGTTAAGGAAACCCTTAAGGTTTGATACATGAAGGTTAATGATTAACTTAGATACAATAAATTTAAATGGAGTTCATTAAATTCTAATATCTATATTATTTTTTAAGGAGATGATGTAGTAATCTTTATTGTATATGTAGATGATTTTATCATTTTTTTTGTTGGCAAAGTGGTGGAACCCCCCTGGCTAGCAAGGTTTCCATTGGCTAAGAAACCACAAACCAGGGGCATCTAATTCGTCAAAATCACCTGGGGATCGCACCCGGCCTGGACCACACCAACCCTTAACATGGTTAGATTTTTTGGTATCCGACGGGATTAGAACCAACGACCTTCCAGTTTAGGAGGCGTCTTTACCATACCCCGCCACCAACTGTTCTAAATCAAGTGGATTTGTAGATGATTTTATCATTACAATAAGGTACAAAAACAAAATAAAACAAAGAAAGAGTTTCAAAGTACTTTTTATATGAGAAATTTGGATCTTATACGTTACTTTTAGGCATAGAGGTGTGGAAAATGAAAACAACATATTCATCTCATAAACAAAGTAAAGTAGGGAATTATTTATGGAAAGTAAGTCGTCATCTATGCCCATGGACTTAGGATTGAAGTTGTTAATGGACTATTCTTCTAAGCTCATGATTGAGACCTTATATAAGTAGCTTATTGGCAATTCGATATACATGACTAATACAAGATTTCACTTGACTTAGTTGCCATGGTAGCAAGTCTTATATCTTCACTAAGGCTACACACTAGAATAATGCCAAGAGGATCCTTCGACATGTGAAGGGAACCATTTATTATGGCAACAAGTATAGTAAAGATGTCATACACAAATGTCTAGCCTATTCACAATAGGACAAAAAAATCCACAATATAATATATATTTAGTTAGGGATCAAATGTGATTTCTTAAATAAGCAAAATAAGCAAGAAGCAACAAGTAGTTGCACTCTTCTACATAGGGAGAGTACAAGACATAAATAAATGGCACATGTAAAGTGGCATGATTTCAAAGAGAATTTGAGAACTCCTATTCCATGCAAGATTAGCTCACCTTACTTCATTGTGATAATCAAAGAGAACTGAGAATTATAAAGAATCCAATGTTTATGTGTACCATATACATCGAGGTACAATTTCACTACATTAGAGAGTAGATGACAAAGAAATAGATAGCATTAAAAAAATGTCCCACAAAGGAGTAAACAATATAGATCTTTAATAAGATATAAGCAAATTATACGTTTGATAAAAGTCCATACACAATTTGGAGTTATTGTTGTCAATTTGGTGTAAAATGTCCCACAAAGGAGTAAACAATATAGATCCTTAGTAAGATATTAGCAAATGATATGTTTATAAGTCCATACAACATTTGGAGTTATGATTGTCAATTTGGTGTAGCTTGGGTGGTTAAGAGAAGTTATTCTCTCTATCCAAAACTTCAAATCCCACTTGTGGCATGTTTTCCCCTCATGGGTTGAGTGGAGCTAGCAAGATATAGGCATCCCACGCACTAGTCTATATCAACTAGTTTACTAGGGATACTATCCATGAATGTGGGGATGCATCTATTGACTTTCTCCACAAGATCTTCCATGGGATAAAAATAGAACCATGGTCAATAAGTTAAAGAATCATGGAAGAGCACCCCAAGACGACAAGTTTTTAATTCACAAAGATATTTTGATCTTTTATTTAAAAATAATATTTTCTTATAGAGAGATTAAATGTGAAGTTTTTAATTACTCTTTTATCATAACTAATTTAAAAAATTAAAATTATTATTATTATTATTATTATTATTATTATTGATAACTAATTTTTGTTATAGTTAAATATAATGACTTGAAGGGGAAGAATTACCTTAATAATAAAGCTCTACACTGGCAGACCTTGGTTACTAGTGTCAGACCTTGGTTACTAGTAGCATGGTGGAAAGTCTCTTATGGGCAAAACCCTTTAGAGCTAGAGGGAACACACCAGAAAAACATTCTTCATTTTTTGGTAAGTAAGGCATTGCTCAAGAATCCCCTTGTGCTTCTCAAAAAAACCTAAATGTTTCCTCCAAACCATATTCATTGTGCTTCTGAAAAAAACCTAAATGTTTCCTCTAAAGCATATTCATTGTTGCCTGCTATCAATATAGTGTTTTTCAAAACACCTAACCATTTAATCTAAACTATATTAAACTATATTCATTGTTCCCTGCTATCAATATATAATGTCATTTCAAGGCCCCTTAACTTGAGGAATTACTCATGAGTTTGATGGCTCGGCATTTGAAGTCAAGACTACATTTCGGATGAGTAGATAAATGATTGATCAATCTAATGTAATGGTGGCATCCTCTTAGAGTTCATAACCATCACGATAAGAGCCAAAACAATATTATCATAGTGTAACCAATAATCTATGTAACTAATGAAGAAATCTGAAGACAATTGTAAGATGACACTTTTTAGAATCGTTAATTGGATGTAGCTCTTATAGGTGGAAAAGTTATTGCTCTCCCCAATCCACTTAGGTTCAAATTCCACTTGCCGACATGTTTGTTTTCAAATTCCACTTTTTGACATGTTTGTTTTCAGTGAGTAGATTATTAAGGAGTTATATATGATCTAGCTTGAGTCCTGAAATATAAAAACCCAGTAATTAGAACATTCAGCAATTTGCTACATCATTAATAAGTCATTATTAGCAAAATTAATAATATATTTGTACCCTAATTTTTCATTTTTTATATCAGGCATTTTGATATTTACATTGCCCAATGCAAACATTCCTTGATAAATTATCAAGTTGGGGTTGCCAAGTTCTAATAATGATATAAAATTCCATGAAAACTATTATAGAATCACATTATTTCTACTTATAATAGATTTCATGACAACATTGACAAGTAGTTCAACATAATATCAAAACGAAGAGCCCACATGAACTACTAATTATGTGATTAAGTTGTCAACCTATATTATATAGAATTTTTACTTGTTAACTAATTTGAAATATCAAATGACAAAAAATTACTAATTTGATCATGGTTGACCAATGAAAGCAATGACACCTAAAGCTACCGACCAAAGGGCCAAAGTGTAAGTCTAATGATTTTGATGGAAGAGCACCCCCTCCAGGTAGGCCAAAGTATAAATCCTAAGTGAGGCCAATGTATAAATCCTAAGTGATTTTGATGGATGACCACCCCCTGTTATCGCAATAATGTATGTGAGCCAATTGTTATGCTTTTGAAGTTTAAAGGGAGCAGTCTGGAAGAAGTTTAAAGGGAGCACTCTGGAAAAAATGACGAAGAATTGGATCCAGTTCAAGTTCTATGGGCAAAGTCGAACAACGAGGATTCAACAAAGTATTTGGAAAAAGGAGTCATTGCTTTTAACTTGGTAACTGAACTGAAAAAGGAGTCATTGCTTTTAACTTGGTAACTGAACTGAAAACAGACGATCAACATCAAAATCTAAAAAGCGCACAGGTCAATATCATCCATTTGAGATCTGTGACAATTCTGCAAGAAAACATTTTCTAATGTACTAGTTACAATGTTAGAAAGCTTGCAATGTACAAAATTCAAATAAACCATGCATATTCTTTGACAACAAAACCACTTCAATTAAAGAGACTTGGAGAGGTTGGAAGGCTGGATTCAGTGCAGCCAGTATTATCTGTGGAAATGAAAACATCAATCCAAACTTTTAAAAAGGAGGAAATAACCCACTACTCTCTCATCTCTCAACAATCTACAGAATGAATTAGAAATGATATTTTAATTATTTAAGAGGATTTACTTGTTAGTCTTGCTAGATGGAATAAGCTTACTATCGCTGTTTCTCAGCAAGCATAAACTATTTGAAGACTCATTGGAGTAATTCATAAGCATGAGCCAAAGAGAGAATTCTAAATTTTACATACAGCAGCTCAGTTCAATGAATCTGACAAAGCGATTGCAAGTCAACACCAGGTTAGCAATGATTTATCCAACACTTCAAATTCAAAAGATGTGTTCACATAAATTTCTTTACATGGCTATTTATGACAGAGCCCCAAGCAATTTCTCATTATTGAAATGGCATCATGCACCAGCACATATTGAATTCAACTTGAACTGGATTTGCAAGAAAAGGATGTAGCTTTGCTTTATCATGCTCAGAAAAAGGGACCATGTAAAACTTCAAGAATAATGCCACTTAGAGTATACAGATTGCACCTCCGACAAAATGTTCTAACACACTGTACACCTTTTTCTCTACAGAATGTATCTAAACTTCTCCACTGACTATCTGAAGGGTCGAAAGTTACAATGTACTGGTATTGAAGTGCAGTCATACAAGACTTTTCATGTTGAACTACGGGTTGATTCCCCACATTGAAAAGCATATTATTTTCAACTGCTGCACACATCTTGCAGTTTGAATTAAGTTTTTATCAGAAAATATAATTCTGCTTTATCCAATAAAGCAGGTTCTTAGAAATAGAAAATCATTAACATAAGAGAATGGACATCCTTCAAAAACTCACTTCTATCAGCTTCATCTACAGATTCCTATGCAGAAGCCTTCCTTTGGAAGATATATGATATGGCACCAGGAAGGTAGAAGGCCAAGGCTCTAGTCTTGGCCTATAGGACTCGGAAACATATATTTTCCATTCATGAAGGCCGAAGTCCACCTAGTAGCTCGGGATTTAATTCCATGGTTGTTTTAAAATCAAGAAACGAAGATGGCTGGTGACAACTCTCCATATGAGCTGTATCAGTTGCAATGCATGCATTGGACATCCATTGAGAATTACGAATGTACTAGTTACGATGTTAGAAAGCTTGCACTGTACAAAATTCAAATAAACCATGCATATTCTTTGACAACAAAACCACTTCAATTAAGAGACTTGGAGAGGTTGGAAGGCTGAATTCAGTGCAGTCAGTATTATCTGTGGAAATGAAAACATCAATCCAAACTTTAAAAAGGGAAGAAATAACCCACTACTCTCCCATCTCTCAACAATCTACAGAATGAATTAGAAATGATATTTTAATTATTTAAGAGGATTTACTTGTTACTCTTGCTAGATGGAATACGCTTACTATCGTTGTTTCTCACCAAGCATAAACTATTTGAAGAGTCATTGGAGTAATTCGGAAGCATGAACCGAAGAGAGAATTCTAAATTTTACATACCGCAGCTCGGTTCAATGAATATGACAAAGCAATTGCAAGTCAACACCAGGTTAGCAATGATTTATCCAACACTTCAAATTCAAAAGATGTGTTCACATGAATTTCTTTACATGGCTATTTATGACAGAACCCCAAGCAATTTCTCATGATTGAAATGACATCATGCACCAGCACATATCGAATTCAACTTGAACTAGATTTGCAAGAAAAGGATGTAGCTTTGCTTTATCTTGCTCAGAAAAAGGGACCATGTAAAACTTCAAGAATAATGCCACTTAGAATATACAGATCGCACCTCCGACAAAATGTTCTAAAACACTGTACACCTTTTTCTCTACAGAATGTATCTAAACTTCTCCGCTGACTATCTGAAGGGTCGAAAGTTACAATGTACTGGTATTGAAGTGCAGTCATACAAGACTTTTCATGTTGAACTACGGGTTGATTCCCCACATTGAAAAGTATATTATTTCCAACTGCTGCACACATCTTGCAGTTTGAATTAATTTTTTATCAGAAAATATACTTCTGCTTTATCCAATCAAGCAGGTTCTTAGAAATAGAAAATCATTAACATAAGAGAATGGACATCCATCAAAAAATCACTTCTATCAGCTTCATCTACAGATTCCTATGCAGAAGCCTTCCTTTGGAAGATATAGGATATGGCACCAGGGAGGTAGAAGGCCAAGGTTCTAGTCTTGGCCTATAGGTCTCGGAAACATATCTTTTCCATCCATGAAGGCCGAAGTCCACCTAGTAGCTCGGGATTTAATTCCATGGCTGTTTTAAAATCAAGAAAGGAAGATGGCCTTCGACAACCCTCCATATGAGTTGTATCAGTTGCAATGCATGCATTGGACATCCATTGAGAATTACTATGCTTTACTCTAACTATTTCCTGTGAAAGCGTACAAGGACTCTGCCTATGAAGCACCTCGCTTTCCTGACCTAGCCCTCCCTTTAAATAAATACAGGACTTTATCAACCTCTTCAAGAAGGCATCCAATCCATGGTTCAACACATTAGCAGAATCTTCACTCACACCTTGCAAGCCCATGGATTCTGCCAGCTGTTCCATCCATCTGCGAAGACTCTTTGTAGTAGGCAATTCAGAATTGTCAAGACAACCCTGTTCTTTAGCCAATTGACCATCACTCAGTAAACTACAGTGTGGTCTCCTAGCAAAGCCAATATTTCCTGACCGGAACTGTATTCCAAATGGTGCACTCAATTCCAATTCCTCCTTAACTAATTCCTCGTTTCCCACATCCACAGCCCCAATTCCAACTTCATCTCCAAAAACCTGCTCTGTCGATGCTAAAATCTCAAGCCTGGGACGCTTTGACTGGGGCAAAGCTTCTGCTTCACGCAGCTCAGTTGTGCTGGAAGCTGGACCGAGCTGCAAAGGTTTCCATAAATCATGGATTTTCAAGTCGTCATTCTCAAGCCTGGGACGCTTTGACTGGGGTAAAGCTTCTGCTTCAGGTTGCTCAGCGGTGCTGGAGGCTGGACCGAGCTGCAAAGGTCTCGATAAATCATGGTTTTTGAAGTCACCGTTCTCCAGTGCCTTTGTTATAGAAGGTAAGGTCCTGGCCTTAACTAAGCCAGCTCTGTTCAAGTGAGGTTCTGAAAAGTTAACCCTTACTCCTTGCCGAGCACTGGAATCAGCCCTATTAGAATTCACGTGGGGAGGAATAGTATTCGTAGACAACCGCCTATCATGAACCTTCCGATCACGGATTCTGGACTTG
The DNA here is from genome assembly GCA_001517045.1 of Pseudotsuga menziesii. NCBI lineage: Eukaryota > Viridiplantae > Streptophyta > Pinopsida > Pinales > Pinaceae > Pseudotsuga > Pseudotsuga menziesii. Next base: position 498,973 of record LPNX010686008.1, on the reverse strand, counting down.
CAGGGAGATCTAGTAGAATGGTCTCCATTGGAGCTGCTTGAGGAGGGCAGAAAACCATCACTGCTGATCAATGAAGAATTGGGATTTCCACAGACCCTTTTGATGGATTTAGAGGGAACCCTAAGTGGTTCAGGAACATCAGGCTGGTATGCATTTATTAAAATAGACCACATGAGTTGATTGTTGAGCTTAATATTTTCCTTGCCAAGAGTCACATAGCAAAGCTTGTCAAACTCAACCTTGGTAATCTTCTGAAAAAAGAGCTTGCCCAAGAGCCCAAAATATGTATCAGCCCTCTGAGCCCCAATTTTCTTTATAATCTGTTCCCTTAGCTCGCCAAGGTTGATACGGGTATGTTGCTGTGATGTCGGCATTTCAGATTGTAGATGCTAAGTGGGTTCGATTTGTTTTTGCTTCAGCTCTCATCCAAATACCATCTCATATGATTTTGACAGTAAAAATTCAAAACTAAGATTCTGAGGCATGCATAGTTCTGAGTGTATTAATCGCAACCCAACTCAGCCTGAATGGAATAAAGTGTAATGAAAGGAACCCACTTGTAGTAGAAGACTCAATGCTACTCAAAACCCTCCCAAATAAACACTGGAAAGGAAAAGACTCAATCCGCCAATTTTACACTGGAAAGGAAAAACAGCAAATTAAAATGATGGTGTATGGAAAAAAAATACCCATTTCCTCAAACTGGTGAGAATGCCATCGAAAGTGACAATTGTTTGCTGCTCGCCTCTCTTCCAATCCGTTAGGAAAAGCGAATTGCGTACGGAGAATATACCCATTTCCTCAAACGGTTGAGAATGCCATAGAAAGAGACAATTGTTCGCTTCTTGCCTCCGTTCCAATCGCTTCTGCCTCCGCTCGATTCTGTTCTTTGCTTGTCCAAAGACTTTCTCTATAATTGGTAAAATTGAGATTGGTCGAGTTTCTCTATAAATAGGTGTACATTCAACATAGCTCAGAAAATAGAGACGAGGAGAGGCTTAGTTCTTTATTTTAATTTTTAATTTATTAATTAAATATTGAAAGGGATCCTAATAAATTTGAAATGATTGATGGATCTAGATTCGTTTCTCTGTTATATTAGGGTTTTTGGGGTTTTAAAACTACTAACGGATTAGCTGAATTTTGATAGGACTGAGCACTTCATACATCATTCCACATGCTTTGAAGTTCTTTCTTCTAATTAGTTATCAAATTTGAAAGGTAAGTCTTAATTTCAATTGGAAGGGAATTTATTCTTGGAGCTCTTCAAAAGATGAAAGGCAATATAAATAATTGTATTTCAATTGACAAGTATAAATTAATTAAACTCTTTCACCAAAAAAATGCAAAAAAAAAATTGTTCTTTCAAATGTTTACAATTTTTAACAATTGAGCACCCCATACTATTTTCAGGAAGAAATGATTTATTTTCAATAAAACTTATTTTGAACACATTAAGTTGTCATATGTGTATCATTAATTTTACAATTCAGTAACATAACAACTATTCTATTGTATTTTTTCAAGTTGGAGCACACTTCATTATACAAAAAAACTACTTAGATTATGTCATAACCATATTGGGGCATCCATGTGCAATCCAAGCTTGAGAGATGTAAGAATGATAAGGATTGGGCACCTAAGAAAAGATAATACACAGCTCAGAAAACAATAAAAATAAAAATCCTACATACCAAGCAAGTTAGCAAAGCTAGCATAAGTGGGGTGCACCAATTTTTTTTGTTCAACGCTTGTTGTGAGAGCATACATGTATGGGATGGAGAGGCAATGTCAAGCCTAAGTCAATTGAAACCTTGCAACTCACTGCATGTCTAATTCTCAACAATCAGCCTTTTAAATTGAACCAAAATACCAAAAGAAGTTTATTAATGGCTAGATTTGAGAAAGTTCTAGGTGTGAGTAATTAAGGGCTAGGGGCTCTAAAATTTGTTGTGTTTTGTACCATTCCAGGATTCAGTGAATCGATAGTCACGGGTAGGAATTTAAGTTATTTAATGAAAACAATTAATGTGTATACCTCTATGTCGAAACTGTTTTCCATGTTGATGCAGGCCACTACCCTCTTTATTGTCTTACCAAAAGGCATGATAATGAGGACGAAGACCTAAAATTATGGACTTCACCTTCAAAGAATGCCTTGCAATCACATTGGTGAGGAGTGATAAGAAGATCACAACAATCCAATGTGTCAAATCTCAGTTGATAGTGTTAATTAAAGACTTATATTGTAAATTTAATATAAGACTTATAGTTGTTTCTTACTCTTTGCGTCTTAACACATTTAATATTTTATGGTTGTCTCTGCGACTTGACCCAATTCGTATTATAAGGTGAGGATATGCATGCATAATAATCCTTAGTTATGACTATGAGATGAGGATTTAAAGGGAAGAGGATGTAACGACAAGTAATTTTTATATGTATTTTGGTGGCGCTGAGGACAAATGTTGTGAGAAACCACAAATGTTTGGAAGGACGAAGGGAGATTACATCACGATCATGCCACCCATCAAATTGAAGAATATTCTTGAGCCAACAATTGTTTTTTTAATTTATTAATAACCATTGTTTCTCCATATTGTGTGCCCAATAACACCTCTCTATAGCAATGCATAAATCGACCTCAGCACGGTTTGTGATCCTAGCTACATGTCATTATTTGTATTTGCATGACATCAAATGTTGTTTATAGTTGTCGTGAGTCCATGATATTCATGTAAGAAATGAAGTCTTGCAGAGGAGGACTCATCAAACCAACATTTTGAATTTCATTTTGAAGAAAAAAGAGTGGACATTGGTAGCAAGGTTCATATAGGTAGTAGGCATAAAGTTTTTAGCTCGTTTCAGGCCTAGTAGTAGACTAGTAGTTGTTCTTTTTTATTATAGTCGTAGTTGTTGACACATGGTCACACTTTAGATTGCATCCCCAAGTGACTCGGGAGTCAAAGCCACATCTTGATGGTTATTGCGTCGTAGTCATCAATGATTACTGGGCATCTTGCACAGCTAAGCAGTGAGTGCATGACATGAGTGAGTGAGTGATTATAATTTATCTTATTTCCAATATTTTGAATGATGAGTTGAACTTTAAAGAATAGGAATGTCAACATCTTGAGAAATTTATATGGATGGGTAATTTCAAATGTTGCCCTTCTTTTGAAATGTTGATATAAATTATGCACTTTTTAATTGGAAGGGTAAAATTCATATTTTAAATTTTTTTTGAAGGGTAATTTTAACTTTACACTTCTGGGAAGGGCTAAAACCCTTTGGAAGGGCTAGGAAGGGTTCAATTTTGAACGTAGAATCCAATCATGGCAACAAAATGTTAATGGACTATAGTCAAGTATATGTATGTGTATTTTAGATGAATTTGATCCAAGAGTACTGACCTTTTGAGTACTATCAAGAAGGTTAGTTCAAAAATTATACAAAGATTAAAGTGAACATTATAGAAGTAAAAATGTTCGATAATGAGGGGTGACAAGTGCAAGGTGGTCATCCTTAACCCTGACGAAAATTAGGAAGCAACCTTTGTATGGGAAATAAACGAGACTATTAAAAATCAAATCGTAAGGAATATCTTTATTGAAGCAAATGAGAGTAAAAAAGATACTGGTGATTATGGACTCCATAGCAATAATCCATCATATGGTCAATAACTCATTACCTTATGAAGCTCCATTGGGTTGAATAGTCTTTATAATATAAAGACTGTTGGAAGGTTTTAAATACATAGATTTTTTCCATGTTTTGTGAGGGTTCAGCACCTCAACACACAGAGTGGATAACCACGTCTATAGCTTACAATGTGGAAAAACAAGGACAAAGGAGTGGGTGGGGGGTTTGGATATAATTTTACCATCTCCCATGATAATCATTAAATCAATAAACATTAATTACATCCAATGCAAGTTGATGACCCAAAGGTCATCACGACATTAATGATCATGAAACACCATGCTACACCATACCCCAAAACCTAAGGTGAAATTCATTTGAACCATAATGTGATGGGTTTGAAGGAGGAATGTGGGTTAATGTTTACTCCTTGTAAATTATTGTCACTTGCTCCCTCTATTTCTCTCCACAAGGTCTAGAAAGAGCTTCAAGTTATGTATCTATGCGCTAGTTTGGGAGCAGCCATCCTCATCATTTGGAATTCTTAGCATCAAATCAGTCATTTAGTTTGGGAGCAGTCATTTAACTAAATGACTATTCAATTGAACTAAATGGAGCTACATGCAACTAAATGTAACCGAGGTGAACTGAATGTAACTGAGCAAAATTGAATGGAACTCCATGCAACTAAATGTAACTGAGCTAAAGTGAATGTAATTGAACCGAACTGAATGTAACTGAACCGAATTGAATGTAACTAAACAGAATTGAATGTAACTAAATTGAACTAAATGTAACTGAACATAACTGAATGTAACTGAACAAAACTGGATGTAACCAGTGCTTCTCCATCAGTGTCATCTTCAACAACCACTTGCATAAATTAAGGAGTTGATTCCTTAATTAATTGAACTTGTTTTATCACAAGTAAGACTCAACTAATGTCTTATTGATTCGAGTTCACTTGGTGGCATACATGGGCAATTCGAATTCTCTATCCGTCTCTGTGCTCATATTAATTTTCTCTACATGGTCCAAATGTGTTTTCATTAATTAATCATCTATATCATATCACTCTCATAAGAATTGTTTCAAACCTATGATCATATGTATTACCCCAGGTCATATAGTCACATGCTAAAGTAAATCACTCTAGGGGTAGCTAATCCCTAAAGGATACTTGTAGCACATGTTGACCATGAATAGCCATGCATCACATAGTATATCCTCGAGACTTAATACAACATAATTGATGTAAACTTAATACACCATATATTCTGGACTTTATACAACACAAGTCTCAAACATTAACATTAGGTCATGATCTTAACCATAAGAACCTAGTACGAGAAACTCTCGTGAATAGGACTTGATCAAGGTCCTAGCTTGATACAACACAAGCTCTTTAACTTAACACAATAAGTTAGTGAACTTAATACAACATAAGTTCCAGACTTGACACAACAAGTCTGATGGAGAGGATCTTAACTTAATACAACATAAGTTATGTACTTGACACAACAAGTCTCATGGAGGATGACTCTCGGTGTTGTACATCTAACCAAATTCACCAAAAGGTGGATAACATAAAGAATATTTATACATACTAAGGAAATGTCAACCAATGATAACTCTATAACCTTGGGGTGTACTTGGATTTCATGATATTGCCCCAACTTTTGGGTCTTGACTTGATCAAGTTGGAATTTCAAGCTCATGTGACCTTTTGTTGTATATTTTAAGCACCCGAGCCCAACAAAAGTTGAAGTTTATATTCTCGCAATATGGGCCACTGCAATTGAGATGTTGGAATGATATGACCTTTTGTTTCATGATTCCAAATGTATAATCGTGTGTTTTGGATCTCATTTCATCGTTTGCTTTTAATTATTTTTTAGGTTACAATCTTGTTTTTAGATAAAACAGTTAAAACTATATTAATAAATGTTGGTTGTGGAGCCTGATATTTCAGAGATATTATTAAGTAGTTGTGTTTGTACCCCAGGTTTACTGTACACTTGTCCCAGCTGGGGGGTGCAGGGGGACTTAGTCGACCCTGCGATGTGTGTTGGCCAACAGTTTTGCGAACCCGTGGCATTTGGTTAACCGTAGTATTTTCCCATGGTATTTCCTCTATAAAATAAAGCATTGTAAAATGATTGTGTATTGTATTGTAGCATTGTAAACAATCTCTGTGATTGTGTGAGAGAGAGACTATGAGAGCGTGAAGAGGAAGTGCAGTGGTATTGTTGCAGGTTATATCCCTTCATCTTTTTGGACAGTAATAAAAGGACTGGCAATTTATGTGTGGATGTAGCCCATCATTTGGGTGAATCACATTATATCTGTGTCTCTATGTAATGTGTTTAATGTGTTTTGCATCTTGTTTAATGATTTGACTGTTATTGCTCTACGGTACTATTTTCTAACAATACAAAGGGTTGTGGCTAAATTAAACAACCAAAAGGGTAGACAATGTCCAAAATTTCAAACCACAATATACCATAAGTGCCAAATTCAACTTATAAATAACTATTGACCATTAACTTTCCTTTCTATAAGTTGATTGTATCCTAAAGAAGTGTTAACTATAAATCCTAACATATTGGCCACATAGCTAAATAAAATGACATAACATTTAAAATGTGGGACTATCATGCTAAATCATGAACATTATAGGCATCTTCCATGGAAACTTCTCCATAGCTATGAGGTTTCGACGTCATCTTTGAAGATGGCCGTTCTCCATATCCTTCTATGTCCTATTGCATAGTCACATCTTCCATGCAATATATTTCCTTAACACACCTAATAGAATCAAAGGATTTTTCTACAACTAACTATGAACTCTTGGTGTGATAAAGTATCATATTGTATTACATGTCTACATCCAAAAACAACTTGTCCACCCTTCTGCCAATTGATTTTATTCTAGTTTCAAGGTCAATGAAATTTTTTTTTTGAGATTCTATATGATTATTGATGCTTTGATTTAAATGGAGAATTACTTCCTAAAGGGATTCTAATTGATTTACCAATGGCCTTACACCTTTCTCAAATCCACCACGTCACATGATGCATATTTACCGTTGTGTCAATGTTCTTCCATCAAGACTAGTTGATGTATTCCCCACTCTAGTTGTTATTATGGCCTTCCTCTACCAATGAAACTTAAACAAAACAGATCAAATAGATGCATAATAAACCACAAGACAAAGACTTGGAAAAACCCTTCATCCAAACAAAGCAATGTACTAGAATTGTTCTTGGTTTAGGCCTTCCACCTCAAACCACCATCCCACATATTTTAGAGAACAAGAATAAGACTAGGGATGGAAAAAGAATAACTCCCCACACCCTCGATCTACACAAAAACCAAACAAGGAGCAAAATAAAAATTGTTGAATACCTAAATGTTTTTCTCCTTACCAATACCACATAATTCGAAATGAACCTAAACTTAAAGTGTAGAGATTTGTAGCATTGGGTCCTACACAATCACTGCAAGGATCACTTTAAATTACCATTGACAACTTAGATTTATCCCACCAACAAATAAGGAACCCATCTCATCAACCATGAAATTCCTTGTCTATGTATGAAGGGAAGCATGTTGAATGAATGAGGCACATGAAGGATGTAAATCATTTGACCTTGAAAGGCTCCCGCCGACATGTGTTTTCCACCCTCCAAGCCTTGTCATAACTCATGCTTCAAAACATTAAATTCAAGGGATAAGACATGCGGTAGGATATTCCCCATTTTTTCATCAACCAATATTTGTCCAAATATGTGTTATGTACCAAATTCCCAAAATAGCATAAAAATAGAAATAAATAGTAACCCAATTCCTTGAAAATGAAATAAATAGATGAATAAGAAGCCCCTTTGAGGGGGGAATCATCCTTACGCAATGTATCAAATGCATAAGACAATATGAGATCATCCTAAAACAAGGTCTCCTTGGGATATATATAGGAGACCAAGGGTATAATTATAATTCTAGTCAACCTCCTAGCTAACCAATAAAGACAATACTAATATAATATAGAAATGTAATGTTGCAATATATATGGCTTAGCATGCCCCTCCCCTTTAAACAAGTGTTGTCCTCAACACTTGATTAACTATGGGTGTTTATGCTTGAAGAACTCATCTTCCCATATAACCTCTTCTATTAGAAAGTTCTTCCACTTGATCAGATACTCGGTTATTGCTTGATTTCGTAGTTGCTTGATCCTTGTGTCAAGGATCGTTTCAAGTTCTAATATCAATTTTCCTTCTTCATCAATCTTTGGTAAAATAATATGGACTAGTATCTTGTCTCTAATTACCTCTTTTATGGAAGATTGGATGCACAAATGAATATGGAGGCAACTCCAATTTGTGAACCATACTTTGAATCCTCTACAACACCTTCTAACGTCCATAATACTTGGGTGTTAATTTATTGTCCATCTTTTGTTGCTCGAGGGACATTTGTTTGTATAGTTGTAGCCTCAAAAGTATCCAATCCACCACTTCAAATTTCCTTTAACTGTGATGTTGATCTACCTGTTTTTTCATCCTATATTTTGATCTAGTTGTTAGTACCCAGGTCTACAGCTAGGATTGTCTACCTGTTTTAAACTTGAGACCCTGTTTGGATTAACACTTATTCCACCATTCGAACATAGAACTAAATGCTTTCAACCTTTAAGTCTAAGTGCCCTAACTTTTCCTTGTAGCAGTCGAGTGCAAACCTCAGGGATAACATTTTCAGGCGCCATTGTCGAGGAGCGAAGTGATGAAGTTATCTTCCTTGGGATATTTCTATTGATTATATCTAATTTTTTAGGTGAGTATAAGTCAAACAATGTTAGTGACTACAATTTTTGCCTGGTAACTTTATTGTATAATTATGGCTTCCAGAAATACTGGGACTCAAGGAAATCCATCATCTCCTTTGTTTCGAGCCCAGTTTTATCTAGAGTAAGTTATCAAAGAAACCAGAGCTTCTTACAAATCTGCATCTGCATCTTCAAGTACGTCAAATTCTTTTGTGAAAGATAATCTAGGTCAATAAATTAGTCTTGGTGTTCATTTAGGAGAATCACTACCTTCAACAAAAGAAGAAAGAAATCCAACTCCTTCTATCTCAATTCATGAATTTGAAGTGTTTGAACCTAAAGAAGGAATTAAGTTTAAAACTAAAACACTTGAACTTTCTAAAATACCTGATTATGAAACAATCTTGAGGCGAGCTAGAACTCTGATTGAATCAGTATCTTCTAGACTTGCAAGTTTCTAGAAGCCTCTTGAACTTGTGATTTCATAAGAATCTTCATCTTTTCCTCGAAATTTTCATTCTCCATATTTGGAAGAAGAATAAGAGGTTTATTTTCTAAGTACACCACTCAATTTTTTTCCCAAGATATCTGAAAAGATTAAACAGGAAGTATTGAACTCTCCATTGTCAACTCCTCAAGCAATTTCTTGTGAAAAAAGTACATTTGAATTTAAAACCTTCATCAACCCATTTTTTCTGTAGAGCATCTTTTGGAAGACATTATTAAGCCTTAGGAGATTAAAATTCCCTTTCCCCAAGCATTTGTCCATGTGTTGCAATCCATATCTATTCCTGTATCACAAGCATTTTCTCCTCCTAAAGTTAAAGCATCAATTTCTTCACAAACTCATGCTATATCAACAATGGTTGGTCAACCTCCTAATAGGATGGATGCCATTGTGGCTACCAGGTATGCCCCTATAGTGTTTCCACAACCCTTGAGTTCCTTACCCGGTGGTGACTATCTAAAGTACCTCCCTATGTTCAATGGCCAAGGAGAAGTTACTACATAAGGACATCTCAATGCTTAGAAGAGTTATGCGAATAACCAGAATATTGAAAATGAAATGTTTGGATGAGAGTTTTTGTACAAAATCCATATGGGGAAGTTAACAAGTGGTTCCAAGAGTTACCTTCCAATTCCATAAATGGAATTGATGCATTGGAGGAAGCTTTTATGAAACAATGGGGAGATAAGAAGGAATATATTTATTACATCACAGAGTCTGTGCACTCAAAAGAAAACCTAATGAGCATGTGGTTGGTTTCAGTAAAAGATTCAATAAAATGTACAACAAAATTCCCGTTGAAATTAAACTCACATAAACCTATGCCAAACTCACTTTGTCCAATGCATTTGATGCATATTTCTCGCTATTACTTAGAGAAAGAAGGGTTGTAACCCTTGTAAACTTTGCAGGAATCTTCCTTGGAAGTAGAATATAATATTATGGAAGCTGATAGACTTAGAACCAAGCCTCAATATAAGGAAACTGATAAAAGAAAATAGAAAAAAGAGAGGTTGGACCTCCAACCTCTGGTTCAAAGTCTTGGGATCATAAGATTGATGAAATGGAAAAAATGATTAAGGAATTAACTTCAAAGTTAACCAAATTAGAGGTCCATAACAAAACTCAAAACAAATATGCACAATAAACACCTAATAGAAATCCAAATCAGTTTCGTAGGCCTTTTAATCCATAATTTTTTCGAAGAGAAAGAAGAGAAAATGAAGACCAAAATATGGAGCCTCCACTGCAAAATACTATAGATGATTAAATTAATGAATTAAATGATGAAGAGGTTGAACAATTAGGTCCAGAGGTTCAACTCCTTGATGAAAATCAGTTGGTAAGTTTTCTCACACAGGAAGAATATGAACACTCTTTGTTTACGGGTCAAATTCGGGGAAAATTTGGGGATGCAGTTCAGATAAATCAACAAAGGAAATATGATCTCATGAGATCAGGGAAAAAAATAAGTTTTCAGGCACCCCAGAAGAAAATTGCAATTGTGGAAAAGCAGACATTAGGTAAGGAGGAAAAAAAGACACAAGATCAGTTGAGTAACAAAGGTAAAAATGTGGAGTTGAAAGATGTAAAAAAAAAAATCTGGTTATTTTAATCTTGAGCAAGAAATAGGTAAGATTAAGATTCTCATACCCTTGACTGAATTGGTTAAGAGTCAACCCTTTAAAGAGTTCATTTTAAAAATTTTACATCCTTCTGCAGACCCCCCTCCTACTGATTTAGTAAACCTCCAAGATGTGAATCCAATAATTTTTTTTGGCCCAGAATAAGATGAAACAACATGCTTGCCTCTTTTTTATATAACCATGTGTATTCATGATAAGATGGTGCACAATTGCCTCCTTGATTTTGATGCATCCCATGATCTAATGCCAAAAGTAGTAATGGAATCACTTGAATTAAGTATTACTAGACCTTTTCATGACCAATATGCTTGTGATTCTAGAGTTGTGAAATGTATAGGAATCACAAAATATTTAGTAGTCAACCTACCCCAACTGCCAATGAAAAGCATTCTAATGGATGTAGTTGTATTTGGTATTCCTACAAAATATGGAACGTTATTGTATAGATATTATACCATAAAATGGGAGGGACATTACATATGGGTTATTCTTATGCCACATTTCATGTGTTTGGAGGTGAAGACGGGCAGTTGTGTAGAGACGTGCAGTAGGCATATCTTGTAAGTGATCATTGAAATCCATCGAACCATCATTTGTATGTTGTTCATGAAATTCTAGATTCATGTGTTTTACATTTTGATGATCATATTTCAGCTCCAGTACAAGTTGAGAAAGAGGTTAAAAAACAACCACTTGCAGAAATTGAAGATAAGCTTTGGAGGATGTATTTCAGATGGTGTATCTTCCACAGAAGGCTCTGGAGCAAGTATTTTGTTGATCTATCATGTTGATGAAATATTTCTTTAATGTACAAACTCGAATTTGAATATCCCAACAATATAGTTGAATATGAAGCGTTAGTTTTGGGTTTGAGGGCCACTGAAGACATGAAAATACAAGAATTGATAGTATTTGGAGATTCATAATTAGTATCATAATGAAGTGTGGGATTTGATTGAGAGTTATTTCTTAGCGTTTAACATTTCTTTTGTTTCCAACAATTGCAATGAAACTATAGATTCCTTAGCGTTGGTTGCTAGTTGTTTCTAGGTGCCAACTGAGCCTCATCTTAGATATCTTGTGGAAGACATGCATAAACCTTTAGTTCCTGACAATGTAAATAATTGGCAACTGTTTGAGGATGATGCATAGATTGATAGATTCTTACAGTCAATTGGTGAATTTTCAAGATCTTTGATTGATCTGGAGGAAGAAATTGAAGAGTTGCATAGTTCAGATTTATTTAACACGGTTGTTGGTCATGACATAATTGAACTCAAAGGTAATTTCTTACCCAAAGGTTGGTTCCACTTGATAGATTATTTAGTAATCATGATACACTACAAAATCCTTTGGCTCGGCCTATACAAGACAACATTGTAGATTATAATATTGGTACAAAGTTTGATCCTAAATTGGTGAAACTATCCAAAGCTTTGTCTAATGAAGAGTGGAAGAGATATGTATAATTAATGAAGGAATTTGTAGATATGTTTGCATGGTCTTACAAGGACTTGAAGACCTTTGACACAAGTATTTTCCAGCATAAAATACCTCTGAATCCTTCTACCAAACCATTCAGGCGAAAATTAAGGCAGGTTAACTCAATGTTGTTACTAGTTATTGAAAAATAACTCAAAAAATTACTTGATGCCAAAATTATTGTTCCTTTGAGATTTTCCACTTGGGTTCCTAACCTTGTGATTGTGAGGAAAAAGAATGGTGAAATCAAACTATGTGTTTATTTTCATAAATTGAACAACAACTCTCCTAAGGATAATTATCCTTTACCAAAGATGGGCCAGACTTTTCGAAGAGTGGCGGAGCACAATGCATTTTTGTGATAGATGGGTTATCCATGTATAACTATATTGTTGTCCATGAAGAAGACAAAGAAATACGACTTTTATATCACCCTAGGGGACATTCATGTATGACAGGATTCCATTTGGTCTGATGAATGTCAAGGAGACTTCTCATAGAGCTATGGATATATCCTTCGTAGGAGAAAAAAATAAATTCATTGTTATCTACTTGGATGAAATTATAGTGTTTCCCAAGTCAGATGAAGAGCACCTTAAACATCTTAAGCAAACCTTTTTTAAGAAAATATGGTCTTTCTCTTAGTACCCAAAAGTCCAATTTTTCAATGTAGGAGGGAATAATTCTTGGGCATATAATTTCTAAACGTGGAGTTATAATTGATCCAGATAGGGTGGCAACTATTTTGAAAATTGATCTTCCCAGGAACAAAAAGGGAATTCAATATTTTCTTGGTAAGATTAATTTCCTTAGAAGGTTTGTCTCAAACTTCGTTGAAATTATAAAGCATATTACAGTTATGTTGAAAAAAGATGCAAGAGTTATATGGACTAGAGAAGCTAGAGAGTCTTTTGACAGAATCAAGCAATCCATAATTGAAGCACCCGTGCTTATCAGCCCGGATTACTCAAAGGAATTCCTTACATTTTCTTTTGCTTCCAAGGACACCATTATTATTGTCTTATTGCAAAAAACTAAAGATGGATATGAGTATCCTATTGCATTTTTCAGCAAGGTTTTGAGGTATGCTGAATTGAGGTATGACATCTTAGAAAAACAAGCATATGCCTTAATGAAAGCCCTAAAATATTTTAGACTATATATTCTTCAATGAAATATAATTGTGTATGTTCCCAGCAGTGTTGTAAAGATGTTTTGGTCCAAACCGACAGTGAAGGTAAGTAGCGTAAGTGGATGGCTAGACTACTCGACTATGATATTGAAATAAAACCAACGAAATTAATAAAGGGTCAAGGTCTAGATAAACTACTTGTTGATTCAAATTGCAAGGCACTTGGGCTAAATCTAGTTCTAAATCAATCTGCTATGAATGAGAGACAAGAGAATGATGAAAGCTCACAAGTTATGGATAAATATTTTGCATCTGTTTGGTATAAAGTTATTATGCTTTTTTTGGTAATCTTTAGTTTCTACTTGATTTTGATAGGGAAAAGTTTAGATCTTTGAAACTGAAAGCCCATAAGTATTGCATAGTAAACCAAACTCTATTTTAGCAAGACCTCGATGGTGTATTGTTTAGATGTATTGATGAGGATGAAGTTGATATGGTTATAGCCAACCTACATAGTGGATCATATGGGGGACACGGATATTGGAAGACGACAACTTTCAAAATCCTAAGGGTAGTATAATATTGGGCATCTTGATTCTCTAATGTATTTTCCAAGGTTCGATCCTATGTAGAAGGTCAAAAATTTTGTTGGATGCCCCTTTCCAGCAACAGAGATTAGATTTTATAGGAAAAATTCATGCCCCATACAGAGGGCATCATAAGTATATCCTGACAACAACAAACATCTTCACCAAGTGGGTAGAATCTATTCCAACAAGGAGAGCAATTGATAAGGTAATCATGAAACTTTTGGAGGAATGTGTTTTTGCACGGTTTAGATGTCCATGTAAGTTGCTAACTGATAATTCTCCAGCCTTTAAGTCAACTGATATGGTATATTTATACGAAATGTATAATGTAATCCTAAAACATTATACGCCTTAATACCCCCAAAGCAATGGCCTTGCAGAGTCTACCAACTAAAACCTTGTCAACAACATAAAAAATTACTATTTGAAAATAAAAGGAAATGGGACACAAGGCTTAAATATGCACTTTGGGATGATAGGATAATTACTAAAAAATCTATTTGTACTTCTCCTTTCCAACTTGTGTATGACACTGATGCAACTTTTCCTTTTCAGCTAGGCTTGCCAGTTTTAAAAATTTTACTATATGAGATTGAGGAACTAAATGCTATTCAATGAAGAATATATCAAATGATTGAAGCCCAACAAGTTAGAGAAACATTGTTGGAAAAAACATAGCAATATCGTGATTTCAAAGGGGATTTTGAACTTGTGTCTAAGATGAATACAATTAGATTAATGTTAGTCATGGATACTTAGTTCAACTGGGATATTGCTTAGTTGGATCTCAAAAGAAATGATATCATAAATGGAACCAGAATCAAATCGATTGAACATGAAAACCAAAAGCGAAAGTTTATTCATGTATATAGCTTGCAAGGGAAAATATAACGAAATAACAGAGTGTAATATGTATTTGAAACAAACAGTCTCCTAGAGCTTGATAGAATTGCTAATCACTTCAAAGATGATAATTTTAGAAGACCATCAAATCTAAACTTTTATGTCAAAGAAAAGGAATGGTCGATGATGTAGGGATTGAAATATTATATGTTGGTGACCTTGCCATTCCAGGAATAATAGATGCATGATTAAGGAATAAAATTTGAGCTATGTGAATCCTTTAAAAGGACTGATGTCATTTAAAAGGGACTATATGGTCTTGTTGCAGCTGCAACTATTTCCCAATTTTTTTAAAATTTTGGACCCTCCTTTTAATTTTATCTTGCCTGGATTTGTTTGGGATTGCTGAACTTTGTTGCTCCTCTGCTACAAGTTTGGATCTTTTGAGGATGGATTGAGGTTAAGTGTTTAGCATTTTCGGAAGTTGAATAACTATCTTTTGTCTGCTAATGCTTTTGGTTTGAACTTGAAGTTTTGGTTTGTAGATAATTTCCTTTTCACTGTCGGAAGTTTATTGAACAATGAATCGGGGCCATAGTCCTCTACGCAGCCGCCATTGCGGAAGCTAAATTATGAATGTCCCGATGGACAATCATGTTTTTTCGCCGATGTTTTTATCTCCTTTGTTTATTTGTTCAAAACTTTTGACTATCATCATTTTATGTTTTATCACTATCGAAGCTTTAGTCCTATGTGTTGCCGCTGTTTCGGATAGCAGATTGAAAGCACCCCGAAGAAAGCCCATATATTTGCCGATTCCGCGGGTTTTTTGTAATAAATGATTTGCTTTCTTTCACTATCGAGATTGTGGTTGACATTTGATCGGAAGCCTAGTCCTTTGCTTCGCCGATACATAGTCCCCAAAGCTTCTGACCGTCGATGTTTTTTTTGTTGACTGCGGAACTGTTAGTCAGTTTGTCTCTCGTCGTTACGGCTATGCAGGGAACTATCCGGGCGATGCTTTAGTGGTTCCAATCTCCGACGCTTAGCTATTGGGCATTTTTAGCATTTGGGAGTGTCGGCATTGTGGAAAGGTTGAGGACTAATCATCCGACGCATAGTGCTCAAAGCCTCCGGTCACCGACGTTATGCTACCTGCCATTGCAGATGTTTTAGTGGATTTCTGTCCGATCCTTAGCGTTTTTGTTCTCGACTGCTGATAGGGTTTTTTTCCCGCCTTTTGGTGTGTTTTTACACTATTTTATGGAATGGCAGATTTTTCTCATGGGTGCTGGTCGAGTCGGAGTTTTTCTGAGAGGAAGAGTGCAGCTCGGGTTTTGGTTTCTTGAGGAGTAGTTGTTACATTGTCCTGGTTCATGTTTTCATCGAAGGGTTTTGAATTAGCTCAGAGGCAGCAATGAATTAAGATAAAGAGTATATTCTATCAGGGTTGTGATTTTAGTTGGACAACAGGTTTAGAGGTTTCAGACCCAGCTTGCAGGATTTTTTCTTTACATCATCATGTTTTATTTTCATGCATTAATATTGTTAATAGTTCATTTTACAAGATGTATGTTTTAATACAGTTTGTGTTACTTTGTCAAACGTTAAGTGATCTGAGAACTGGTTATTCATGACAGGTTGATTGCTGTTGTAGAGAAAATATGTCTAGAAGACGAAGCAGAAGAAAGGAGGCAGCAAGAAAGAGAAGAAGAAAGTAAGGGTCTGAGATCTCAAACAGATCAATAGCATCATAGGCCCAGGCTTGGGAGAAGTTAATCAGTTACCAAGCTGGTCCTTTTTTTATAAAGTGCTCTTAAAATCTTAAGCTGAAATGTAACGTATTGCATAAATCATGAGCAACTCACAAAAGGACAAAATTGTGGGATTGAACGGTTGGGGGAAGCCCAAAGGTCACCAAGGGGCAGCCTAAGAGTTTTGCTTGTAGTATAAATATAGGAGAGTTAGATAGAAGTAAGGACTTTTTCCTAGATAGATTTGTGAGAGTATAATGTAAGAAGAACTATTTCCTTTTGCATAGAGAAATTACAAGTTTCCTGTTGGAGAAAGCTTTGTGGAAGGTTTCAAATGTTGTGCAATGGATTTGTTGAATGTGAATTATTTCATTTTCAGCTGTTATCCACTAACTGTGAGATCGTTCTAACTCTTTGAACCTATGTTCTTGTTATGAATGCGCTCTAGTTTATTCTATGAAATTTCCACTATGAGTAATGAATGTTGTTCATAAACAATTAGCTATCTGGTTGTTCATATATCTATAAATGTTCATGTGTTTTGAAATAAGTAACACTATCTATGATTTTTCTTAATGCATGCACAAAATACATTACTCATTGATGAATAATAATCTTGCTCCCTAGGGATAGGTTAAATAGTTAGTTTTAGTTTTTTCTTGCTGTGTGTGGTTTAGATGCGAGAGAGTTAAGACGAGAGGTAAGAACCTGTGCATCACATTTTGACCGCTCCTCATATTCTCTATCATCTGCATTTTTAGATAGGCACTTGCATCTCATACTTAAATACAAAAACTAAAAACATACATGGTGGACCGGGCCATAACCAGTAAAACCCTTTATTTTTGTTACTTGACCTACGGTAGCCAGACCGTAAACCGGATGGATTCCCCATACCAAATAGTAACGGGCTAGTTGGGAACGTTTACTCGGGAGAATCCCTAACTGTTGTTACCTACGATTTTCCAGGCCTCAACAGTTTTTGGCGCTAGAAGGAGGGCCGCCAGTGCATGGCTGGCCGAGGAAACTTATTTCCTCGAGATTATTCCACCTGTGATAGTTCTGAAAGCAGTCTGTTTCCCAATCCAATTCCTGAAGAGAAGGGTAAAGAGCATCTGTATTCTGTCGATATTAAAGTAGTTAATGATCTGAGAAGACATGCTAGGGCATATTGGAGGATTACCAATTATTCTTGTCTTGCCCAGAAGAGAATATAAGAAGAAAGACTATCCTATATTGGAAGACTCAATGTTGGTTGGATATTTTGAAGAACTGGTACAAACAGCTTTACAGGAAGTTATTCAGCCTTTGAATCAAGTGGGCCCAGATACACCTTACTGTTCAGTTATTCATACCCATGTTCGCTCACCACCTCATTCTCCACCCAGACTCATGGCAAACATGAATGCAAATCAGCCACCCAACCCACCGAATCCACCACCTGCTTGGAGGGCTAGGTCACCTTTAAACCTGGCACCCCCTTTACATGACTTACCTCGGGCTTTTGAGAAAATGCTGCCCAAGTTTGACCCCAAGTGAAAAGATTTTAGTAGATGATCATTTGCAAAGCTTTTACTTGGCTATAGAAGGACTAAGGGCTAGAGAACATGAAGATGTAGTTTGCAGATTGTTTCCGCATACCCTGAAAGGAGCAGCAGCCTCATGGTACTTTTATCTGCCTGCAAACTCAATCACAGACTAGGATACATTTGAAAGGATATTTAGAAGTAAGTATGCATTCCAAAAAACTCATGCAGCATTAATGAAGGGGTTATGCGCTTTAAAGAAAGAAAGAAAAGAAAAAGTGCATAGTTTCACCCAAAGGTTTGCTGCTTATCTTAAGAATTTTTCTGCAACTAATAAACCGTCTGATAAGGTTTTGATCGAATACTATACTTCAGCTTTAGGGCTTGACTTGGCCATGTTTTCCAAGATGCAAGTCAAACCTACGTTATCAGAAACTTACGAAGAAGCTGAGAGGGTAGAAGCTGAAAGAGAGAGCATAGAAGATTATCCTCAGCAGTCAGGAGAAAAAACTTTTGGTAAGAAAGCCTTATTACCGTCTAAGCCTAAGGAGGAGCAGTCACATGACTTCGAAGGAATGTTGAAAATGATGCAGAAACTATCTAACATAAAAATAGATCTGGAAATGGAAAAAGAAGCTCGGAAATCTTATAAGCCTTACTATAAAAGGAGAGAGGACAACAATCAATCTAAGCCTCCTCCACATAGTCCTGCATCAATGAATTTGACGGAGGTAAGGATGGATAATTTTTGCAACTTTCATCAGTAGCCTCATTCTGAAGAAAAAACAATTGTCCTCAATGGATCAATTCAATGACATTAGTAATGAATCAGCTATTGGACTCTAAACTAACAGAAGCTGATGATGAAGAGGAAAAGGGAAATAAATCCACAAAAAATCAAGAAGAGGATACTCTGGTTTTATGGGACTGTGTCTCGATGTTTGATACAGAAAAAGAAGGCTATGTGAAACAGGAGGAGATATCAGAAACAAACGTGACAACAAGAATCGAAGGATTGATAAAAGAGGACAGATTAGTACTCCCGAAAAATCAAGAGACTTCAAAAGAATGTAAAGAAAATTTAGAAGAGCACCACAGCTGATAAAATACCAGAATTCACCATTACGAGTCAAAATCCAAAGCAAATCAACATGCATTTTAATCCCATTGAGGAGAAGACTAATGATGTAAAAAAGGATCTCAAAGAACATAAGATGGAGTATGATATTGTGGAAGATATTAAGAGGGCTAAGGCAAATATCTCGTTGTTTGAAATGTGCAATGTGCCTCAACAAAAAGAAAGATTGTTAAAAGCACTTGAAATACCTGAGGAAAAGCTTCCCACTGACAATCAACCTAAAGAAGAAGAAATTGGTGAAGCAAGTGTGGGGGGTAAGCCTAAATACAAAACACCACCATTTCTATTAACTTTTGAAATTTTCAACTATAACATGCACAATTGTTTAGTAGACTCAAGGGAATCAGTCAATGTTATGTCGCTTTCAGTCTGCAAAAAGATAAATGGATAGCCTAAACCATCTACTTGGTAGGTTATTCAGTTAGACAGAACAAATGTGAAGGCAATTGGGGAAATGGAGGACGTTTTGATTCAATTATCTTCAAATGAAAAGGTATGTTAGTTCATCGATATTGTAGTAGCAGACATACCTGAGGCATATGGACTTGTTTTGAGTCGGGATTGGTCAGCAAAGCTAAATGGATATTTTGCATCAGATTGGTCACATCTGTGGTTTCCTTATAAGGGAAGTCCCAAACAAATAAAAGTATTAAGAGAGCCCCATATGAAGCACAATGTTACTCAGTTGGAGGGTAAGAATGAACCAGTGAATTCTGTGTTGGGAAATTACTTTATTGAGCTTGAACCAGGAAATTACCAAGCAGAAGAATCCAGTGGTACACCAGACACACACCGATCTCCTTAGATTTTCACGGGCTGATGAATTTGACTGTAAAATAGTAGACCCAGTTTCAGATGTAGTTGTTGATTCAAGTACAATAGAAGTAGATAGTTTTTGGACACTTTTTTTTTATGGATCTAAACCTTTGGAAGGATCAGGAGCTGGCTATGTCTTAATCGATCCAAAGAAAAATAAACATTTTCTTTCATGTAGATTAGAGTTTGAATGTACCAATAACATAGCCGAATATGAAGCATTAGTTCAGGGACTAAGAAAAGCAATTGAATTAAAAAGTAGAAGTGTATGGGAATTCTGAAATAATTGTAAAGCAAATTCGAAAACAGATACATTGCATCTCACCTCATTTAAAAGCTTATCAGAATCAAGTGTGGGATTTGCTGACAAATTTTTATGCATTTAATATTGTATCCATTCCTAGACTTAAGAATGCAGCAGCTGACTTGTTAGCTACCTCAGCTGCAAGGCTTGTACCTTCAAAGAACAAGTGTTCTATTGAATTACTTTTCAGGCCTTCGGTTCCAGACATGATTACTAATCTACGAGTTTTTGATGATGATCAACAAATCCTCGAATGTTTGACAAATGACGAGACTTTCAAAGGGGCAATTATCAATGATGAAGAACACCAAGCTAAATTAAAACTCGACAACTTTATTCCTAAACGGGTTAGGACCTTAGAGCGGATGTTTGATTTAGACAACAAGTTCAGAAGACCAGCAAATGTCAAGACTCATAGCTCATCTTTACAATTCGAGCTGATAAATTTAGGAACTGAAGTTGAGCCCAAATATGTGAATTTGGGAAAGTGTTGCTCCCCAAGTGAAAGAAATAAGTTCATTAGTTTGTTCAAACAGTACAAAGATGTATTTGCCTGGACATATGAAGAGCTCAAAACATATGACACCAAGATTATACAACATGTTATTCCAATTAGATTTGGAGTCAAGCCTTATCAGCAACCTTTGAGGGAGATACATCCAAAACTGGAGCCTTTAATTCAGAGTGAAGTGAAAAAATTATTGGATGCCAAATTTATATTCAAAGTCAAACACTCAAAATGGGTTTCAAATCTGGTGCCAGTAAGGAAGAAATCTAGAGAAATCAGGCTATGTGTGGATTTCAGAAACCTAAATCGTGCTTCGGACAAAGACAACTATCCAGTCCCACCCATGGAACAGATATTGCAGATTGTTTTGCATTCTGAATTATTTTCCTTATCAGATGGATTCTCTGGCTACAATCAAGTGTTAGTAGCTAAAGAAGACAGACTTAAAACTACATTCAGAACAAAGTGGGGAACCTTTGCTTACAGAAGAATGCCCTTTGGACTCATTAATGTTGGAGCTACTTTCCAGAGGGCCATGGATATAGCTTTCCACAGTCTAATTGGCCGTAGTGTTCTAGTATATCTCGACGATGTCACGATATTTTCAAAGAGGAGATAAGAACACGCATTCCATCTAAAACAATTTTTTTAGCGTTGTCGTAAATATGGCATCTCACAGGTTTGAAACACGGGTTACTTTACATTCCTTATCTTCAAGGGCACATTGCAGGTTTGCCATGCAAAGATTCCCATGAACAGTTGCAGCAACTGCTAATTCTAGGGGAAAGGAAAAAATGTGGTGCTGGACCGGAGAGCTTGACGTGAGGGTTCGCAGCTGAAGGTCGCCGGTGGTGAGATCCGTAGGGCCCAGTGAGGGCTGCGTGTCTCAGACTAGGAGGCATTTCCACTGCTGAATTCGTGGTTGTCTGGCTCATGAGTTGAGGGTTCGTCTGTAGCTGTCCGATGGCTGAGATGGGAGGTGCGCCTCCAGACCCGAGATCTGATGCCTTTGATCATCTAATTGACCCGCAGAATAGGAGATCAGGCATAAGAGATCCCCCGAAGTTTGTCAATAGAATAGAAGATGTGTTGGAAGTAGCCCTCCCACCGGAAGAAACTATGTGGGTTGCTCTCTTCCTGGCAGATCGAGCCCTGATTGGGCAATTCACGGGGCGTTGGCCTTCGCCAAAATCCACTGATAGCTAGGTCCAAAGAAACTGGAGACCCCTCATCTCCAAAAATGTTGCATCATACTCTGTCGGAAGGGGATACTTCATGTTTGACTTTGAAACCAAAGAAGACAAAGATCTAATTTTCAGGAATGGCCCCTACTTCATGGGACCGCAAGGTCTCTACCTCAATGGGTGGACCCCGGATTTTGATCCCGAGGCCGACATCCCCAAAGTCGTGCCAGTCTGGGTCAGACTCTCCAACCTCCCCATGCACTGCTGGAATCCCAAATCTCTCCACGCGATTGGGGTTGTACTTGGAAAATACATTGACATGGCTAGCCCAAAGGACCACTACGCCTGCGCCCGCATCTGCGTTGAGGTGGATCTCGAAGCAGGACTGCCAGAAGCTATTAAATTAACTGTGGGGAATTGGTCCCATTATCAAAGGCTCGACTATGAACAACTCCCTTTCAAGTGCCGAGGTTGCCACGAATATGGGCAATTCATCCGCAATTGCCCTAAAAAGCCAGAGATCCATCATGACAAGGTGGAAGGATGGCAAAAGGTGAACAGATCTAAACCCAAAAATCATCCCGGATTGGATCCAAAGTTGGGTGAGGGGAACAAAGAAACTAAGATCATCAATCTTGAAGGGTCTCCTGAAAACTCCAAGACCAAAGAAACCATTGAAGCAAGGGATGATCCCGTAGAAGCCGAAGAGAAATCTAGTAATGGAGATAGCAAGGAGCCTGAAGCAGTCCTATCAGTCCATCAAATGCAGGATCAAGAGGAAGGCACGACAGTGACACAAGTAGGGGGAAACCTGGGAAGGTCAGAGGAAGACTCTGAATTGGAAGAAGAAGAAGAGGAGGAGGGGGAAATAGAACTGACTACCCCAAGGATTTCTAAAACCAAAGGAAGGAAATCCAAGAAAGAATCTAGGGAGCAAGCTACCTATAAGGATAAGCTGCAAGGTTCCCAGCTAACCCTGGAAAAGCTGTTGAAAAACATGAGAAACACCCGCCAGCAGGGGCATGCCCAGAAAGGGATGCCTTCGAACACCAAAAGTAAGTAATGAAGGTGCTCTCCTGGAACTGCAGAGGTCTCAGCAGCAAACTCAAGGAAGAAGCAATGGCAGATCTAGTTTCTTTACATCAACTGGACATCTTTCTTATCCAGGAGACCAAGATGGAGGAAGACGTTTTTCTCCACGTAACTCCAAAATTTTGGAAAAAAAGAGGTAAAGCCACAATTAGTTCTAGAGGCACATCCGGAGGCATTGGTAGTCTGTGGGATGATAAGAAATTTGAGGCTGTTGACATCAAGTACAGTTCTTGTTGGATCCTCACCCTGCTGAGGCAAAAGGACACAAATATCCTGGTAAGAATTTTCAATATCTACGCACCCAATTCTTATGCTGAAAAAAAGGTCTGCTGGAGTCTTCTTCGCGAGGAAAAGAGCAATCTCCAAGGTAATTTAATCCTTGCGGGGGATCTTAATGTCATCCTTAGCCAAGATGAAAAACTAGGGGGCTCCCTGGTCAGAGACCCCATCAGAGAAACTGTTGATGAGATCACTCTGGAATGGGATCTCATGGATGTAAATCCTTCTACTGGAAAGTACACTTGGAATAACAAAATGATTGGGCCTGGTCATATTGCTGCCAGACTCGATCGGTTCCTGGTCCAGGACACCTTCCTCCCACTAGGTCTGAATTTGTCTTCCAAAATCTTACCATTTGGAGGATCGGATCACAAGCCCATTCTTCTTGAGATGGCTAATGATAAGAACTTGGGCCCCATTCCGTTCAGATTCAATCCTTTGTGGGCCAGACAACCGGAATTTCTAAAGACTGTTGCTGATACTTGGTCTCTCCCAGTTACAGGGTCACCCTCCTTCATTTGGGAAGAGAAACTCAGAAGGCTCAAAAGAGCACTAAAATCTTGGGCTAAGTTGCTACCATCTCCCACTCTTAAAAAATCCCTTGCTGCTGTAGCACTGGAAAATCACCAGACTAGAATGGAGGATAAAATCGTGGTTCATAATGATATCGATCTTGAGACCAAACTGCAATCAAATCTCCACGCGGCCTACAGACTTGAATCCGATTAGTGGAAAATAAAATCGAGATGTAAATGGTTGAAAGATGCCAATAGGAATACTAGTTTTTTCCACAAGCAGGAAGAAGCAAGGAAAAAATTCAATTATGTGCTTGAAATTCAGTCTCAGGGAATTCTTATCAGCAATTTTGAAGACGTTAAAACTGAAGCTACGCGGCACTTCAGTGAACTGTTTAAAGCCCAGCCTATTGTGGAAGATATTGATCTCCTAAATCTGGTTCCCAGTGCTATAAATAATACTGATAATGAAGCTCTAACTCAGAAAATCATGCTGGAGGAAATCAAGCAGGCCATTGATGGTATGGAGGATGACAAAGCTTCGGGACCCAATGGCTATAATGCTACTTTCATCAAACTTTGTTGGGATATTATAAAAACCGATCTATTCAAAATGGTTAGCAATTCTCAGAGATGCAGCAAAATCGGTGGCAGCACACACTCTGCTTTTCTGGCACTCATCCAGAAAGAAAAGGAGGCCAAGTCCTTTGACAGGTTCTGACCCATCTCCTTATGCAACATTGGTTACAAAGTCTTAACTAAGATAATAGCCAGCAGACTGAAACATATCCTGCCTAGCCTTATCCCAGAGAATCAGGGCGGGTTTGTTAAAGGCAGGAAGATCTGGGAAAATATTATATTAGTCCAAGAGGCTATTCATTCTAGCCTGAAGAACGGTGACCAAAGAATGGTGGTAAAAATTGATCTAGCTAATGCCTTCGATAGAGTCAGCCACCCCTTTCTCCTTCAGGTAATGCATAAATTTGGTTTCAGTTCAGATTTTATGTCCTGGGTCAAGGCCTGTATCAGCAAGCCATGGATAGCCCCTTTAGTCAACGACAGAGCGGCTTCTTTCTTCCAAGCCTCGAGATGTCTGAGGCAAGGTTGGCCGCTCTCCCTGTTACTTTACGCCATCCAGTATTCTATACTTAGCTTTCAGCTGGAAAATGCCAGGCTTGAGCAGGATCTCCCCAGAATTAGGATGGCCAGAGGCACAAAAGATATCGATCACACACAATTCGTGGATGATACTATATTGTTGGGGGGAGCCAGTCAAATCATAGCCTGCCATTTCAAGTCTGAACTGAATTGTTATTGCCATGCCTCCGGAAGCGAAATCAATTTTAGGAAAAGCCAGATCTATGGATGGAATATCAACCCTAGAGAAATGCTAGATATCTCTTGGATTCTCAATGTGGATGGTGTTGTTGCCTGGGAGTCCTTCAACTATCTAGGGATCCCCATCTTCAAATCCAAACCCAACAGTTCAGCCTGGAACCAAATTGTGGAGAAAATCTAAAGGAAAATCCATGGTTGGGGGTCAATTTGGTTAAATTTGGTTGGGAAGGTAGTCTTAATAAAGGCAGTCTTGAATAGCTGCCTACTCTATCAGAGCTCTCTTCTCCTAGCTCCGACCAAAGTAATCTCACAGATCGAAGGATTGGTTAGATCCTTTCTCTGGCAAAGTGGCAGGACCTCAACTTGAGTGCATTAAAAGTTTGTTTTAAAAGAATGCATGCAACAGGTTAATTAATGGAACAGCATTAACAGACATTAAATGCTCAGAACAGAAATGAAAAATAGAAATGAAAAACAGCACTGATAAACAGATATAAAGAAGAAACACAGAATCAGAGAGTCACAAACAGAAGTTGATAACGAAGTTCACCCCCTTCACTGGGCTACATCTCCGGGTCCCTCTCCAATGGGTACCGATCCAATTAATCTCTTTAAAATGGTTTTGGAATCAACTTCAGCAACTGTAAACAGAATGTTGTACGAAGTCTTTAAGACCTCTCTTCTAGAAATTACAATTAGCCTTCGAAGGGAAAAGAAAGCTAAAATATAACAGAGAATAGTCGACTTCAACAAGGAACAGCATCTAGACGTTTCATAGCGAAGCTCTCTAAGCTTCTCATAACAGAAAACGAATCTCTGTGCTCTAACAATCTGAATCTCCCTCCGTCTGAACGATGGCTCGCATCCCCTATTTAAGCGTTTAGCGAGAGGATAAGTAACGGGTTTGATTCGTCTTTACCACAGTTGTTATCTTCTTTATCGTTACAACCATATGCTATACTGAGCCATGCAATCCTGCCAAATCGCTGCCCAAGCGTTATGTTACCACGACATTCCATATCCCCGAAACGTTGCAACCAACTCCACGCACATATGTTAACTCACAACACGTTTCCATAACTTGCACTGGGCTATGCCATGTAATTTAACCATTTGATGTCACCACCAACTCCACAGAAGTCACAGCATATGAGGACTTTTCCATATACCCAATCCGATGTCGCAGCATATGGGGACTTCGCCATATACCCAATCTGTTGTCGCAGCATGTGACTAACCTCCACGAACCATTCGATGTTCAACTTGACGGCGCGCAAACTGCGCGGCCCATGCTACAACTGCGCGACTCATGCGCAACTGTGTGGCTCATGCGCAACTGCACTGCGTGGCCCATGCGATAAGTGCGCACCATGCGATAAATGCACGGCTCATGCACAAACTGCGTTGCGCGGGTTGTGCCACAATTTTTAAGGGATGGTCGCATAAAATGTTTAGCATATGAGTTAAAACCATAGATTAATAAACCTTGTACCATATTGGATCAGTGTAATTTTTGAAGATGAATAATCCACCGGATCATTCCTCCCCATTGGAGAGCTTTTGGACCACCAAAAGCTTGAATCATTCTGCAAGTAAGTGAGGGTACAACTCCCTCACCTTTCCAATCTCCATCCATCTTGCTTTGTTGGGATGCATGCCTTTAAGCCCCACTCGAAGGTACTCAGCATTCCCCCTTCGTGAAGTCCTTACATTTCTGTCAAGAATAACATCATCCTGCAACTCATTCATATATTCAGGTGCCATATCATCAACTGAAGGAATCTGTATGTTAGTTTCCTCATCCATGATCATAGGAGGCTCATACAGTTTAAGATTCTCAACATTGATAACTGAATAAATTTGCATGTATGGAGGTAAATTCAAGCGAAAAGCATTAGTACCGATCTTTTCCAAGATCTCAAAAGGTCCATACCTGATAGGCTTAAGCTTTTTACCTGCACCCTTCATTCTTTCTTTGGTGATATGTAACCAAACTCTGTCACCAACCTGAAATTGATGATCAATTCGATGCTTGTCATGCCTGGCTTTGTACTTTGCCTGGCTCTTCTCCAACTGTTCCTGAACTGCCTGTTGCACCCCTTGGATTCTCTGAATGAATCTTAGAGCTTTATCTGCATCATGATGTCCATCCACTGTATCTTTGCCAAAAGAGAAATCCATCGGTGTTTTTGGCAGATAACCAAAACAAGTTTCAAAAGGCGATTTCTTCGTGGAAGAATGAACTGCATGATTGTAAGCATGATGTATATACTGCAACTACTCATCCCAAAGTTTAGGATGTTTACTACAATATCCTCTGAGTAGCTGAACCACTGTCCTGTTCACTACCTCTGTTTGTCCATCGGTCTGTGGATGAAAAGTTGTACTTTTCTTCAGTTTAGTATCCATAAGCTCCCATAAAGTTGACCAGAATTCTCCCAAGAACCGGGAATCCCGATCAGATACAATAGACATGGGTAGCCCAAAATGTACCCAAACATTCTGAAAGAATAGATGAGCTGTTTGTTCAGCAGTGATCTGTTTGTTACATGGCATTAAGATACACATTTTGCTGAATCTATCCACAACAACATATAGGTAATCATGCCCTTTTCTAGACATAGGTAGTCCTCCTACAAAGTCCATGGAAATGCTTTCCCAAGGACGAGAAGAAACTGGAAGAGGAGTGTACAAACCCAATTTCCTATTGCATGCTTACTTGTTGCACACATAACACAACCTCTTATGTATTTAGCTACAGTTTCTTGCATTTGAGGCCAATAACAATGATTTTGCAATAATGACAATGTTTTACTTACTCCAAAATGTCCTGCAATTAATGAACTATGTGCTTCTCGAATCACATGCACTCTTTCTTTCTCTGGAATACAAAGTTTACCAAGATGATACAAGAGTTGATTATGCACATAATAGTTCTCTTCCTGTTTACCAGGTATTAGTGATGCATATACTTTCTTAAAATCTTTATCTTCTGCATACTGTTCAATATAACTTTCATGTGTTAATGAACTGTTTTGAAGAATGATTGAAGCATTTGTAGGAGGCCTTGATAGCATGTATGCTACCTTATTATGAATTCCCTTTTTGTACTTAATTACGAGATGAAACTGTTGTAAGAATCCCATCCATCTTAAATGCCTACTTTGTTGTATTTTAGTTTGAGATTGTAAATATTGAAGTGGCTGATGATCAGTATGTATGACTGTTTCTTTTCCCATTATATAATGTTTCCACTTCTTCACACTCTGTACTAAAGCATACAACTCTTTGTCATAGGTCGGATAGTTACTTACTGCAGTAGAGAACGTTTCTGAATGGTAACAGACTGGCTTCCTCCCTTGCATCAAAACGGCTCCCATGGCAAACCTGCTGGCGTCGGTTTCGATCTCAAATGGCTGCTGCAAATCTAGCAATGTCAGAACTGGTGCGGTGCTAATCCTTTCCTTCAAAGTGTCGAAGGCTCTTTGATGCTTGCCTCCCCACTGGAAAATCTCTTTAACACTTGTCAACGCATGTAATGGAGCAGCAATGGAAGAAAACCCAGAAATGAATTTCCTCCAATACTGAACCGCACCTAGAAAACTTATGATTTTAGTAACGGTGTTAGGCCGTGGCCAGTTTACAATGACAGCTACCTTGGCTGGGTCTACTCGCAGGTGGCCTCCACCAATAATATGGCCCAAATATACTAAAGAAGTCTTAGCAAACTCACATTTAGACATTTTTACATAAAGCTTCTCCTTCCTCAGTACATCTAAAACTTTTTTCACATGTACAATGTGTTCCTCCCAGGTTTTGCTAAACACTAGGATATCATCCAGATATATAATTACAAAATCATCAATGAATGAACGAAAGACATCATTCATGACCCGCATGACAGTAGCAGGTGTGTTACAGAGCCCGAAAGGCATCACAAGCCATTCATACAAACCCTGTTTTGTTTTAAACACTATTTTCCAAGCATCATTTTCAGCAACACGGATTTGATGATACCCACTACGCAGATCCAATTTTGTAAAGTAAGTTGCATGTTTCAACTGATCAAGCAAATCATCAATGCGGGGAAGATGATATATGTTTTTAATGGTGATTTTGTTAAGGGCCCTATAGTCGATGCACATCCTCCAAGACCCATCCTTCTTCGGAACCAAGACTATCGAGGAGCCACAAGGAGAAGTGTTGGGCCGGATGACCCCCTTCTCAATCAGCTCCTGAACCTGCTTCTTGATTTCCTCATTCTGCATCACAGACATCCAGTACATAGCGATGTTCGGGAGTGGCACATCCTGCTGCAAATGTATCTCATGCTGAATCTCTCTCTTTGGTGGTAACCCTTTCGGATCTTGAAACAAATCATCATACTTAGAAATGATTTTAATCAGTTCAGACTTATGCTTAGGGTCACATCCTTCAAAAGATTTAGAGATCTCATCATTTTTCACCTTAACCATCATTAACACAAAATTCTTACTAGCATTTACCAGCCTCTTCATTTGTCCTGCAGAAACTATTGCTAGATTGGTTTTTATGTTATGTGCTCGTACAATATATTCTACACCATCTTTAAAAAGATGATACTTATTCTGCTCTCTATAAAAGACTGCTTTCCGGTCATACAAATATGGACTCCCAAGTACAATTCCACAAATGTCAAGTGGTACTACATCTAGTTCTACCTCATCCATGAACTTTTCAGTAATTGCAAACTTCAATACACATTTCTTTGTAACTTGCAATCGTGTATCATTAGTAACCCAACCAAGAGGATAGGGTTTTTCATGAGGCATAGTAACTAAATGCAATTTCTTAACCACTTCTTCTGATATCATATCTACTTGTGAACCACTATCAAACAATGTATCAATCTTTGTGTGATTTGCAATGACACAAACATGAAACAGTGCACTTCTATTTTTATCATTTTGCTTAGAAGTAGATGGCAGATTTTTACTTGCACTAGAACTTGATTTTGCATCAATGGGAAGTGAGATACTTTTATTCTTACCCTGGATTCCAACAGCTATAACCTTTGTTTCATCACCTGAGTCGGATCCCAAGTCCTGAATAACTGCTGCAATAGCTTTTGCTTGACCTTTATCTTTGTTTCCCCTGTACTTCTTTGGCCTTAACTCCGGATGAAGTTTCCAACACTTAGAGACATCATGTCCCTTCTGACAATGTGAACATGTAGGCTTTTCACCCTCTTTCTTAAAAGTAGCCATCTTCTTTTTCCCCGTATCTTTACCTTTCGATTTGCTGTCAAATTTAAATGATTTCTTTATAAAAGTATCATTAGCATGCTTCCCCCTAGATTCTAAATGTGTAGCTTGAACACATACATCATCCAAGGTACCGGGGTTAAACATCAACAAAGTATGTCGCAAATAAGAATGCATGCCACCAATGTACTTAAGAAGAGTTTCCTGGCTATCTAATGCAACATTCAATGCAATAGCCCTTTTTCTAAATTCATGAGTATATTCTTGAATGCTTTGTCCTTTAGCTTGTCTAAAAGTTTGCCAGCTCATTATTAATTGCTGCATGTGACCTAAAGGATAAAATTGCTTCCTTAATACTTCAATGAATTCATTCCAAACTGAAATAATTTTACCATTCTTTCGAAGATCTTGCTGAATCTTGCTCTCCCACCAAGTAAGAGCCATTCCACTCATTCTCAAAGTGGCCAATTGAATTCTGGAAGGGTCATCAGTAATGCCCTGCACCCTGCAATATACTTCAAGCTGCTTGATCCAATTGTCTAACTTTTCAACATCTAAATCTCCATTATAAATTGGGAATTCAAATTTTACATCCAATTTGAAACAAGGCATATTAGGATTTGCATTATTTGAATGAGAAGTATGAGAAGAAGAGAAAGTTTGATTAGTTTCAGGAGGATCACCACCACCTCCTACTCCTTTATTATTTTCTTCCTTCTTCACTTCTGCATCTTTGGATGAAGATCCTTCTTCTTTCTTCTTCCTTTCTGCTCGCTCATTGAGTAGAATTTCCATCGTGGCTTTCATGCTCATAAAAGCCTCCAAAAACTCAGTTTCAGAAATAACAGTTTTTTCCCGTTCTGTATGTCCTTCTTCTTCCCCTCATGGAGAAGACATGGTTCTTGAGAATGTTCTCCTTGAGCCAATGTCAGGATCTCCTTCAATTAATTCTCCTTCACCACGCTTTAACCTGAACCTGGTAAGCATTCACAAACTTGCACAAGCAGTCAACCAGCTCTGATACCATAACATGATCCGTCGGACCTCAACTTGAGTGCATTAAAAGTTTGTTTTAAAAGAATGTGTGTAACAAGTTAATTAATGGAACAGCAATAACAGAAATTAAATGCTCAGAACAGAAATGAAAAACAACACTGATAAAAAGATATAAAGAAGAAACACAGAATCAGAGAGTCACAAACAGAAGTTGATAACGGAGTTCACCCCCTTCACTGGGCTACGTCTCCGGGTCCCTCTCCAATGGGTACCGATCCAATTAATCTCTTTAAAATGGTACAAAAATGGTTCTGGAATCAACTTCAGCAACTGTAAATAGAATGTTGTACGAAGTCTTTAATACCTCTCTTCTGGAAATTACAATTAGCCTTCGAAGGGCAAAGAAAGCTAAAATATAACAGAGAATAGTCGAATTCAACAAGAAACAACATATGGACGTTTCACAGCGAAGCTCTCCAAGCTTCTCATAACAGAAAACGAAGCTCTGTGCTCTAACAATCTAAATCTCCCTTCGTCTGAACGGTGGCCCACATCCCCTATTTAAGCGTTTAGTGAGAGGATAAGTAACGGGTTTGATTCGTCTTTACCACAGTTGTTATCTTCTTTATCGTTACAACCATATGCTATACTAAACCATGTAATCCTACCAAATCGCTGCCCAAGTGTTATGTTACCACAACGTTCCATATCCCCGAAACGTTGCAACCAACTCCACGCACATATGTTAACTCACAACAGGTTGCCATAACTTGCACTGGGCTATGCCACGTAACGTAACCGTTTGATGTCACCACCAACTCCACAGAAGTCGCAGCATATGAGGACTTCGCCATATACCCGATCTGCTGTCGCAGCATATGGGGATTTCGCCATACACCCGATCCGCTGTCGCAGCATGTGACTAACCTCCACGAACCATTCGATGTTCAACTTGACGGTGCGCAAATTACGCGGCCCATGCTACAACTGCACGGCTCATGCGCAACTGCGCGGCACATGCGCAACTGCACTGCGCGGCCCATGCGATAAGTGCGCACCATGCGATAACTGCGCAGCTCATGCAAAAACTGCGCTGCACGCGCTGTGCCACAATTTTTAAGGGATGGTCGCATAAAATGTTTAGCATATGAGTTAAAACCATAGATTAATAAACCTTGTACCATATTGGATCAGTGTAATTTTTGAAGATGAATAATCCACCGGATTAGGCAATGCTGGGGGAGGCAAAAAATTTGCACTGGTCAGTTGGAAAATAATTAAATTACCCAGGCTAGAGGGCGATCTTTACATCAGAGATCTTAGAAACCAAAACTTGGCTATGGGAGCCAAGCTGCTCTGGAACTTGATCGCCCCCAAGCCCTCTTGGTGCAGTCAGGTGTTGAAAGCCAAATAATTCAGTGGATTGAGGCTTAGATGCCTTGATGGCGCCCATGTGAATCAGAAAGGTTCTTCAATTTACAATATCTGTTTCAAAGCATTGCCACAGTTCA
Source organism: Pseudotsuga menziesii (assembly GCA_001517045.1). Lineage (NCBI taxonomy): Eukaryota > Viridiplantae > Streptophyta > Pinopsida > Pinales > Pinaceae > Pseudotsuga > Pseudotsuga menziesii. The sequence continues at coordinate 466,097 of LPNX010686008.1, read as the reverse complement.
AAGACGAATTGTATTGGGTCCCTGGCAATGGGAAATCGATTAATCTCTGGCATGACAAAATTCTAGGGAAGACCCCTCCCCATACTCCACGTTTGCAGGAGAGATTGGCCGCGCTGGGGATGAACACACTATGGGACATATCCATTTGGGAGTCTGCATTGCCTAATCGATGGGCTGGCTGGAATATGCCGGATTGTCCTCCTGATTTAGACGCTGAGAAATCGCTACTTACCAACCATTTGGCTGGGCTGGCACCGGTAGCCAAAACCAAGAGGGATCGCCATGGCTGGGGGAGGCATACTGGCAGTTATTCAACATCAGAGAGGTATAAAAGATACGCAATGAATTATAATGTGCCTGTAAACCCATGTGTATGGAATAATCTCTGGAACTGCAGCACTCTACCAAAAATCGATATGTTCATTTGGTCACTGATGCATGAGAGAGTGCTCACTGGCGAGAATTTGGAGAAAAGAGGAATTGCCAACCCCTTTCAATGCCCATTATGTACTGAAGCCTCATAAAATATCACACTTATTTTTAAAGTGCCCCTATACTATTTCGGTTTGGTATGATGTGTTGAAGCTGTTGGGAGGTGGAGTACATTTGCCAAATACAATTCAGGCCTGTTTTACTAGTTGGGAAACTCTGTATCAAGGTGAGCTGAACCATAAAAATGGAGTTAGAACCTGCTGGCTGAAACTCCCCAAGTTAATTTGCTAGTGCATATGGAATGAAAGAAATCACAGAATCTTTCAGGAGAAGGCTCAACCAGTATGGAAGATAGCTATCAAGGTTAATGCCCTGCTCGGTGAGATTGTCTGTATCTCTAAGATCCCAATTAATAAAGGAAACCTGATCGAAAAGGAGGGAAATTGGATGCAAAGCCTTAATATCATGGCTGTAAATAATGCAACTGCAATAAAGCTGGAAGAATGGGACCTCAGGATGGATAGCGATCAGTTTGAGAACTGGCTTAGAGAAAGGAAGATTTTTAATTTATTTTTTGATGGGGCTTCCAAAGGGAATCTGGGGAAAGCCGGGGGGGGTGGAGTCATTATTGATCCTGATGGGAAGGTCAAGATTGAATACTGCTGGAACATTGGTTATGATTCTAATAATATGGTTGAGGCGTACGGGCTCTAGCAAGGTCTCAAGCAACTGCAGAAGAAAGGAGTGGATGAGGTCATGGTCTTTGGTGATTCCAGGGTTATTCTTCAAGCACTGAATGGGGGTAGAAGGGGCAAAAATGGAAGAACAGCGAGGCTGATTAACATAATTAGATCCAAGGTTAAAAAGTTCAAAAAGATACAATTTTATCACATACTTAGGGGTCTAAATGTCTTAGCGGATCTTGCAGCCAATAAATCTATAGCTGTTGGTCTCCACGTTCTTATTGTTAACTCGGATGTTAGCATTGATATCCCTCCTTAGCTCTTCTACACCGTTTGAAGGAAGAAGAAGCTGGGAAGCTTGTTGCACTAAGTTTTTGCCTCAGCGGCCTCTTTGTTGAGTTTTCAATATAACATAATCATTTTTGTTATAAAAAAAATGGCATCTCATTGAATCTAAGGAAATGTGTGTTTGCAGTTATAGAAGGAAAGCTACTGGGTCACGTTGTTTCTAAAAAAGGGATCTCCATAGACCCAGAAAGGATTAAGGCCATCGAACAGATCCCTTTACCCCATAACAAAAAATGTATGCAATCATTCATGGGGACAATAAATTTCGTGCGAAGGTTTGTGCTAAATTTCGCTCAAATTGTTAAACCTTTGCAGCAAATGGTGAAACAAAGTGTACAATTCAAGTGGACTGGTGTAGAGAAGAATGCATTCAGTAAAATAAAGACATCTATTGCTCATGCACCCTCTCTCAAAAGTCCAAATTTTGAGAAAGATTTTATTTTGCACACTTTCGCATCTGACAAATCATTAGTAGTGGTGCTTACTCAGAAGGAAGATGGGGGAGATGAGTACCCCATATCATTTATGAGCACTGGTCTGCAGGGGGGTGAATTGAATTACCTAGCTGTGGATAAACAATCTTATGCAGTCTTCAAAGCGGTAAAACAATTTAGGTCGTACATACTTAAGAACCGGACGAAGGTAATAGTTCCACACCCAGCTGTAGGTCTCTTTTCGTACAAAAATAATTAAGAGAAAGGAGAGGCAACTGGGTAACAACTTTACAAGAATATGACCTCGAATTCAAACCAGCATCCATAGTTAAAGGGCAAGGACTGTGCAAACTAATGGTTGAAGGTAACAATAATGAAGAAAACAATTGGGAAAATGAAGCTGAGTTACATATGATGGATGTATGTCCTCTTTTCAGAGCTCCAGATTCCTGGTACCAAGACCTTGTTCATTACCTTCATGAAGGATTGTTGCCAGAACATTGGAATTCCAAGCAGCGAAGAGCGTTGTGCCTTAAATCAGCTGCATATCAGATCATTGATGGAATTTTATTCAGGAAGAATTATGATGGAGTCCTTCTCAGATGTTTAGAGAAAGAAGATGCAAAGAAGGTCATAACATAGTTACATGATGGGCCTGCTGGAGGTCATTTTTCTGGAGATACGAGAGCCCACAAGATTCTCAGAGCCGGATATTATTGGCCCACGCTGTTCAAGGACGCACACACCCACGTCCGAAAGTGTGATATCTGCTAGAGGTGTGGGGGAAGACATGCCAAAGCAGCAGGACCATTGAAGTCAGTGATGATAACATAACCATTTGAGCAATGGGGAATTGATATCATTGGAGGGATAAAACCAAATTCTTCCTTGCAACACAAATACATTTTGACGGAAACTAACTACTTCACTAGATGGGTCGAGGCAATTCCGTTACGTAAAGTGAACGAAGATGCGGTCATGGATTTCTTGCAAGATCATATTATGACCAGGTTTGGGGTTCCAATTTCCCTGGTTTTCGATAATGCTACTTATTTTTCTTCTATTAGATTAACTACATTTGCTCATGAAAGAGGAATTAAGTTGCATTATTCTGCGAACTATTACCCACAAGGAAATGGTTTGGCAAAATCTACAAACAAGAGTCTGATTAGGATCTTAAAAAATACTGTGAAAGAAAACCAGAGAAGTTGGCATTTAGCATTACCAAACGCTCTTTGGGCTGATAGGGTCACACCCAAGAATTCCTTAGGTGTGTCACCGTATACTACCTTCTAACATTATGCTACCATTTTCCATAATAGCTCAAGAGTCTACAGGCACAGATAACGAAATCCTGCAAATTAGAATCTATAATCTTTTGAAGGCGGAAGAGTCTAGGTCCAGGGCCAAGGAACGTTTTAAGCATCAACAGGAAGTAGTGAAGCAGTGGTTTGATAAACATAAAACTAGAAAAAAGGAGTTTGAAGTGGGAGACCTGGTTCTTAAGTCGGATCACCCGCATGATGAAAAGGGGAAGCACACAAAGTTTCAACAGTTATGGGTAGGCCCTTTTCAGATTGCTGCAAAACTTGGCCCCTCAACCTACAAATTGCAAGATTTACAGGGGTGGGAAGAGAACTTACCAGTTAATGGTTTAGTTCTCAAACCTTATTTTTCTTGATTTTTGTTTTTGTTTTGTACATAAATAAATTGTTGTAGTTGTTTATTTTTTATTTACCTTATTTCTGTTGTTTTTTAGATTTTGATGGATTTAAATAAAAGAAGCAAACTTCTGGTTGCATGGAGAGCATCAGAATTCTGGATTGACCAAAATCCTTGGTTATAAGACTGTGTACTATTGATTTATCTGAAAGAATTTCTTCTAGTTTAGTAGTTTTCCTAAATGGCTATGAACACATTGAAGTCCTACTTAATCCTTGTAAAATAACTCGGGATCAAAAGGTTTGGAATACTATGTCGAGGCTCCATCCATTTCACATTTAAAAATTTCTTAGGGGGTGATAGCAAAAGACCCATGGAAAGGAAGCAAGGTAAACAGTATATTATATATAAATAATCCCATGCCTACAAGAATTGAAAGCCAAAAGGCAAATAAGAGTCAAGAATCTCTTGAGAAAGCAATATGTATCAAAACAAAGTACTAAATCATATGAGTACAAAATTGCCAAAGTTCTTCTCCGTCCGTGAGCTGAAAATTAAATACATCTCTCACACAAAAGGACACTATGGGTAGAGGAGCCTAAATAAAAAAATTCAGAAAGAAAGGCATGCAGGAGGACTCAAAAGAAAGGACAAAAGTCCAAAAGCACAAAAGTGCTAAATGGCATAGGAATGAGGAACGAATGAATATTTTTGTTTGACATATGTTACAATCTTGTGGTGTCCAAGCTGGAAGCTACCCGAAGACAGAGGTAAAAATGAAACTCATATTCCTGGCCTCAAAAGAGTTATCTTGACTTTGAAATCTTTGTTTCCATTTTCCTAAATTGGACTATCATCAATGCTTAAAAGTACATACATTTGCCATTTGGGAAATCCAGACATCTAGAAGAATTCAACATGTTGGTTTTATTGTCAAACAGTTTTTTACTTAAGGAAGAAATTGTCCCGGGACATGGGTTCACCAGGTAGTCGCCAATTGTTGCAGTCGCAACTATTTCCCAAATTTTTTAAAATTTTGGACCCTCCTTTTAATTTTATCTTGCCTGGATTTGTTTGGGATTGCTGAACTTTGTTGTTCCTCTGCTACAAGTTTGGATCTTTTGAGGATGGATTGAGGTTAAGTGTTTAGCATTTTCGGAAGTTGAATGACTATCTTTTGTCTGCTGATGCTTTTGGTTTGAACTTGAATTTTTGGTTTGTAGATAATTTCCTTTTCGCTGTCGAAATTTTATTGAACAATGAGTTGGGGCCGTAGTCCTCTACGCAGCCGCCGTTGCGGAAGCTAAATTATGAATGTCTCGATGGACAGTCATGTTTTTCGCCGATGTTTTTATCTCCTTTGTTTATTTCTTCAAAACTTTTGACTATCGACGTTTTATGTTTTATCACTATCGGAGCTTTAGTCCTATGCGTTGCCGCCGTTTTGGATGGCAGATTGAAAGCACCCCGTAGAAAGCCCATATATTTTTCGATTCCGTGGGTTTTTTGTTTTAAATGATTTGCTTTCTTTCGCTATCGGGATTGTGGTTGACATTTGATCGGAAGACTAGTCCTTTGCTTCGCCGATACATAGTCCCCAAAGCTTCCGACCGCCGATGTTTTTTTTGTTGAGTGCGGAACTATTAGTCAGTTTGTCTCCCGCTGTTGCGGCTGTGCAGGGAACTATCCGGCCGATGCTTTAGTGGTTTCGATCTCCAACGCTTAGCTATCTGGGGTTTTTAGCGTTTGGGAGTGCCAGTATTGTGGAAAGGTTGAGGACTAATCATCTGACGCATAGTGCTCAAAGCCTCCGGTCACCAACGTTATGCTACCCATCGTTGCAGCTGTTTTACTGGATTTTTGTCCGATCCTTAGCATTTTTGTTCCTGACTGCTGATAGGGTTTTTTTTCCCCCTTTTGGTGTGTTTTTACAATATTTTATGGAAAGGTGGATTTTTCTCATGGGTGCTGGTCGAGTCAAAGTTTTTCTGAGAGGAAGAGTGCAGCTCGGGTTGTGGTTTCTTGAGGAGTAGTTGCTACATTGTCCTAGTTCATGTTTTCGTCGAACGGTTTCGAATTAGCTCAGAGGCGGCATTGAATTAAGATAAAGAGTATATTCTATCAGGGTTGTGATTTTAGTTGGACAACGGGTTTAGAGGTTTCAGACCCATCTTCCAGGATTTTTTCTTTACATCATCATGTTTTCTTTTCATGCATTAATATTGTTAATAGTTCATTTTACAAGATGTATGTTTTAATACAGTTTGTGTTACTTTGTCAAACGTTAAGTGATCTGAGAACTGGTTATTCATGACAGGGTGATTGCTGCTGTAGAGAAAATATGTCTAGAAGATGAAGCAGAAGAAAGGAGGCAGCAAGAAAGAGAAGAAGGAAGTAAGGGTCTGAGATCTCAAACAGATCGATAGCAGCAGAGGCCCAGGCTTGGGAGAAGTTAATCAGTTACCAAGCTGGCCCCTTTTTTATACAGTGCCCTTAAAATCTTAAGCTGAAATGTAATGTATTGCATAAATCATGAGCAACTCACAAAAGGACAAAATTGTGGGATTGAATAGTTGGGGGAAGCCCAAAGGTCACCGAGGGGCAGCCCAAGAGTTTTGCTTGTAGTATAAATATAGGAGAGTTAGATAGAAGTAAGGACTTTTTCCTAGATAGATTTGTGAGAGTATAATGTAAGAAGAACTATTTCCTTTTGCATAAAGAAATTACAGGTTTCCTGTTGGAGAAAGCTTTGTGGAAGGTTTCAAATGTTGTGCAATGGATTTGTTGAATGTGAACTATTTCGTTTTCAACTGTTATCCACTAACTGTGAGATCGTTCTAACTCTTTGAACCTATGTTCTTATTATGAATGTGCTCTAGTTTATTCTATGAAATTTCCACTATGAGTAATGAATGTTGTTCATAAACAATTAGCTATCTGGTTGTTCATATATCTATAAATGTTCATGTGTTTTGAAATAAGTAACAACTATTTGTGATTTTTCTTAATGCATGCACAAAATACATTACTCATTGATGAATAATAATCTTGCTCCATAGGGATAGGTTAAATAGTTAGTTTTTGTTTTTTCTTGTTGTGTGTGGTTTAGATGCGAGAGAGTTAAGGCAATAGGTAAGAACCTGCGCATCACATTGTGACCGCTCCTCGTATTCTCTATCATCTGCATTTTTAGATAGGCACTTGCATCTCATACTTAAATACAAAAACTAAAAACATACACGGTGGACCAGGCCATAACTGATAAAACCCTTTATTTTTGTTACTTGACCTACGGTAGCCGGACCGTAAACCGGACGGATTCCCCATACCAAATAGTAACGAGCTAGTTGGGAACGTTTACTGGGGAGAATCCCTAACTGTTGTTACCTGCGATTTTCTAGGCCTCAACAGGTCTCAAGCAGTCCTTCAAACTCTGCTAGAATTTATAATCACTTCATAGCTGATAGTGTTAGAGGTTCATTAAATCCAAACTTGTATGTGAAAACAAAAAGTATGGATGCCGTAGTGATTGAAATCTTATAAGTTGATAAACTTATCATTACAGGGATAGTGGATGAATGATTAACGAATTAAAGTTGACCTATGTGAAACATTTTAAATCAATTGTTTAGGAATGATTTATTATTGTTTATGATTGGAGATATGGAAGAAAAAGGACAACCTATTTAGGTCTAGACTAATTAGGGGTGCAAGGTATTGCATATTTTTAACATGGTTGATTGTAAATCTGTTGAGTCATATTAACCACAAAACATGTTTCTACATTTTTGTTTCAGAATTCCTCAACTCCAAGTTTATTTGAAGTTGTCAATAATGCTCTTCAATCCATTCAAGGCACAATAAATTCGATATCCATGTCAAGGGACAAACCACTTTAGAATAGTTTCCTTAACAATGAATATGGTTAAAGAACACAAGAGTTTATTGAAATGGAAGATGGAATACCTGTGGATATTGAGCTAAAAATCAACATGAACAAAGTCTACCAAACCCCAAACATTTCCATAGAAACCATGACCTCCAGAAAGATGGAAGAGGTTTAAAAATAAATAAAAATATTCGAGTTATGTTAATAAACATGTATAGGAAAGAGGAAAATGCCTCAATCTAGACATTGTTACACCTAAAATAAAGGCACAAACCAAACCAACTAGCGAGGAAGACCTGTAGGCCTCTTTAACTGGTGATTTTCTATTATACAATGGAGATATAAATGTTTCTAGGGTAAATGAAATAGATAATTCATGCATTCCAGTTAAGGAAGGCATCACATATGGCTCATTTCACCTGTACCTGTTGCAACCAATCCAATTGTTCAATCTATGGTGTAAATATTTTCTAGATTTCGTTGCACCAATTTTGGATGAAAATAATGCCACATGTGCTAAGTACAGATATCATGGCACTAGATTTTATGTAGTTGAAGGGAGCATCAACTTACTGGGGCTATATGTAAATTCAAAACTTGCAGATTTTTAATTTATCTAATGTTAGCCATTGTTGCTAGTTTGATCCTAGATATCCCACTCTAGCAATTTTGTTTTAGAGAATCATTATACTTTGTGAATAAAACAATTATTGATTTTAAACAGATCCAGCCTCATGATTCTTGATTACTAATGTTGTTTCTACCATCAAGTCCATGGATATTCTTTGTTCATGAGTGGGGACTTCTAGGAGTTCAAATCAAAAGATCAAGTTGGCAACTCGTGGAATCAACATCGTGTTGTGGCTAAAACTAAAGTATGTACTAGACATATATTTTACTTAATCGATCTCTCTTCAATTAAAATGTAACTTAATGATTCTAGTATATTTAATCTCTTATTTACCTTCAATTTCAAGATTACATTGCCTATGTGACCAATACGTAGCTGACGTTAGACACAACTTTCAAGTAAGTTTCCCATTTTTATGTAAGCAACATCATTGTATATATTTGACATACGATGATATCTCTTTGTGGTGACTTCATTTTTAAGGAGCCAAAGTTTATCCCATAGCATGCTTGTCATGCTACAATTTAATGCGAGATATAGATTACATATAGTAGAAAACATTTAACATCTAGGAGGAAATAGTTCACACAGAGACATTTCAACTTTAATAATTTTGTTAGCTGACTAAGTTTCAGAGTTTATGAATCCTTCAAATTCAGCCTCTAAATCCATAATGGAGCCACCCTTAAACACATATTCTTGGATTCATCATGGAATTTCCTAAGATCCATTTCCCATATGTTTCAGGGTAATATGTGGGTTTTAGGGACAACTGAGGATAAAACTTGATGTCCATGGACAACTCACTGATAAATACCCATTGATATATACTTTATAGTTACATATGTACATGTGCACCCCTCTGCTTGTTGTTTTCACAATGCACTCAAATACAATCACCTGTACCAATACGAGTTAATTGGCCAAGCATGATGTTTTTTGTAACACCCCTAAGTGTGTCTCCTTCAGCAAAAACAACAGCATCCAAAAGGATATCCACAGTCTTCTCAAATGAACATCTCATCATAGGCATTGTGTCATTACGATTGATACCATGTCGAGTAATAGCCATTAAATGACCTTGATATGCCATTCTGTCACATAGAATAGCTAAATACCTATAGCTCACATATGACCCATCAAAATATATCACAACTCGAAGTTCATCCATAAGATCCTTCCTCACAACCTTAATTCCAAACACTTCAATAATCTCAATCAAGTGATTACTCGTTGTCCTAGTAGCATCCACAACTTTGTGGCACATCACAACTAACATATTGACACCTTCTGTATCTAGCATCCATTCTATCTCAGGATTAAATTCATCATTCTCATCAAACTTGTTGATTTTTCCAGACTTGATAAAAACTTTATTAATATATGGAATTCCACTAAGAGCCATTTTTCTAAGCATGTTACTTTCAATTTTCTTCAAAAAGACATCATCTTTAGAATTTTGGTCTTGTGATTCCCCTTTAGGACTCTCTTCATCCATAATACGTATACGAAGAATAAGTTTTTGTTGCATTATCGTCATTAAAAATGCATGTCAAATCATCATCAAACTAAAGGTTGATCTTTTCTGTAATGTCTGCCATGCTTAGCTTTTTATCAACCATCATGTCTCTGTTCAATTCTATACAGAGCAGCCATGGAGATATTTTTTTCTGGTGGAATATCCTCATTTGGCATTTCATAATATGATTTAACAAAGTCAACATCCTCCTCAATTATAGTAATCATTGGATCCGGATCATACCACACTTCAATTGCCTCTGTAACACTTCGCAAGGTAGTGTACTCTAAAGCACACTACACATTATTTGCCCTTTCCTTTGTCTTATTGACCTCAAGTTTTAGATACATTGATAGTGATGGTGTTTTATTTTCTTTGCCACATTTATGAATTCCCTCAACTTGGGGACACCGAGAGTAATATTCTTAGCACTAACACCAGCATAATGGAGAGCATTCAATGTCATCTGAGTAGTTGGTTCACCAATAGACTGTGTTGCAACACAACCAATCATCTCACGTGGAGTTACTAAGGACTACAGGAAACGAGATTCAATCTTACCAACTACCCATTGAAATGCTTCCCTTGAAAGGTAGTACTCCTTCAGGGAATGTTCACTAGAAAATGTACTTCGAAGCATAATGTTGAAAAAGAGAGTGTCATTCTTTTGTGCTTCAATACTCATTGGGTCATCACCAGGAACGACCCTAATTCTTTCCTAAATCTTGTCAATTGCTTCTACAATCTTCATGGGATGCATATCTAATGGTTTTCTCATATCAATTTTGAATGTCTTCGGGTCATTCCAGATTTGCCTCTTAAGATTTACAGGAAGAGGCCATGAGTTGTCTCCACAGGGTGCAATTTTCATACCTAGATGTCGTCTATCTGACTCATGTTTCTATACATTTGCATAAAAAATGTTCTGGAACTCCCGGATTGTTTTCAAATCTTCCACGTGCTCTGGTAACATGTAACTAGGATTCCAATTTTCTTGATCAAACTCATATTTATAAACATTTTCAAACTCCTTCTTTTTCATCTTCAAATAATCAAGCTTCTGTGATTCAATCTAAACATCATCCATACCTCTTCCCCATATAGAAATTGAATAACATCACCAAGTGATTTCTTGATAGTCCCATCATATTTAACCATGATATCGTCCATAGCCTTTACAATATGCCTCTGTATGTAACCTGTTTCTGAAGTCTTCACAATTGTTTCTATCAAACCTTCTCTACCTCCCATTGTGTGAAAAAATAACTTCTAGGGAGTTATGCCATGAAGATAAGAGTTCTCCAAAAAATTGTGACTTTCTAGACCTTTTTCATCCTTTGTAAAATGGGGAAGAGTTCGATTGTCAAATCCATATGGAATTCGTTTTCCTTCCACATTTTGTTGTCCGACACAAGCAGTCATTTGTGATATGTTAATAAAACTTCCTTTTGACCCAGCCATAACCATTGCCTTCAAATTATTACTCTCTGATAAACTTTTTTTAGCACTATTTCCTGCATCATCACGGGCCATGTTCAACACCTAATTGAATCTATTTTCAAAGGACTCCATCATTGTCCGGTCGGGTTCTGCCTCAAATTGTTTCTCCTGGGAAGCCTTAATAAGTTGTTTGACTTCATTCTTTTCTTTTGATATTGTGTCATTGATAACCTCCATGGTTGCAAAATCGACAATTGTGTCTGATAAGAAAGATTTCCAGCTAGCATGTAAATGGTTGTAGGTGCATAATCTTGGTGCACTACCTCCATGCTAAAATGTTGGCAGAAACCCCACTGCTATGTTAGATTTGGAGCATACACTTTAGATTGATCAATGATTTATGGACTGAGCAACCATTGGATTGGGAAAGATTTTATTTTGGGTCTTGGTCTTGTTGTAACAACTGATGAGGCTGAGCTTGATGTTGTTTCTTTTGTTGTTTATGTTATTTAATTTTAATCTTCAGTACAGGCTACATTTGGACATTGAATATTCCTTGTAGTTAATATGCATTATCATCATAAGTTCGTGTAAAAGCATTCACCATTATGTTTCTTGTCTCAGCGTTTCCAATATTTGGTTCCTCTGATCAAATTTTGATTCCATCAAATTTTTATGCCTTCCAACCTGTAACCATTCATACGTGCAGTAACTTGAACAACAAAATGGATGTCATCAAATTTTACAAAACCATAACCTTTACGTGAACCATTCACATGGTCCCTGATGACTTTAGCTTTAACTATTCTACCAAAAGAAGAGAACAGATTAATCAGTTGTTCTTCATCCATGGTAGGAGGCAGACATCCCACATGAACATTTGAGTGGCCAGTTTCTTTACCATGACTTGTTCTAAATGAGGTCCCAAACCCATTTGGGAAAAGGAAGGACTGTTGAACCTAGATCCCACACCGACATGTGAAGCGTAGGGGTTGTATACATATGGACGAGTACATTGTATGGAAGAGGTCACAACTCCACCACCCTTCTTTATATCTGGTCCTATTCCAGCACTTCCATTAGATGTGTGTTCCAAGGCTTCAACTAACCATGACATATAACCATCTCTAAGACCCAATGGTTGACTGGATTGTCTTGGAAGCCTAGACCCACTCTTTTCCAAATATGCCTTCCTTATCTTGGGTCCTATTCCATCTTTCCTACTTTCTGGATGTTGCAAGGCTCCAGTATTGTCTGTAAGACCCAGTAATTGAGTGGACTTCCTTGGAAGACCAGACCCACTCTTTTCAAGAGATACCTTCCTTATCTTAGGTTATATTCCAGTATTTACATTTTCTAGGTGTTCCTTGCCTCCAGCTAACCATGAGATATATAACTATCTGTAATACCCAGTGGTTGAGTAGAATATCCTCGAAGCCGAGATGCACTCTTTTTAATAGACACATTCCCAAGTAATATTCCAACATTTTGATTTTATGGGTGTTCCAAGCCTCTAGCTAACCATGACTTATAATTATTTCTAAAATCCAGTTATTAAGAGGATTGCATTGGAATCCCAGACCACCTCTTTTCCATCGATGCCCTCGTTATCTCAAGTCCTATTCTAGTATTTCCATTTTGTCGGTGTTCCAAGCCTCCCGCTTGAGCTAACCGTGACAAATAATTGTATATACGATCCAGTGGTTGAATGGACTGTCTTGGAATCCCAGACCCACTATTTTCCATAGATACTATTGATCTACCTATTCCAAGTTCAAAGCATAAATCATGGGGGTTAGTAGCATCCACCTTTCCACCCTACAATGATACCTTCATTGGATTATTAATGGTTGAATGTTCTCACTACATGCCATCTGCATTACTGGGCAATCAATTTTCCCATGACCTTCCTTCCCACATAATCAACATTGCTTAGGAATTTGAAGTGTGCCTTTACTTTTTTCCAATTCCCTTAGTTGACCTAGTTTGTGTAGATTGTTGCGTTCCTCTACATGCACAAACAATTTTTCAACCATCCTGCAAGCCTTCTCTAGAGAATTCTTATTATCTGCTTCTACCAAAACATGCAGTTCTTCATTGTTTGATGGCTCTGGCTTCTTTGATAACTTATGGGATCCTCTCCCTCTTAACTTTATCGAAGCCCCAATTTCTTGCTCCATTTCTTTATGTGTATTTCCACGAGGCCCCATGATAAGCCCAATGAAGTTGTATCCAAGGTATTCTTTAACATGTACATAAATTTTCTTGGATTGATTACCAGCAGGTGGCCTGAAAGCAGGGAGTTTCTCACTCAACCTTGCATATATAATTTCTCTTTCCCAAAGAATCTTTTCTCTGGCTCTAAACTCCCTTGCATTTATTATAAACCCCAAGCTGTTATATTAAGGCTCTAGTGATGGAGTTTTTTTCCGATCCTCTGATTCAAAAATAACATTTCTAGTATGAACTCTTCGATTGATAAGAGAGAGCTTAATACTTAGTTCCTACACTACAAGGTCTACATCAGCTAACTTCTTCATAAATTTTGGAAGTTTTATTTGACCTCGAATTGGAATTTTTGGTTCTTCTATAGCCCATCTGGATATTTTCTTCTTACCACTACATTCACCTTCATTTGCTAGCATTGAAATTTGTGGTTATTTGGCATCCCGTCTCGATCTCGTCTTCTTACCACTACATTCACTTTCATTTGCTACTCCTCCTTTGATTATATGGCTTTGGACTCATAATCCTTTTGGATTATAGTATGAACATAGATAACTCTTGATAGGAATATCGAGGATAAGTATCATCTTGGATATTGAGAGGCATTCTTTTATATAATAAGGGGAATCATATGAACTAGGTTTTTTCAATATCAACTTTATCATATACAAGGGTCACTTGGCTAGTTTCTTGGTAATGCGTGAGTAGAAAAAATGTTTGTGTGAGATGACAAAGTTTCTCAGCTGATGTCTATTGATTACCAATGTTTTGCACTAAACCATTTGATGATTCCTTTAGTTTTGTTGGTACATGTGCACACTGTAGTCCTCTTATGGCGTATTGTGCATAATTAAGTCTAATTAATTGATGATCTTATTATGCAAAATAAATTTAAGTGTGATTTTATAGTGAATTGTACATGTTTTTGTTATTTGGGAATGGTTTTCTTGGTTGGTTTGATGGGATCACATTGTGCCCATGCAAAATGCAGCAATCATTGCATGCTCTATCATATATCAACTTTTTTCTGCTGAGAAATAAATTCATATTGGAATTTAGTGCATGCAATTGTAGCCATCAGCTGTAAACATATTGTTTTTGACATTTAATGGTTTCCATGAAATAAAAAAAATATTATCAAATGATATTTGTACTTTTAACAATAAAGGCATATGATAATTAAATACCAAACATAGTTATGGACTGCCCAAAATTATTTGTATTTCCATCGTATTCATTAAGTGAGAGCTATCATATTTATCCTTTGCGGAGGCTAGTTTAACTTGTTCATTAATTTATTACTATTGTTGTTATTTATTGTCCTTGGAAGCTTCAACTTTAACACAGGGACCTTTGGGAGTGTTAAGTTGAAAGAAATGGAAATTATGTTATATGTGTTACCACATTGTTTTCTCATTTACATATGCTAGTTTAACTTGCTCATTAATTTATTACTACTGTTGTTATATATTTCCCTTGGATGCTTCAACTTTAACACAAGGAGGTTTGGGAGTGTTAAGTTGAAATAAATGAAAATTATGTTATACATGTTACCACATTGTTTTCTCCTTTACATATGCTAGTTTAACTTGTTCATTAATTTATTACTACTGTTGTTATTTATTGTCCTTGGATGTTTCAACTTTAACACAGGGACCTATGGGAGTGTTAAGTTGAAAGAAATGAAAATTATGTTATATATGTTGTATTGATGTCACTCGAAGTGTTTCATAGTTTGGACCTTCCTTATATGGTGATGATAAAACTTATTGTTATTGTATGGAACAACTATGGACTATATACCTTAAGAGAGAAGATAAAAGTTTGACCCTTGGTCTTATGGGTAAAATGGTTGTTTCCCCACCTTGATTGTACACCTTAGTCTTGTGGGTAAAAGGGTTATTTCGATACCTTGATGGTACACTTGGTCTTGTGGGTGAAATGGTTGTCTTCCCACTGTGTTATGACCACTCTTGTTGACCCTTGATCTTGTGTTGAACCTTGTTGGTCCTTATGCTAGTTGCTTGGACTAAGTCATGACCTTTTTGGGCTACTAAGTTGGGTTGTGACCTTTGCTGAGTTTGCTAGACTAAACCATGATTGTTACTTGGGATGCCTTGACTCGATATGTGGTTTGCTGACTATTATGAGGTATTTTATGTGAATGTAACATTGTTGTTGGTACCTACCACGACCTTTGAGGTTTCTAGTATTGAGTCGTGACCTTGTAGGTTGCCTTGGACTGAGTTGTGACCTTGTGGGCTACCTTGGATTGAGACGTGACCTATGCTAGGACAAAACCATAATCTCTTTGGGGTGTTCAGGAAGAACCATGACCTCTGTGGGCCGTTTGGACAGAGCCATGACCTTTGTGAGTTGTTTGGACTAAGCCGTGAACTTTTTTGGGTTGTTAAGCTGGGTTGTGACCTTTGTTGAGCCTGCTAGACTGAACCATGACTGTTCCTTGGGATGCCTTGACACTATCTATGGTATGTTGACTGTCATGAGGTCTTTTCTGTGAGTGTGTTGTTGTTGGTGCCTACCATGACCTTTACTAGGGATTCAGTGGTTCTTGTTCAGCTTGTTGCGGCATGCCGAGCCTGTTTAGACTTTATAGAGGTTTTTTGTGCTCCTTTCCAGCCTCCTTGAGGCTGCTACTATGGTGGTTAACCATATCCATGGGTCCTTAGCAGATACTTATGAAAGATACAACAAATAATATAAAGTGAAAAGGTGCGCACCTACACTCATCGAATAGTGGGATTCCCATAAGAAGAGGATATCCCTCGACTGCTCTCCCCATGGGTTGAATAATGTGCCAAGGCCATAGCCTTAAAGTTCAGATGATGGACATGCTAGAGTGTGGGTTAAGGTTGTCTCTACACATTTGAAAGGAGCTTCAATTTTCTTGATGTATGATTGTCCTAAAAGACTGTCATTTACTGTAGCAATGGGATTGAAAGTTCATCCTCATTTCTAGACTGTTTTGATTAATACCTTAAGGTCTATATTTGTCTCACTCTGCCCTACAACTACCTATCTATCTCTCTCTCAGGTATGTTAATTGTTTTTTTAGTGAATTGTCTCCTAAGAGACAAAGTCTGGTCATAATATATATCTGAGTATATATAGGAAGGTCTAAACCACATTGTTTTCTTCTTTTTGTCCATTTATAATTTTATTGCATGTGCTTGACTAATTCTGTTGTACATCTACGGGACTCTGGATCCAATAGACAAGTAGAGTAAATTACTACTTTCATGTTTTCAATTTCTTTTTGTTTTGTTTAAACAGTGGCATTCCATGTGGGCATTTTGGACAAAGTTGAACAGTTGTGGGAGATTTGCTAGTTCTCTTTCGGGGTATATATGATAGTGGGATTGCCATAGTCTATCTTTAACTTTTATTTCATTTTATTTATATATCAATATGAACATGGTTTCTTGCGTTGATTGTGGATTAGTGGTTGTTTAAGTCACCTCTGAATAAAATGATCACATAAGTATTTATACTTCTTGTCGGCAAGCAAACTCGAAGGTATTGTTGTTAATATTTCATCTCATTTCATTTCCATTTATCTAGTGGCTAAGACTACTCAGAGCTAATTCCCATTCTTCTTGATGTGAAATGGAATTAGTAGTATATTTCTTTTTACTATTCTACATTTTGGGTGATGAGTTGCTTCATTTGAGACTAAATAATTTTACAAGGGATCCTTATATCTTGTTGATTCCAAAATTTCTATTTGATTTTTTAAAGATATTTTAGAGGTTACTTTTTCCTGGGATGGGCATATACATCCTAGGAATGAACATCCAAATCTTATAAAAAACTCTCCACATGTTGTCTAACAATATGTCCATCCATTCTAATATCATGCAACAACTAAATGATGTACTGATTTATTAGATGTGGAGTTTTTTGTACATATATATTTAAATATTCCAAATTTACTAGTTCAAGTTTTGGTCCTTTGAAGTTAAGATGGACATCCAAATATGATTGAAACTATCTGAAGGTTGTGTAAGATGTTCATGGAACCTGAGAGAAACATGCACCTGTGCTCATTTTATAGGGGATGGTGGCTTGGCCCACATTGGAGGAAGATGAGTTTGGGACACCATTTTCTCATCGTTTGCTTCTATATAAACTGAAATTATCATTTCCGTGACATCATCCACCATTATCTTCAAGTTACTTATGATTCTTCAGTCAAATTCATATATCTTGGCATGGATCTAGATGACTCGGTAGATAGTTTAACAATGGATGCATGCTTGTCATTCTTATAATTTCTGTGATTTTTTCAGTTTGCAGTATTCAAGTATACAAAATAATGATTACCAAGTTACTATAGATCCATAATGGATTACCTTGTACTAGTCCTTCAAGTTCTTCAACTCCATTTATTAAGTGCAATTTTTTTTTTGCACTTAATATAAGCAATTGAAGAACTTGAAGGACTAGTACAAGGTAAGCCATTATGGTTCTATAGTAATTTGATAATAATTATTTTGTATGCTTGAATGATGCAAAATTTGTTTGAATATCATCATTGTCAAGTAATAACAACTTCTTAAAGGGTGTTAGCTCAATGATAGAGCACCCGCCTAATTATAGGTAGGAGATTGTTGGATCGATTCCTTCGTACCCTATCATAAATTAGTGACTAAGAAAATGACTAAATTCGCATATATACAACTATTAGTAGCTAATTTCCAGTATCTTATAGCACGACTAATGTTTAGTCGTATTTAGCTTAGTCCCTAATATGCTATCATTTAGTAGTTTATTTAGTCGTATATTTGGTCATTAATTATGGCAATCAATGACTATCAATGACTATTAAGTCAGCCGATTAATGACTAAGTGAAATACAACTAACTTAGTCACGCTATAAGATATTGGAAATTAGCTGCTATTAGTGGTCAACTAAAAAATAGTCGTTTATAGCCGAATTTTAGTCATTTTTTTAGTCATTAATTCCTCATTTTGCACTAGTGCTAGTTTGTAGGTTGTAAACAATACTCATCAAACCATAAACATGAATAATCAATAAATCATTAAGATATTAAACTAGTCAAACTATTGGTGATTGTTTGAAGAGATTATGAAGTCTACAATAGGAGCAACAAGTTGGGATTAGCCCACGAGGCTTGTGAACCACCTTTAGTGATTTGTTGTGGCTAGAAGAAACTGTCCTGAAGGAGGGTGAGGTCTTTTAGGGCTTCGTTGTGGTACAAAAGAAGAGGTTGAGCCTGTTGTAGCAGCCACCTCAAGCTGTTAATCCCCTTCAATGTTGACGCCTTTGAGGCTATAGGGGAAATTGGTGATTTTTTGTAATAAATATGTGGAGCTTTGATCTTTAATTATTTATATGCGGAAATATTGAATACTTGAAATCAATGAACCATTCATACACATAAACATTCAACCATAACACATGATGTACATTGGGGAAAAACCCTCAAAACAATGAGGATGGAAAACCCCAACAAATTTTCTCGGTATAATTATGATATATATTAGAGAATGTATTTTACAATAAGAGATTGCTTTTGGAACCCCATGGGAAAGATAAGAGAGAACAAAACATCCCGGTTGTAGATACTGAACAAAAAAAATAATCTCACGCAAGAAGAAGCAAATCACTACATGGGAAATTAGGCTCCCTCGCAAACTGTAGCGAATGCTCTCCTTGGATAATTGCTCTGCACCTCGGTTT
Source organism: Pseudotsuga menziesii (assembly GCA_001517045.1). Lineage (NCBI taxonomy): Eukaryota > Viridiplantae > Streptophyta > Pinopsida > Pinales > Pinaceae > Pseudotsuga > Pseudotsuga menziesii. Next base: position 447,108 of record LPNX010686008.1, on the reverse strand, counting down.
CTTCAATCTCACATACACAATGCGCAACACCTTTCATCTTTGACATTAAATCACGCTCTACTGACTTCGAGTTGAACTTGCCTTCTAACTAGATGTGGAATCACTTAGTTATGATGCTAAATCAAGTGTCATCATGCAATAGTTGTAACTCAAGTGTCATAACTTAAGTGTCGTCTTTTAGTTTAACTAAACTGTTGTCATGCAAAACACTTTAGTTGTCTAGTTCCCTTTTATTAACACTTTAGTTAACTATTCTTAATTGAAATCATGCTGATTGATTTACTAAAGTGACCATTGTGAGTTCTCCTTTAGTTAACTAAGGCATGAATTATTACTTTAACTAAATCTTAACAATTAGAGTTCTATTTAATCAATTGAAGTCTTCTCGTGAGCAATTTCGAATTCTCTTTGTTCTCCATGCATTTGTGTTTTATCTCTTATATTTTTTGCATGGTCAATGTGCGTTAACTTTAATTTATCTATCATATATAAGATTATACTAAGAAGATTTGTCAGATGTTGTGAACATATTATATTGTTGTCGGACCAAGTGATCATATGCTAAAGTAATTCACTCTAGAAGAGATTTAATATCCCAATGACCATGATTAGTAATATATCACACAACATTAATGCTTCGACATGCAGAACATCACCTCTACACTAGAGGTCCACCCCAACACATGAGGATCCGACTTGACACACAAGACCTTAGCCTTGTCCAACAAGAATGCACAACATCATCACTCTGACATATCAAAGTATTCACCTCAACGCATGAGGAATAACCTTTTACGTTGAAAGCTTATTCATTTTTGAGTCCAACCCAAGAATTTACTCCAAGTTCCCGAGTCCAACTCAGGATACCTACCTCAACACATGAGGCACAATCCTATTGGCTTGTAGAATGACTCGTGATGCTATAAATTTAACAAAAACAGGAAAGGTCGCAGCCCTTGCTAGGCCTAAAAATTACAAAAAAACAAATATTTTTGCTTCTTTTTTTGTTTTGAATATTTACAACAATCGAGGTTTTTACAAATAAAAATTGCATCCCTAAAACTACATCTATTTAACCATGCAATACTAATATTTACATATAAACAATACTAAAATTTTTAATAAAATTGATGCAGAATTGGGGTTTTAAGGTGCTACCTCAAACCCTAGGGCATAAAGAGAGGTGACCAACCTCCCTCTTAAGATGTCTCTCCAAGGTTTTACAAATTAGGACCTCCTTTGATATCCTCTAGGGATCATTAAGGAAGCATAGCAAGGGCAAAACCAAACATCCAAGGCCTAAGCCAAGGAAAACTCCTTTAATGAGGATGTCTCCCAACACACCAAGATGACAAAAAAGATTATAAGAATCCCAAATAAGAGAAAATGAAGCACTCATATTACCATTAAATCCACAAAGAGCATGTAGTTATCAAATTTTAACAAATATAAATCAAGATGAAATGCTTATATACCTCTTTGTGCATGTGTTTGTCTAATAATTCTAGCATTCACCTTAGCATGTGCATGAACCAAAGAACACTTCAGATTTTTCCTTCAACCAAGACAAAAAATTCTCCTCAAGAGGTGTGCATCACTTCATTAGCCCATAGAGCAAGAGAAAAACAACAATCATAATGTTTTGTCCCCAAGTCTTGTGCTTTACAACTAAATTTTGAATGGATATATATATATATATATATATATATCCATTTTAGCACAAAACTTAAATTTTATACAAGCCTACATGCCAATTTGAAATTAAAACAAAGAAAATTATAATCATCCAATATAAGACAAAATTAGGTCATTGGGGACTAAGGCCTACACCTGAATGAATATGATAAAGAATGGCATCATAACATAGCCAAGGCCTCCTTGAGACTACAAAAGTGAGCCTAAGGAGGCCGTTATGCCCCTACTAACCCTAGATGGTGAAATGAACCTCAATGCCCCCCTTTCCCTAGCTCTAAGGCTTCGAAAAAGATGACGATGTCATAGGTTCAATTTGGCCAAATATGCTCAAAACAAATACTAAGAATGTCCAAGTGAGGTGTGGGGGGAGGATAGACTAGGGAAAGATTCATGCATGAAGAGACAACCACCCCCAATCATATAATCAAGGTGGTCATGTGACCTAATAACCTACGCCTAGAAGCCCTGAACACCAACCCTAGGGATAGAAACACCCCAAAATGCCAATCAACAGTGCAAATAAGCCATAGTACTTCAAAGAGAAAAATTAAGGGGTCCATCCATGGCCAACCTCAGCTGGAAAAACCCCACTTGGCCTTTTTAATTTCTCTTATGTAAATCGACCTACTAGAGCGCTGCAAAATGGCAGAAATGTAACACTGCCAAGTGCATCCGCAACACTAAGCCTGCACCACATTCTCTTCCTCTACTCTGAAACCTCTCCCAGCAACCTGTCACCTGATTGCACGGTTCACTAAGTATTCCAGACTAGCATGCCTGCCTACTAGACACCTCCTCTGAAACGTGCTTCCCATCGGAAGTCCACAAGCCTCATCCAACACTTGCATCTAACACTTTATTCGTAAGACTAGTCTTCATGTCGAAGAGTAGACCATTCGTAGTCAATCACTCACACTTGGAAGCTCCTTAAGCCAACATGGGAGCCTACTACACTCCACATGCCTTGGAATACTTTCACATAAAGTTTGCAAGCCGCATGACTTAGGCATCCACCTCACCAAATCGCCTCAAGAGCACACCTGCACATGCAATTCAAAATCATGTCACAACCCAACTACACCTTAGGATCTTTCTTGCCCAAGTCTGCAACCCAACACGATTTGGGACCCTTTTTCCAAAATTCCTCTTCAGGAGCTTGTACTGTGGAAGCTCGCCCTATGGAAGCTCGTCCTATGGAAGCTCTCCCATAGAATCTTTGGATGTCGCTTCTCCTGGGATATATGTGATTCTATGTTCCCCTGTTCCCCATAAAACTTCTTTATGAAGCACCTCCCAAGGGGAGGGCGCCTCCCATACGAGTCAGCCAAAACTTTTGTGGATTCAACCAAGTGCCACTCTCTTGCTTGCCATCTTTTCAAGTGTCATGACTTGCCTATTTAATGAAGTGTGTCCGCCCAAGAAGATTCCGCAACTTAAGGAGGGCCTCCCAAGGGGAGGGCACCTCCCATAGGAGTCAACGAAAACTCTTTTGGATTCCACCAAGTGCCACTCTCTTGCTTGCCATATTTTCAAGTGTCAAAACTTGCATATTTATGCAAGTGTGTTCGCCCAACAAGCTTCTGCAACTTAAGGTAAGTCAACTTGTTCGCTTGCAGAGATTCGTCCACATGGAAGCCCCTAGACCACCAAAGTGTCTCTAATTGTGGGATTTTGACCCCACACCATCCGCACTTCTAGCCCATGCAGACTATCAACCGCTTTGTCGTGGGATTCTTGCCCATTCCACATGCCACTCCTTGCTGGAAGAGCCCATGGGTGCAAGCACACTTGGTCAATTTTTGGAAAGCTGCCCATCCATTGACATGGCACAACCACCTGTAATTCCACTCGTCGGTTGATGCACCCCTCAACACATCCATAGCTAATTGTCGACCCATCCAATGGGATTCCACCATGAGTAAGGGGGGAACCCCAACATTTCTTCCCATTTCTAAGTTTGTTACGCAAACTACTTGTAATGATAAACTTCAATTGAACAAAAATGTTAGTGCTCACCAGCATAAGGGTCGTCCCATATTCGTAAATGTGCCACTGCACACCCAACTATAATATGATTTCTTTGATCCCAAATAATAATAAAGCCAAATATTTTCCATTATTGCACTTAATTGTAATACTGGATTCTTTGATCCCAACCGACGAATCAAAACTTTACTTTGCATTAAAAACTCAATCCACCCTCAAAATATATTTCACAAATTGCTTATAATACCCAACTTCAAGAGAAAAAATAAATATTAGTTATCATTTCAAATATTGCTTATAATACCCAACTTCATCCAAAAAAATCAATATTAGTGATCATCTGCATGAGGGTTATCTCATTTGTGACACTCCAACCTAATTGTAATACCCGATTATTTGATCCCAAATGACAATAAAGTCAAATATTTTCCATTACTGCACCCAATCTTAATAATCAGTTCTTTGATCCGAATGACAAATTAAAGGATTTTATTTTTATTTTTATTAAAGACACAATTGATCCTCAAAGATATTTTTCCTTATACACACAAACCACTTGTAATGCTCAACTTCAATTGAACAAAAACGTTAGTGCTCACCCGCATAGGGGTCGTCTCATTTACTCAAATGTGCTAGTGTAACCCAATTATAATATGAGTTATTTGATCCCAAATAATAACAAAGTTAAATATTTTATATTATTGCACTCAATTGTAATACTCAGTTCTTTGATCCTAAATAACAAATCAAAGCTTTGCATAAAAAAACCTCAATTCACCCTCAAAATATAATTGACAAATTGCTTATAATACCCAACTTTGACTAAAAAAACAAGAGTTGACTACAACTTAGTCCCTGCTTTAAAAACAAAAATCAATGTTAAATATCGACGAGAAGCAATACAAATGAATTAAAATGTTTCACAAATTCTATAATATTTAGTTATGATGACCTTTGTTAGCACATTTGGCATCATAGTAGACTCATATCACCTAGTACTGAAAACACTCTCAAACAATAAATGTCAAAATAACCAATATTCAATGTGTCTTAATCTTCAATGTACCGTAGAAGATTAAAAATCCCATGCATGATTGTTTGAACCCAAGAAAAATTAACTTAAGACTATTGGAAAAAGCAATCCAAACACACATGAAAAGACAACTAATAACTTGGAATAGTGTATATAATTCCTCAAGCTATGAGGAATGGAAGTTTTCGTTGCCTTAATTTTAGTCAAGTGTGTGTTAAAATACTCTATAAAAAGGGTGGGGCAGAGTATGTGTTTCTTGTGAAATCTAACTTTGATGAAATGTGTTACTATAAGAGACATTCATATGTGTGTGTGTGTGTGTGAAGGAGTAATAGGCATGGATTTAGTATCTGTAAAATATGAGGGTAAATAGAACAAGAGCCACAACATATATGGTGAACACTACTATTGTTATTATTTAGTTGGTTGTTCATTATTTCATTTTCCTCAACAAGCAACATGGATTTTCTTCCTTTTGTACCAAACGAGCCATAACTACAAATTAGAGAGATCAAAATTTCTCACATAATGGTAATGTTATTGAAAGTTGGATAAATCAAAATGCTCACATTTAAAGAAGGATTTTGCAATAGGTTCGCTATATTCACTTATAAATCTGGGAAGAGTTGCACTATGATCTATCTAATCATTATAATGTCCATATAAAACTATATTGATAGCTTTCAATGGCATGTCAAACTTCACAATAGGGCTCTCATCACAACCAAGATGAGAGAAATTTTAAAATAATGATTTAATTCATTAATTATCAATATAACTTCAGTATAAAAAAAATCATTTTTTTAAACAATAATCAAATGAATAGTTGGATAGGTAAGCATGTTATATAGTTTTTTAAACATTGGAGGGCTTGGCATATCTCAACTCTCTTATATCCTCTTAGTGCTTGTAACAACTTCTCCTCACAACCACTAGAGTTACACCAATTGACAATATCCACCGAATGAAATATCTTATATTCACTAAATCAACCAATTTAACAAACTACCCATAAAAATAATAATAAAAGACATCAAAATTATAAATGTACATTTTTATATTTTTTTCACATGGTTCACAACCTTGAGAATAGAGGTCAAGGATCGCTACATCCACAATAATAATTCTAGGGGGGCCACCCGAAGGGGACTTGCCCTATCAGCTCTAGTTTCGAGAGCCTAACCCCGAAGGACCCAAAGAGTTGGATTCGTGAGAACTAAACCTCCAACCTCAATATCAAAGGGTCTTTGGATTTGGATTCCAACCAACTAAGATACCCCTCAGAGCTATGTACTTTTTTATATTATTCCATAATCCTACACAATTTCCCACAAAAACCTAATAAATATATACTAACACTTTAAAAATTAGAATAATATCACTCAAAAAATCTCATCAAACTATAATAATATATATATCCAACCTTAATTCATTCGATCCTTGCTTAAAAATATCCCATACTATTTCCTATCACAACACAACTTCGTGTTGGGTTGAAAGAAAGTTGCATACAACAATAAATTTGTTCAGCACTGGACCCTCAAATTTCTCTCACTCGGGGGAAGACTCGTCCTAATTAGGGTTGTACTTATCAGCATGCCAGTTTACTGGCTGGCCCTTGCACCTATTCCAAAATCTATTATGGATAGGCTAAGGAGGTTGATCTTTTCCTTCCTCTGGGGTTCATCAGCAGACAAGAAGAAATATCATCTGGTTGATCTTTTCCAGGCGTATTGACTCTAGTGGATGGGGTATTAAAAACCTCGCTTGTTCCAGCCTTTCACTTCGACTGAAAAACCTGTGGTTGGTCCTTAATGGAGAAGGGATTTGGCACCAGGTTATCACTACTAAATATTTAAAGAACATTCTAGTTGTTACTTGGCTCAGGCACAAGTTGTTCTCAGTCAGGGGTGCGTCGATTATATGGAATGGATTTCTCAACACATTAACCTGGCTTGGTAGATGCTTAGCATGGAAGGTGGCTAATGTAAAGGACATCCTTATCGGGTCTGATCCAACAATTGGCTCGGATGCACAGCCCTTTCTCCCACCGGATCTTCGAGAATATTTATGGGACTATGGTATTACCACTCTGCATCAAGCCTGCAATCTGTCTCATGGGGCACAAGGGTACTGGCTAGCCGATGATGATTTGGAGCTCGGTGGTGACTGGAAATCATATGGGAAAATTACATCTCTGGCCTAGAACATGGCATAATTCATCTCAATCCCACTGCGGATTCCTTGATTTGGACTCACAACAAAAAAGATGGAAAAATCACGGCTGCGATGGTATATGACTTGATTTCTAGATCACAACTTGGATCATCAGTGGATCAGGTCTGTGTCCACCTCTGGAGGTGCAAGGTTCCATTGAAGATTCGATGTTTCACTTGGCTAGCAGTTGGGAATTGTATCTTAACCTGGGTAAATCTAGTGAAGCGCGGCTAGGTTGGGCCTAACACCTGTATATTCTGCAACTCTGGTGAGGACTTTGTGCAACGTATCTTCTTGGAATGTCCCTTTATTTGTCTTTGTGAACGTTTCTACGAGCCTCCATCATTTGATGGTTCTCTCAGACTTTGGCTGGATCGTTGGTTTGCAAAACACTACTTCCAATCTTATTACAGCTACATTCCACTTTTGTTTTTGGGTGCATATGGAAAATGCACAACCGATGTATTTTTGAGGATAAGAGGGTTTATATGCTCAATTAATCCACTAGGTGGAGTACCTTCTGCATTTGTATCCAGTTCCGAAGCAGAAGATAAAAATCAGGAACATCGACACAAGCCCGAAGTTGTTCTTCCCTTATGGATTTTTTTATGGGGCTGCTGTTGATAAAAAAGGGAGGAGCAGGGTTTGCACTGGCTCTTAATGATTCACACTCTCTCAACTTCTCTATGGGTTGTGGCTTCAACACCAAGACTAGAGCAGAACTTCTATCCCTATGGGCTCTGCTATATGTGACTAAAGATTTAGGGATCCTGTCCTTAAATATTTTTGGTGATTCCACAGTCATCATCAACTAGGTGATTAATTTGGCATCCTTGGCTTCACCTTGTTTGGAACACTGGTATCAGGACATCAGGCTCTTGATGAACAATTTCACCTTTTTGGTCATCAAGCACACATATCGTGAGCACAATCAGAGAGCTGATAGCCTTTCAAAAGAGGCTTGGATTTGGCTCATGGATTTGGTACTTTCATTGAGCATATTGATGGTATGATTGACTTGAAAGGTGATTTTCAGCTCTTTTAGAGCTATGTGTCGGAGCTAGGCTCCATTTTTTTTGGGCACATATTTTCTTATTTTGTTATATGGAGCAAGCTTCTCTGTAAGAGCTCTCATCTCTCTTTCTGTTCTCATAATGTGTTATGCTTGGTGGCCAATCAGGCTTTCTGGTTCACGGGTTTTTGTCTCTTCAGTTTGATGTCGTTCTTGAACGGGATGTAAGGATCCCTCCTTTGCTCCATTTACTTGGAGATCTGATGGCCTGTCGGCATGTTTTTAGAGGCTTTTTTGTTCTCTCTTTTGAAGCCCAGGTTGAGGGCTGCTCAGTGTATGATGTCCTTTGATTCACCATGAATAGGTATTTTTCTTCTGGGAAAAAAAAACCATTAAATTTGTTTAGATGAATTTTCATAAATGGGTCCATTTAAATTTAGATTTGATATGCACCTCCATTCTATAAAGTGATTACCTTTATATACAACTCCCAGTATTATATACATCAAATTACATCAACCCGATTAAATATGTCACAAGTGAAAGAAATAAAGGCGCCTTGGATAATTTGGAGTATTTACGTTGTTAATGTCGTGACCATACTTTTGATTGAAGTACTCCAATGTTGTATTGAGTTGAGGGAAATTTATGGTTCCTAGAATTCAAACATATACATCCTCATTTATTCCCTTTGCTTGGCCTTTTCCAGCTTCGAATAGCTAATTCACTTTTGTTTTGGCAATGTTCTTGTCAACCTTTGAGCCACATTATCTATATGTTGTCACTAATGCCGCTAGAAGCTATCAAATCCCAAAATACTAGTCTCAATTGACCTTTACAGAATAATGAAGATGAAGAGACTAAGGTGCACAAGAAGTTTATAAAGAACCACCTTCTAGGTGCCTCTCTTGGTTTCCCAACCGATGTCTTCTTATGTACATGGTTTGGTATGCTCTCCTCATGTTCAATAATTCTTCTAGAGATCTACATCATGCAATCTATATAATAAATACACAGTTTGCATCCCATCTTTGAATCACATTTCAAGCAAGCACTATATTGAATCAAGAAGCCACCATAGCATGGTTTTTTGTGTTTTAATTGCATAAACAATAGGATACAATTAATAATAACATCAGGAAAAACTACATCATGCAATCTATATAATAAATACACAGTTTGCATCCCATCTTTGAATCACATTTCAAGCCAGCACTATATTGAATCAAGAAGCCATCATAGCATGGCTTTTTGTGTTTTAATTGCATAAACAATGGGATAAAATTAATAATTACATTTGGAAAAGCTAGACATAGAAATTCAACCTAACATTCACTATGGAAAAAGTTGAAACATCATACACCTCACGAATCAATCCTCAAAGCCTTCCATCCAATGTGAAAAAAGTAAAGTAGAAAACTCGCTTATCTAAATATTAGACAAAGAAATTGTTCTTCCTACCCAAAATTATTTATATGTAATGTGAATAGAGGATAAAATCTCTATAATAAAGGTTAAAGTATCTTAATCGAAACCTCGTATATTTCAAAATCTTAGACAAACAAAGCGTTATTCGTGACTTAATATATTTTATATGTAATGTGAACACGAGATAAAATCTCTATATAAAGATTACAATATTTTATTAATGAACTAATTTAATCTAACTTGTAATGTGTAAAAAAATATTATGAGAGAGAAATCAAAATGGTCAAACACTTTTCCTTACCCATAATATAGTTAAGGCTAGAAAAATGTATATATAACTTTAAGACATGATAAATATCTCCTTAAAATTTACTTAAAAAGTATATAAAACTAATTAAAAGAAAAAATATCTTATTAAGATCTACTTAAACTTAAGTTACTTAGTTTGTAAAACATGTTAAGTCTTTTTTTTAATGAAAGAGAAACTAATTATAATTTGAACAAAAAATTTTACCCACGGATCTTAATGAGGTCTTTATCCACCATTTCAAAGCGATGACCTCCTTCCTCGTCCAACCGCAACAAGAACCTCTTTTGAGCCTTGAGAGTCCTACGAATATCCCAAAGTTCTTCTTCCAGCGCAGGGGGCGGAGCAGCTGGAGCTGTTGATTCAGAGCTGGAAGCCATGGCAGCGTTGGAAAGCACAGTAATTCGAAAAATAGTAAATCCCTTCCTAGACTGGCTACAACACACAATGAAGAGAGCCACCCCCATTGGGGGATTTAAAGCATGCACAAAGCCCTTGCAATCCTTTGAATTACCCATAATTCCTAACATCATGTCCGAGTTCATCACATGATCTAAAAGCTGGGACGGAACAAGGGAAGGACTGTGGCACGAGGGCAACTGAGCTAACCTGCTCTCGGATCCATCAGCTTCCGATGGGAATGACGTTCTTTTATGTACGAAGACCCAAAAGTCCAAACTCGCATGCATGGTGCCATGATCCCACATGAGGGAGCCTAGAGTTAACTGCCACCACGACGTTGAGAATGACGTGCCTGAAAACATAACACACTTTCCCAAGCCCTTGGTCCTATAGTATAAGATAGAAGGAGTTGTTTACAATGAGCGTACGACTCCCTTTGCCCAGATTGGCTCCCTTATTAGCTTCGTTGTCGGCTTCATCATTCAAGCCTATTAGAATATGAGAAACTCGTTTTTTTCTAAGGAATTGGCGAGTTTCTAGACTCCTGATTATCTGGCGCGACCTCACCTGTGACGAAAGGGAATTGGTAACTAAAGCCTGGATAATAAGACGGGAGTCCCCGAACACAATTGCCTCCTTGATATCATGAGAAAGCATTTGAGTAAGTCCTTGCCACAGAGCAAGGGATTCCCCTATATTGTTTTTGTCTTCTCTAGTTCCCCAAGAATAAGTGAATTCATTTTGGTCCTCAGGATCAAGAAAAATCCCTCCCCCTCCTGCATCCCCTAGATTCCCTTTAGTTGCACCATCAAAGAAAAGAATGTAGCGATGAAAAGTTCTTACCCAATTAATGAAATCAACTTTCTACATATGGATTTCCCAGGTTCTAACTTGGGTTTAAGTTTACCAACCTTTTGTGGGGAGCTTAGGAGAGAAACTAAGTTGTAAGGATTCTTCATTGGAGGAGATCGAGCATTGGTTAGTATCAACCCAAAGGGATCTGAGGCAGTGACCTAGTAGAGCTTTGATTTTTACCGCAACTTGAGCAACAAAAGAAGGTTTGTCTTTGAAAACACGTGCATTTCTTTCAAGCCAAATTTTCCAAAGAGTAAAATTGGGGAGATTCAACCAATAATGCTTGAGAAGGTCTTTTTTGGTGGTGGAGAAAGGGCAGAGAGATAACCAATTGCAAAGAGGACTAGTTTCCAAACATCTTCAACAAAAGAGGAGGAAAGGAGCAGATGATTGACTGACTCTTCTTATGACAGGCAAAGAGGGCACCGAGTGGGTCCTTCCCATCCTTTCTTACGCAGATTATCCCGAGTCAGGATGTTGTTATGTGTAACGGTCCAGATGAAAAAGTCTACTTTAGGGAGAGTTTGGCTCTTCCAGACACCAAGTAATAAAGCAGGATTAGAAGGGACGTTAGGGACAGATTTTAGAAGCTTATAACCAACTCCAGCAGTGTAATAGCTAGTTAGAGAACCCCATCCACGACTATCTTTGGAGTTCAAAGCAATGGGGGCCTTCCCTTGAAGAAGTGAGAGCAATGTTGAATTTTCGTTGAGCAAGTTGGAGGGGCAGTTTTGGATGTTCCAATTTCTCTAGATCTTAGAGCCATCAGAATCCCAGGAGGAGATATCCCAGAGAGTGAAGATGTTAATGGAGTGCAGGTGAATTTTTAACTAGGAAGTTCCTGGAAAGGAATCAATTGGCGACTCCTCTAGAATGGAGTTTTCCCAAATCCAACTTTTTTTCCCATTTCTCGAGATCCAGGTGAGGGCAAAAGAAAAAAAACCTAGGGCCTTCTGACATATGTGGAAGACTAGTGAGCCTTTGACACTTTTAGCAAGGAAATCAATACATCTAAGTTGGTTCCCCGAGAAGTCATTTTTCCAAAGAGCTTGTTTTCTCCAGGTGATCTTTCCTAAAATCAAGTTCCAAAGGAGTTTGGCCCCAAGCGCTAAATTTTGGAGACGAAGATCTCAGAGATGAAGTCCACCTTCTGAGAAGGGTTTAGAGATCTCCCCCCAACTGACCAACGAGAGCTTGTTCTCATTGCAACTTCCACCTTTCTAGAGAAATCTTCTGGGGAGAGCCTCGATCTTAGAGATGATTCCCCGGGGAGCCAGAATAATGGAGCTTTGATAGATGGGGATACTGGATAACATAGATTTGATAAGAATTACTTTTATAGTGGCGTTTAACCAAGACGATCCCCAAGAATTGATGTGTGCTTTCATCTTGTCTATCAGAGGGAGCCAGTGATAAACCTTTGGGGAGGATTTGAAAATTGAGGCTCCCAGGTACTTAAAGGCATCCCATTGGGTTTTCCCTTTGATTTTTCAGAATTCTTGAAATTTATAGCATCTCTTTTGGATTACAATTCCATCTATAAATTTGACTTTTCATGTAGTTGATTTTGCTTCCTGATGCTTTTTGATACAGATAAAGGTGATTTTTGAAGTTTACGGCCGAGAAGAAGCTTGCACCACCCAGAAGGAGGGTATCGCCCGCAAACTGAGCATGATTGATGTCTTTAACTCCTCGGGCTATTTGAAGACCCATTAACTCTTGTTGAAGAGGACATGGTCCAACTGAAAGCTAAGTGTCAAGGCCTGGATAACATAGAGAAGTGGGGAGAGAGAACATCCCTGGCGGAGTCCACAAGAATCTTGGAAGAAACCAGCTGCACGACCACTGACCAACGGGGATAACCAAGGAGCACCAATGCAAGCTTTAACCCAAGATACGAAGGAGGGATTGAAGTCGAAACATTGCATAACCGAGAAGAGGAAGTCATGCCTTACCCTGTCAAATGCATTAGCAAGATTCAACTTGATAACCATGACTTTTTCGCGGCGTTCGACACTTGAATGGATTGCTTCTTGAATCGGGATAATATTGTCAGTGATTTGTCTCCCTTTAATGAAACCACATTGATTTTCAGGAATGATGGACGAAAAGATCCCTTTCAGTCTATTGGCTATGACTTTAGCTATAATTTTGTATCCAATATTACAGAGAGAGATTGGCCTAAATCGATCAAAGGAAAGGGCCCCTTTTTCTTTAGGAATGGGAGCAAGAAAGGCAGAGTTTGTGCTACCTCCAATGTTGCTACAACACTGAGATTTTGGGACCAACTTGTGGAGGTTAGTTTTGACAATTTTCCAATAGGATTTGAGGAACCTCGTTGTGAAGTCGTATGAACCTGACGCTTTGTCTGGATCCATAGCAACTAAGGCTAGCTTAATTTCTTTTTTGTAGGCAGGGGAAGTAAGTAGAGAATTAGATGCAAGGCTAACTTTAGAGGAAATTAAATTTAAAACCCGAGGGGGGATTTCTACAAGGGGGCACTCCTCAGTGTAAATGTCTTTCAAATGAAGATGAGATGCTTGCTTGATACCTTCAGAGTCTAGAATCTTCTGATGATGGAAATGAATTTCCTTAACAGAGTTGTACTACTTTCGTCCTTCAGCATGTTTGTGAAAGAAACTTGTATTTTTATCCCCAACTTGAAGCCAAAGACTTTTATATTTTTGTCTCCAGTAATCCTCCTCCATTTTGCAAGTAGAGTGAAGGTTGCGTTGAAGTTGGGCTTCTTTCTCAAGGATTTCCTTATTGACTGTCTGAGCTTCCATATGACTCTGGTGAGACCCTAGAGAGTTTTGGGCTTCCAGCCTTTGCTCGAGGGGGGGTTTTAAGTCTTGGCCCAAGTTTTAAGGGAGGATTTGAGTCTTCTGGTTTTTTCTTCCTAAACGAAGAAGGAAGATCCAAAAATCAAATCCTCCAAGACTAAAATAACAAGATCCAAAAATCCTCCCTGCCGGATCCAGGAGGGCCTGAAACACAAAGGGATAGGGCCAAGGTTTTGACTTTTGGAGAACTCAAGAAGGATAGGGTTGTGTTCAAAAACACTGAAAGGTGGGATTGAGGAGTCAACAAAGAAGCCAAGCAAAAGGAGGGAGTGTTCTACCAGGAATTGGTCAAGACGGGCAACAATATGGCCAGGAGCAATCCTTCTGTTTGGCCAAGTGAAATTACCAAGAGGGCTTGATATCTTCTAGGTCCCAATCCATAATGATGTCCTCAACCGCTTCATGGAGAGGATCTCTTACTATCGTTCCCCCTTTTTTTCCTCGTTGGGAGAGGGTGATGTTCAAGTCCCAAGTTAGGATAATGTTCTCAGGGTGATAAGTACTCAAGAATTCCTAAAGAAGGTTCCAACATTTTTTTGTTTTGAATAAAGTGCAGGAGCATATGTGTTAAAGATACTTACTAGTTGGCCCGGTTCTTTGTGGCAGAGTCTGGTGAGGATCCAATGAGTACATGAAGTTGTCTGGACAAGTTCAAATTTGGAAGAGTCCCATAGAGTTTGTAGACCTCCAGAGGCATCTTTAGCGTTAACCGCGGCTCCTTCACCTTTTTTCCATAAGAAATGACTAGCCTTAAGGAACTCTTGTTCCTCCAATTTGGTCCCCTCGACTAGTAATACGTTGGGAAAGGAAATACATATTAAATATTTCACTGCTTCTTCTTTTATATAGCTCCCTATTCCCATACAATTGCAAGAGACTACCTTCATTACTTAGTTTTTGGGAGGGGGAAGGCCCCTCTAGAGGCTTGTCCTTGATGTCTTGTGATTCTGGGATTTAGCATACCATCCAATGTTGATTGCGATCCTTGCAGTTTGTCTTTATAGGTTGCTACCTCTCTTCGTTCCTTGGCTATTTTCCTTCCATTCTTGTTTCTTTTGGTATTGGTGATTGGAGGACCTATTTCTCCCTCCTCCTCCTCATAAGATTCGTCCTCCGTTCCTATTTCTTGGGGCTTGTTTTGTTCTGTTGTTTCTTGCACCAACGATTCTTAATTTTTAGGGTTTTCAATTGATGGATCACGATCTCCAAGATTTGTCACTTTAAAGGAAGGAGGCACTTCTAGAACTTCTTCAATAACAATAGCTTCCTCTGTTGAACCATCCATTGCAAAAGAGTTGTTTTCATTTACAACTGGTACATCTTTCTTCATGGGAGGCAGGAGAATGGTATCCCTCCCTTTCTTTCTTGTTCCAGATTTAGGATTAGCTTTTGATCTGTTGACTTGATGCCAACCTTCTTCCATTTCTTTCTCATGATGAGCAGGCGGATTTTTTGAGCAGTTCTTTTGAAAATGCCCATATTTGTGACAGTACCTACATTTGAATGGCAGTTGTTCATAATCCAGGTGTTGGAAGTGTTGCCAATCTCCCACAGTTAACTTGATTGCTTATGGGAGGCCAACCTCTAGATCTACTTCCACACATATTCGGGCACATGATTATTGATCTTTAGTGATTGCTTTGTCAATGTACTTGCCTAACCCACTTCCAATGGTTTGCAAAGAAGAGGGAGTCCAACAATGGATCGACAGATTGGGGAGTCGAACCCATACCGAGATTGCTTTGGGAACGTCTGTAGCCAGATCGAAATCGGGAGTCCATCGATTTAGGTAGAGACCTTGGGGTCCCATGAAGTAAGGTCCACTTTAAAAGATCAGATCTCAATCCTCCTTGGTGATAAATTCAAACAGAAAAAGCCTCTTCCTACAACATAACAAGTGACACTATTGGAGATCAGCAGTCGCCAGTTCTTTTGGATCCAGTTGTCCATTGTTCTTGGAGACGACTAAAGCCTTGTAAACTGACCTATAAGAGCTCGGTTTGCCAAAGATAATGCGATTTGCATGGGTTGATCAAGGGGCAACACAATTATCGGGACATCAACCAACTTTTTCACGAACTTAGGGAGAGGAGATAGAACAAGCTTATTGCCTTGTGAAGAGATTAGTCGTTTGAAGGCGTCGACGACCACGTGAGAAGGGCTGGGAGGCGACCGACCTCCACCTCCTACAGAACTCATTGCATGAAACCCTAGCGCAGAGCCGTCCATTAGAGTGTGAGAGCACAATTCCTACCTTTTTTTAGCTTTTACATATTGTACATAAGTGTCCTTGTGTTATTAAAGCCAACTCTTCCCCATCTTAATGTTATTATCTAATCAAATTGAAATAAAACAAAATAAAAAATATTTAAAAGTAAACTTTTTTCTATGACTCTTTGTAAAACATTACTTCTAATGATTATCATTGTCAAATTAACTAGCCTAGATCCAAACCTACCCTTTAGACAACCTTTTTTTAGTTGCAATAGGGTAAGAGAGGTTTATTTATTTATTAATATATGTGCCTTTGGATGAAAATATAAAACATGCTTTTAATGAGTATTTCATTTTGCGTTTATATATTTTCAACACCCAAGGCACAACCCATGGTTTCTGACAAACCACCATCAATTAAGTTAATGGTATAATCAAATATTGATATATTTTCAACACCCAAGGCAACCCATGGTTTTCGGTAAACTAACATCAATTAAACTAATGGTATAATCAAATATTTATATATTTTCAACACCCAAGGCAGCCCATAATTTTTGGCAAACCACCATCAATTAAACTTTGTTTTAAAGAGAAAAACATTTACACTAGTTGTATAAACCTACATATTGGATATACAATTTATTATTATTTTATTAAAGCCCTCCATAATAATTTAAAAAACTCTTCTCCGTGTAATAAAAGATATAAAATTTATTATTATTTTATTAAAACGCCCCATAATTAAATAGAGAGTGCCTCTCGGTGCAATAAAAACACTGGGACATATAGTGGGACGGACTAATAAATATTAATTATCATTTCACAAACGGCTTTTACTGCCTAACTTCATCTAAACAAATAAATATAAATAAATAAATATTAGTGATCATGCGCATGAAGACTGTCTCCGGTGTAACACTCAACCCAATTGTTTTACTGGGTTACTTTGATCCCAAATGGCAACAAAGTCAAATAGTTTTCATTACTGTATCCAATTATAATCCACGGTTCTTTGATCCCAAATGAAAGCAAAGTCAAATATTTTCAGATGCATAACACATGACACTTTCACAGAGACGGGCTTGCAACAGTTTTCCGTATGCAGGCATTGAAATGTATCTATTATAGGTAAAGCAGGCAAAAGGATTACTCTTACTAGCCATGGAGGGTTTGAACAGTTCCAGAGGAGGAAGAGGGTCCTCTGTCCAGGCCATGAAAATTGCAGTCCATGAGCTCTTCAACCATTACTTGGGGGTATGCACATCTTCCCATATTTTTCTTTTATATTTTCAGTTTTTAGTAACACCTCACCGTCGATCTTTTTTCTTCCTGGCAGAGGAGCTCCACACACAAAACCGAAGATAGCGCGAGAGAAACCTCGTGAGTACTCGTGTATTTCATTAATTAATTTCTTAACCGTATTTCTACTATTAGATAAGGATCTTGTCAAATCCCTGTATTCAAATGTTATGTGCTGAGCATTGCCTCCGTGGGTTGGAAACTACCATGTCTGGTGATTTTCTTCCACAACGTAAAAGTGAGCATTTCTCTCTCATATATATATATATATATATATATATATCGCTCTCACTATACCTTGAACGGTCTGCAATGTCAGCGTCTAAAAGTGAACATCACGTATATATAGCTCGCCAAATGTTATTTTATTTTATATTCAGCAGAGAAGCTTGGGTTCAAACCTATCTTCGTGCTTAATGGATACCGACGTTCTCACTATGTCTTTTAAAGGCGTTCCTTATTGAATTTTTCGATATCATTACAATTTTCATCATGTCTGTCTTGGTAATCGGGGGCACTTTCCAAATCACCGTTTAATGCCAGACGAGTGGTACTGGACAACCACACATTGCAAAATCATTTTTTTGGAAACTTTTATGCCCAGGCATTGTTTGGGAAGATCATAACTGGATATGTGATTTTCACTGATCCAAAAACAAAATTTTTCAACCACTACTTGCAGTCGAGAAACAGAAACTCCGGAAACCAGGCAAAAAATTAACAGAAATCATAGATCATAGCAGTAGATAAACTGCAAATCCAATAGACTGGCTCGAGCCTAGTGAAAATTTGGGGAATTCGAATGAGAGAAAAATCAGCCAGCTAGAGTGAGCCCAGCTGACTAAGATCTCATAAGCCCAAAGCATAGCTTGAAATTTCAGCGTGTCAAGTAGCCTCTAAACCAAAACTGTAATTTACATAGGTTTAAGCTGTAATCTATTTTTACATAACTTGCTTTTTTATTGGGGATTAAACAAGTTGAACTATATTCTCCACCTGCACATCCACCTCCAATTCTTAAATTTTTTATATTGTCATTAATTGCTTCAGGATGTTTGAGAAGGGTTCCAACCTTATAGGACCTCATATGATGGAAGTAGATTTTCTCATCTCATCCAAAATTCAGCAGGGTTAGCAGTTTTCAGAATTCTAGTTAACTGAACTGCACCAATCTAAAGATAAATCCACTAAACCATCAAAAGATGCCAAATGTACCCTACCCTACTCTTTGACTACATGCCACCTGCGAAATATAGACCTGTTAAAAAATAGACATGGCAGAGTATTGTCCTCTATCTGATGCCGAGGATCCCATTTCCAACTGTGGTGATAGGTTTCATTATTGATCATGTTGATCAATGATATGTAGTAGGCTAAGACCTTGTAGGTTCGTAGCGCGTTGTGTTTTGGATTCTAGAGGCCATTTAAAGCTTTGATATGCATTGCACTTGGTGCCATTTTGATATATTCACCCTTACATGGTATATAAATGAGCAGACTTTGAGTTTGCATATTTTGTCTCTAATTGTTTGGAACCTTTAAAATATTTTTTGCATTAAAATTTTAACATTTTTATGTATATTTTATTAAACTGAGTCATTAAGTTCAAACCGGTCCGAGTCATGGCCGTGTCTGAGTTGATCCTCGACCGATTCTGAGTCCGAGTCTGAGTTCTAAAACATTGTGTCGGATTATTTTGACAACCAACTCTGCTTCTCCATAGAATCTGGATTAGAATTAGTGTCATACTTTAAGACATTATTACACATGCACATATATGCCATTTTAAATAATATGTATATTATATATTGCCATGCCCAGCCATTCCCATTCAAAATCTTCAAAACATCGATGTCTGCCCTTGTATCTGTATCCGTGTCTGTATACTGTTAACTTAGAGAAAATTGATCCAATAAGCTTCAACCTTAATGCTTTCTGGAACAAATCTCAACCAGCATATATAAATGCTTTAGCAGATATCAAAAAATGTCAAAGAATTAGATTGGGCATTGAACTTGAAAGGGCAAACGTTTTTAAGCCCTTTTGTGTCATTCCCATGGCATGCCACATTTCCAGACCCAAATTGATCCAGCATCTTGTTACGCTACGACCTTATGGACACACCCTTTTGATAATAATAATCTCCTAAACACTAATTAACATATCTATAACACATCTGTAGCAAGATGCTAACTTGTAGTGTTATTTTAGACATCTAAATGTTTTTGATTTCCTGCTCTTCAGATTGCTTCCGACAAATCAAAATTATCTGGATTTGTATGAAGGGACTTATTCGGATACAATTGACTTCAGTAGCAAATTAGCAATATTAATTTGGACTTTGGAGTAATACACATATGAATTTTTTATCATTCTGCTGTTTAAGTTTAAAAGTTTATTAATCAAATGACTGAAGCTTTTTGCTCTGTATAACTTAGTTTTCAACTCCGCAAGCGGATCACTGCTATCAACAGAGATCCACGACCAAGAAATGAGCAGTTTCTGCTAGATTTCCAGCAACTTCAGGGTCAATTTTCGGTAACTCTAATGCACTAATTTGAATTGATTTCCAGGGTTATCTTTTATGAATGCCAATTATTCTTCCTGTATTTGAAAGTTTTCCCATTCAGTGTATTTAGTCTTACTATCTAACCTCTTCCTATTTCTAACATGGCACTTATAATATTGATCTTGTAGAGGCTAGAAACAGGTAGTGCTTGCACAGTATTTTATCTTCATCAATTTCGTTTAACAGCGTTGTTTATTGACATGTATTTCAGGATCAGGACCAGCTACGGTCAGCAACGGAGTCTGTGCTATTGGCTTTGATTGTGCAATGCAGTAGTCACACACTTCAGGCAGAATTTCTTTTGTTTGCTTTGCAAATGTTGTCTGGCATAAATTTCATAAATTGGGATTCATTTCTATCATCTCTCCTTTCTTCTGTATCTGTGGCAGAAAATTCATCTGCCCAGAGTAGCCAAGCACATACTGGGATGCCATCAGTTGGCTCATCAGCGACAGGAAACACAATGCCAGGCATGACTACGCCTAATTCATCAATAGCACAATCTTCCAATCCAGCTTCCCCAATGACCGCATTGCATGTTATTGGATCACCGCCTCATGGGGTAACTGATCCAACAACAAGTGTAAATCAATCTCCAGTTAAAGGTTCTGATCCATCCTCCATTGGACAGCAGATCCCCTCAAGGGGTACTGGATTCTCAAGGGGTACTGTAATGAGTTGTCTTCGTCAGCTTGTTTGCAAGGTTGTGCTAGCTGGACTTGAGCATGATCTTAAACCTGTAACTCATGCTGACATCTTTTCACACATGCTCGATTGGCTGCTTAGCTGGAACCCAAGACAGCAAAATAGGGTTGATGAACATGACAGTACAAAGATCAGAAAATTTGACAGTGATTCTTCTGACTGGCTGCACAGTTGCTTGGCTGTTGTTTGGGCTTTGGTGGACGAGGAGAGATGTCGCATACCATTCTATGAGCTGCTTCACAGTGGCATACAATTTGTAGATAATGTACCTGATGATGAGGCTTTGTTTGCTTTGATCCTTGAGATTCATAGAAGGCGCGATAAAATTGCCATCCATATGCAAATGTTAGATCAACACCTGCATTGTCCTACTTTTTCGACCCTTCGAGTTGCACCTCAAATATATCCGAGCATCCCGGGAGAGCTGTCAGTAACATTTCGATCTTCCCCTTTGACATATCCCAGTGTTCTTGGAGAGCCATTGCATGGGGAGGTATGATTTGCACATTTGGTTGTTTGGTATGATGGATTGTAAATGTTTGTCTTTGAATAAATTGGCCAGCATGCCTTGCCCACCTGATTGATTTGATTATGTTCTCAATTAATGTATTTTAGCACAGAAGAACATGCACTGCCAATTTCACTGCTTGCAAAAAATATCTTAAAGCTTTCATTTTGTTTGTTTCAGAACTAGGTATGCATGTCAACTTATATTCAAAATTCATTCATTTTCGACATTGTGCTATTACTCTACGTTTAGTATATGAGAATTAAAGTGACTAATCACCATAGTGTAAATCATTAGATCTTATGGCAATAAAATATGTAATATGTGATAAATTATAATAACAAAGGAAGGGTGCTTCACATATTTTAATAGCAGCATTATGGGCGAAGAGTGCTCAGCATAATTTGTTAACAATAGATGAAAATTCCTGCAAGTTATTCATAAATCTTAGAATCTGTCTATGATCATTGAAAACCTGCCAATGCTCAATTTTATCTAGGATGGAAGTCCTGAATATTGCTTCCATTTTGCCTTGGCCTTTCATTAATTCATCACAGGGTTGTAAGGTGGCTGCTGACACAGCTAAAACATCTGCCTTATTGTTCTGTTCTCTTGTGACTTCTTCTTAGGATAAAGCATCGAAATATTCCATTGTGTCCCAAACCCACGCTGCAGGGAAGTACCCCCCCCTCTGCTTCACTCCCGATTCGTGCTCCTAGAGGAATTGGTCAGGAATCGGTCTCGGAAGCGCGATTCCTGATTGATTCCTCTTGGGAGCGTTTTTTGGAAGTGTGCTTCCCTAAATAAAACACTCCCTAGTTTTTTTGGGGGTTCTTAGGGAGCAATGAGGAAGCTTTGCTCCCAAAGCGCTACCCCATCGCTCCCTAAGTTCTCCCAGGAGCAAAAAAAACGCTCCTTAATCGCTTCCTCAGTGCTCCCAGGGATTGAGGGGATTTTTTTTTTTTTTTGGTTTTTGTAACCAAGACATAGTTTCACTTGCATTTTTGGGCATGGTTTAGGGTTCATTTAGGAGATGTATTATATGGTAATGTTAAATTCTTAAAGTAAAAGTGGTGATTTCCTTATCTTTCATTTTCTATCCTTCTACTTAAATTTTTAACATTTTCATTAATTGTTTCAGGATGTTTGAGAGTGGTTCCAACCTCATCGGACTGCATATGCAAGAAGTAGAATTTTAGATCCCATTCAATATTTAGCAGATTTAATAGTTTTCAGGATTTCAGGATTGCAACATTTCCACTAGATTCTATCATGTATGAAGGTAAGGGATTAGAATTGAATCAAACACATCATCCTCTCTATGTACCTTGATGTTGGTGGTGTTGATGCCTAATTGTTGAAGATGATTGAACTCCTTTGTAATGACCTTGATAAAAATTTACCCTTCAATCAAGAAAAATAACTTATTAAGCATTGGAAGGTTTTTCTACCTAAATGTTCCACTCCATGCTCTAGCATATGTCATTACTCCTTACACCAAAGTATTATTCTCCATCTTGGTTGACCCAACTAGCACTTGGGGGTGGAGTTAGGAGAAAACCACACATAGATCCAAAGGTGTAGAATGGGTATATGCTTGCATTAGACAAGTTGGTCCCTAATAGGAGTGTGCTCAAGTATGAAGTGAATTTTTGAGCAAATACATCAGTGAACATGGAGTCTTTGGTAACTTGCATACAATCAAAGATCTAGATGTGTTGAGTCCTATTGAATGGTGAAACGTGTATTGCTCCTCTACCACATATCTGCATAATTTGGTGGTGAGGGTGCTTTCATAGGTATTTCTTGTGTAGAGAGGTGTTGTAGCACCTACAACTTCATCCACAATGTGAAGAGAAACAGTTTGAATGTAGATCGGGCAGAGGAGTATGCTCAAGTATTAAGTGCATTGAGCAAATACATTGGTGAACATGGAGTCTTTGGTAACCTACATGCGACCAAAGATGGAGATAGGTCGAGTCTTATCGAAATGGTGGAACATTTATTGCTCCTCTACCACATATCGGCATAAATTGGTGCTGCGGGTGCTTTCATAGGTTGTTAACACTTCTTCTACAAAGAGGTGTTGGAGCACCTACAACTTCATCCAAAATATGAAGAGAAACAATTTGAATGTAGATCGAGCAGAAAGCTTGGTTTATGTGCACTACAAATTGATGATGTTGTCCTATTATTGTGATGCGACCAAGAATGATAGAACATATTTGACTTGGGGCAACAATCCAGAGGAGGCTGATTTGGAGGATGGAGCCATAGCATTAGAGCGCTTCGAGGTTGAAGATTTGGGTGATCAGGATGGTGATCAAATTCATACAACAAAGATGCCACACCCCCAACCACTAGCAGGTTTTTAAATGTAGGACCTTTGCCTTTATCTTGCAACTCTTTGGTAATGAATATTATTCTCTGTTTCATTTCATGGTTGATGTTATCTCTTAGGGTTTGTTGATTGCAAATATTATATGTTTAAACTTGAAGGTTGATGTTAATGATTGATCATTTGATGACGATGTTATAACTTATAGCTCCGAGATGATTGATGTTATATGTGTACTAAATGATTATATCTATGCTTTCATGTTTTATATAGCTAATTTGGCATTCTACATGTTTTTTTTAAATATATGCGTCAAAATATATTAAAATATGTATTATATAAAAAATGCTCCCAAAATATAAGTTTTGCAAAATTTTGCTTTTTGCTTCCGCTCCCCGCTCTCAACAACATAGTCCCAAACTACATTCTGTATTTCTTTAGCTTGCCAATTTTACATGCAAATTTGTTCTTTACTTGAAAGATTGCTAAGTCCGAATCTCCCTTTATCTTTAAAATTTTGATTCCCATGTCTTTAGCAATTTCTAGACCAAGAAGGAGAGCCTCATACTCAACCACATTGTTTGTTGCTTCGAATTCTAACTTGAAAGCAAAGTTGAAAATCTTGTTTGCCAAAGAAGTTAACGCAATACATGCCATGTTCCTGCTTTTGAATGGGAACCATCAAAGTTCATCTTCCAAATCTCACTAACTCCTCCTTCTTTAGTTGTTTCCTTGATCGATACTAAAATCGCATAATTGCCCATATCTTCAACTTAATATAATGGTTCATTGATAGGGTCTTGAGGATCTTCTACATGATACTTCTTCTCTTGCTCCCGGTGGAGAGTGACAAATGTGTTCTCACAAGTAGGGATTGTAGCATATGATAAATCCTTTTGGAGGCTACCTCCCAAACTTGTAGGTCATTTTCTCCATAAAAGCATCCCCCAAGCATTCGTGACATCAATAACCACTACATCCATCAACACTGAAATGTATGGATAAATTGCCATTGAACATCCAGATCCTTAATTAGGCCACAAACCTTTATTTACCTAGAATCCATGGAACAAACACTTCTATATGTCCTAGAATTTATGAAACTGAGTTGAATCATGACCTTTAGGGTCACGACATTCATAGAGGCCCTTGAGTCTAACATATAGTTGTGAAGAAGCAAATCGTTTATTACCAAAGAGATGAAGAAGGGTGAATGGTTTCCATTACCCTTTTCTTTGTTTATGTGTTGCAGAATGATTGGGACATCTATACTTGTTTCCTTGTATTTTTCGATACCTTTCTCTCGAAGACCCTTAATAACTCTAATTAACTTTTCCTTTTGCGAGTGGATCTTAATCAATTCTGTCACTGGCACAATTACCTTGGCATTTGACATCCATCCCCCTACATCTATGCCCAAATCTACAATTGAAGGCATGCTTGCTTTAGGGCTTGGATTATTGTGATAAAATTTTCTAGCACTGGAGCTATCATTCCCTTTCCTCTGATAGGTAATTCCTTTATACTTCATCATTTCTAAAATATGTTTTGGTGTGCGTTTCTTGCCATAAATCTTAGTTACATTCTCTACACCCACACTTTTTTCCTTCATTTGAACCATTTGATCTCTAAAAAGGGGATATGTCTTACCAATACCAACTACGTTAATGTAGTTTGAATACCCTACAAAGTTGTTTTCGTTGAAATCTAAGTACTCTTTACTATTCAACTATCTATAATTAGCACACCTAGACTCTTCATGAAATTCTTGGAGGCGCTACAAAAGGAGGAGGCTTGTGCTCAACCAAATTTGTGGGATCTAAATGGTTAGGAGGCCTTTATCTTTATAAGGCCCTCAAGTCCCTTGCCATCTCTTCATTCCCCTTAGGCTGAAATCTATTATATTGAGACCTTTCCATTTGGTTCATTCTATTTTGTATGGCACTAAGTTGTTGGGCATGGTTGACTTCCATAGTCTTGAGTGCTTCTGTCAAAGCTTTAACAAAGTCATGAGACAAATTATTGCTAATATCAGTTACTACTACTTTTTCTTTAGGCTCAGATTTAGAAGAATTGCTCTGTATGAACCCTGACAAGTTAGACCTACTTGAAGCCTGTATGTTCTTGTCTATCTTTATGGCTTCAGTTTGGGTTGTTCTAAGATTTTGGGGGTTTTTATCCCTAAGTTGATATTAAATATCAATGTTAAATGCCTCAATCTAATGGATGAGAATGGCTTCCATAGGCGGTCTAATGGTATCTGGAAGGCTTTGTGATAACTCATTAGTTTATTTATTGAATTCTTCCATAGTCTTGTTCCCATCTTTCCTGAGAATGTTTAAGGCTGTTAACAGGTGACGACTTTTCTATCTATCCTCCCATCTTTCCATGAAAGCATTAAGAAGCTCTTTCACATTTTTAACATGATTATCATTTAGTTCCGTGAACCAATCTAGAGTATCTTCTTCTAATCTACAAACAACTTCATATGAACATCTTCAATCCTACTAGCATATTTGTTCATGCAGGAGATAAATTTTTTTGCATCAGATATAGCATTAATAACATTATTTCCTTGAAAACATGGTAATTTATTAATGCCTTTTTTGGGAATATACGAGGGTAACCATTGATAGTAGTAAAATCAATAGGTTTATACAAATCATCCATTTCTACTTAGATTTATTGAGCTATTTGCAAATAAATGATGAATATCAGAAATGGACTTGAATCCGATATTATCAAAAGATTCTATGAAAAGTTGATTTGTTCAATCTTCTCTTGTAGACCCTTTCAGGTTCAGGAATCACATTGAACAAACCTTCAGATTTTGTTCTTGTAGAATACTCTTTAAAATTAATTACTATTGGGGTCGCCAAATGAAAATAAATAACTCAAAATCTATAATCATCAAACAAAGCAAACGAAACACAAAGATACAAAGGTCGTAATTTGGGATGATAACAGATCTTATCCCCGACAACGACGCCAAAAGATGTTGCTGCCTAATCTGCACCTTCAGGTGAGAAAAACCTTTAACTCACTGGGTGCAGCCTGTTACCACCTAAGTTGTACTTGGTGGATTTTGCAAGTGAGCTGACAAAGTAGAACAAGTACATTTGTTCATTCATCAGAGTTCAGAAGTCCGCCAGGCTATTTCTGGGATATTTTTCAAAATTTTTTGTAACTCATGTTCATACCCCCTTGGAGAAATTGTAAAAAATGTGCTAGCATGGTCAATTTTATAAAAGACTCGGATTCCTAGACTTAGACATCAAGTTGACTGGCCCCGAATGTTTTTTCCCTGCGTAATTATTGGTTGTTGAACAAACGACTAATAATTTTTGAGTTTTTTCACTCACACCTCCTTAGGAGGTTATTAGAGCCTCCGTGTCAATGTTTATAAACATTCTAGGCATTTGAATTGAGTCGTATGGACATGTGCTAGGTCCCCCTAGGTTTTTGTTCAATTCTGAGAAATTAATTTTTTCCCGCAAAATTAGGCCATTTTTTAATAGTTTAATTGAAAATTTTCAAAGTGTAATAAAAGTCGGGTTCGGAGTCCGTTTTCACACTTAGAGCATCCTCAAATACCATCAGAAATGTTATCAAGCTCAAAATTCAAATACTTAAAGCATAACTCAAACTCATAACATAATTAGAAAACCAAAATAGACAATGTCTCCTTGTAGAATCTCGAATCTCATGCATGACCATGGGTATGCCTACAATAAGCCCTCGAGGAGCTGGTGCCAAGTTATATACATATTTTCAAAATAGGAATATTCTGTAGAGTATCAACCTATCAAATATATTTTTATATTTTTAATATATAATAAACACCATTAAATGCATTTAAATTTGACATATAAAAACATTTATACATTTATATTTAATGCATTTATATTACAAAATAAAATATAAAAAAATATTCAATATATAATATAATAACCTATGATATTTATAGTATTTATATAAGATAGGGTATTTAAATAGTATTTATATAAGATATGATATTTTATGATATAAGATATTGTAATTTCTTATCTTTTCAATGGTATCGTAGAAGATTAGCACATATTGCCACATTCTATTGTTTATGCAAATAGAATTGAGTACCACTAAACAGAATCGCTGAAAACCTTAAAGTCGCATTTTAAAAATTTAACCTAGCCGACATCTTTGTAGTTGGACAGACGAAGGGAGGAACGAAATCGCTGAAAACCTTTCTGTCTGCTCTAATTTCTGTGGGGACGTGATTTTATGGATTGAAAACTAAACCGAATCGTTGAAAATTGAAAACCTTTCCGTTTGCTCTAATTTCCGTGGGGGCATGATTTTATTTTCACGAGCGAGTCTGATCGAGTACTGGCGAGTTAGGGCTGAATCTCACGAGTTACAATGAGTGGGCGAGTTGCTGCATGTTGGACGATTTTCCAACGAATTCACTGCGAGTACTCGGCGTGAAGGTCGACTCGCGCTTACTCGTGAGTATGAACGAGTACTCGACGAGTCGTGCTTCATTGGCTAAAACATCCCGGAAGGCATTATTTAGCTAAGGAAGCATCAAATTGGCATTTTAATGCTAAAGGTGCATCAATCTGCCACTAAAGTCAAAACTTGGAAAAGTAAAAAACCAATTAAAAAAAAGATGGAAATGACATGGCATGTGGCCCCCCATGTCATGCAACCCTCATCCACATAAAGAATTTTAAAACTTTGGTTATAAGTGTAAGTTGAGAATGGTTAAATGTGAGGATTGACGCCAACCTCATTGAGATAGTGAGTGGTTGGGTGATGTGGCCCTTGAAGAGTGGGTTGTTGGAGTTTGGTGGAGAGAGGAGCAGTTGCCTCTCCAGTTCCACTTCACTCCAACTCACTACAACTCAGTTAGACTCCAATCATCTAGACTCCTTCTGCCAGTGTAGGTAGCACCCCCCTTGGGTCTCTCTTGGCTATTTAAGCGGGCATCCTTTCATCATTTTTTCAGGGTTAGAGGACCGAAGGAATGCTCAAGTGTTGTATTGTAATTGTAATACTCTTTGGAGGTCTCATGTGGTATATGGCTCAAGTGTGTGGATGAACATTGCATAATTCATGAGGTAATCTGTATCATTCATTTTTGTTGTATTTGTATGGTTTGTTGTGGGCCTACAAGGAGAAGTAATCTCAGTAGGGTAAGAAATTTCTTGCTTGATTATTTCTTACTGATTAGTTGCATTAGATCTCCTGGACGTATATGCTATTTTTGTTTAAATGCATGTTTTTTGGGTTTCTTTTGTAGTTAACACCCTTGCGTTTTGACCACGTCTTTGTGCAATAATTGATGAATTGATACATGTATCTAGGCTCGAACGTTTGGTTGATCTTGTTTGACTCCAATTTTCCAACACTTCCAAGGAGCATAGTCCCTTCGCTTTCCACCATCAAACTCCACGGCTCAAAGGATTCCCAAGCTCTTGGAGCTATCTCCTCTTTTCTCTTTCATTCACTTCTAAATTAAATCTTTCTTGGTTACAATTACTCACATGCTTAAGTAGATTAGTATTGCTCTTTTAAATAATATCTAAAGGCCGATTTATTTAAACATGTATCTAGATTTAGAAGCATAAGGTATTATTTTCAAAGCAGACCTAGTTTTTATTAAGTACTTGTGCATATTTTCAATCCTTAAGTATTTTATATATTTATGTTTTTAACGCTTTATTTGGCACATTTGGTGCATTACAGGTGGCTGGTTTTTCACTTTTATTGCCAGGTCAAGGAGAAGTGCTTCCGGAAAATCAAGGATGTAAGATGTTCAAAGACCTCCCGGAGCACCACTCTTGATCTTGTCTTACTCATAAAACTTGTTGTTACCAACTGAGTTGTACTAAGTTGGATTTCTAAATGAGCCGCTGAAGACGAACAATTTCTTGTTGAATTTTCAAGTTCAAAAGTCCATGTAGGCCTTCCTAGGGCCTTTTAAATTTTTTTTAACATGTTCATACCCCATGGGGAATTGTAATAAAATGAGTTAGCATGATGACTTTATGTAAAATGTTTGGTTTCCTAGGACTTAGTCATCAATGCCTTATTCTAGGGTGTTTTTTCCTTGTTAATTATCTATCGTTTTTAAACAATAAATAATTTTCGAGTTTTTCACCCAAGCCTTGAAAGTTGGAATAATTGCCTTGGTGGTTAGGTCTTGGGAGGTTATTAAACCTATGTGTCGATGTATATTACCATGCTAATCATTATTTTGAGTCATTATGAACATGTCCCAAGTCCCCCATAGTTTTTTTTAAAATTTTCGGAATATATATATATATGTCCCAAGTCCCCCATAGGTTTTTTTTTTAATTTTCGGAATATATATATATATATATTTACCGTTTTTACACTTATTTTTATTAAGTTAATTGTAAAAGTTTAAAAAGTCATAAAAGTGGGGCTAGGGGGTTGTTTTTGCCATGGGGGTGCTCATTTTCTAACTTAGAGCACCCACTTAACCCCAAAACCCACTTTCTTAAGTTTTCGAGTAATTATTCAACTCCAAAATTAATAATTACTCGAAAAAAAAAATGAGATATTTAAAAAATTCGGCAATTAAAAAATTAAAACAAAAATTCCCGAAATCAATTTTCATGACTTGGCAAAGTAAAGTGGCAAGTACTCGAGCATATTTGGAATGTCAGATGTTGCCATTTCCCATAGAGCAAAGGGTTGGAAGTTTCTCAATTTGAGGGAGGTTCACTTCTCCAAGTGGCGGCGCAAATCCCAAGAAAAGATGGTAATTTTTGTGTAGGTTGAGTTTTTGGGGATTTGGCATTAATGTTTTGGAAGTTGCCATCTATCTTGCCCACATCCAACTCATTCCAACCATTTGACATCTCATTCCAAGCTAGCACCTTCATGGGTAAATGCACCCCCTCTAGCTTGTTAGTTTTGCTATTTAAGCAGGCTCTCATGCCTCATTCTGGACAAAAGAAATTGTATGGAACTTATGCTCCTGTATCTTGTAATCGTTTGTTGAATCTATTGAATGAATAAAGACTTTGGAGGCAGGAATTGTGTGACTTTCTTCATGTGTGTGGATGCTTACTGTTAGTTTTGGGAGGTATTCTGTGTCTTTTCATTACTTGTTTTGTTGATTAACTATTGGCCTTTGAAGGAGAGATATCTTTCAGTAGGGTAAGAGAAGTAGATTTGTTTATCTATCATCTTACTATTTAGTTGCATAAGATACCTTATAGATACATGTTTTTGTTTAAATTCATGTTTTCTGAGATTTTTGTGTGATTAACACCGTTGTGATTAATCTTTCTTGTATAAGTGTGTTCAAAGGATTGTAGGTTGCTTAGCTTGAAGAGGAAGGCGTTCTAGTTTGACTCTCTTTTCTTTTCAAGCATACCAAGAAGGACATAATCCCTCTGAGTCCCGCTTGGAAGACCCCATCGCCCAAGTTCAAGGGCTTACTATTCCTCTTTTTCTCTCATCAAAAATTTAAATTTTTTCTGGTTACCGGTTACTTTGACAAATGTTAATTGATTTAGTGAACTAATATAGATCATAAGCTAAATTTGATTTACATTTACTATTTAGTTAGATTTGATTTTTAAAGTTCAATCTCATAAATCTAGTTTCTAACAAGTACTTTTTAATAATTAAAATTTTTACCTTTTAAAGAGTACTTGAGTAATATGTTAAATTTTTATTGTTTCAATCAATTATTAAGCATACTTGATTAATTATTACTTGTTGTTTTGCAACAATTCATGAACAGGTAGAGAGGCACTTTGGCGAAAATTTAAAGATTTAAGCCATCCGAGAGCCTTTCCTCTTGCTACTTATTCTATAGGCATTATTCAAGCCTCTTTTTTATAAATCTGTGTTTCCTATTCTACAAAGGAACACAATTATCCTTCATTGTAATCATTGTAAAAAAATAGGCAAGTGGGTAGCCAAGTGCCCAAATCCCATCCCCCCAGGGGAGATTCGCATCTTTTTTCACTATTTATTTTTTATTTTTTTTCGTTTTTACTTTCCTAAGTTAAAATTAACGAATCCGACTGTATTCTTGGAAACGAGAGTATCGGTTCTGTGATTTAAACAACTCACATCTTAGCCTAAAAATTCTTAAAATAAACAAGGCTTCAATTCTCGTATGCTCTTGTGAACAATGCAGGCCATTGGCTGGATCGGTGTGACAACCAGAAAGAGATTGGAGTGACTAGTAATTAGTCTAACATCCAAATTAAACCCCAAAAGTGAAAATCTAACACTTTTTGATATTATTAAGTTGTGGGGAAATTCTTCAAGTGAAGTGGGAATTACTAGAAAGTGACCGTGGGGCCCCGTTAGACTACACCCTTGTTGGTGTAGTGTTGAACACAATCCCACGACTCCATCTATTCCACACGTCACCGTGAGAGCCACTTCTTAGTAAATTCGGACATATTCCTCGTACCCCTTGGGTATATTTGGAATCCCCTGTTCCCTTAATAATTAGATCATTACCACACTTTCAATAAAATTGACCAAGAATCAACCCACTCCTTAATCACTCATCTAATAAATTTAAAACAAACCAACTGAGACGACTGCAGTACTTCTTGAGACATCACTAGAAACTCTCAGTCACACAAGCACTCCAACAACACTGATCTTTATTGTATCATTTATTTCTAAGCATTTAAATTAATTGATGTGTTGAGTGAATGTCATTTATATGCTGGTGATTTAATTAATTTTTGTAGATTTATCTTAGTTGTAATATTTCATATCATTACATCTCCTAGATTAGTTGTTTTATTTTCATAGATTAAAACAACCTTAGATTATTTTACTAGGTACCACCCCCCTTGGCTTCGCTAGGAGAGAGCCTAGATGGAGGAGTCAAGATCAAGTGACAACACTTGACTCTTGCTTTCCCCCAAGGTCGCACCTAATGGCTTGAAGATTTCTGCCACGTGATTCGAGGTTCGAATTAGGCGGCAACACCTGTAAGCCTTTGGATTCAGATCTGTAAGGACCATTGTCATCCACCCAAAGCATTGTAAAGATTAATAAAGTTTTTAGTAGGCTCATTAGAGCCCACTCCTCATCCCCCTCTGGAGATCCGCGTCGTTGCACTTTTTTTTATGATTTGTGATTGTTAGCTAGTTCATTTGGTTTTTCTTGTTTATTCTTTTATTGGTGTTGAAATAAAGGAAATACTTACCCCACGCTCTCCCGAGTATCCTGAAAGGGGGAAAGAGATTCATGGCAGGAATTAATTAGAAAATCTTTTTGTTGTTTCCTTTTCTAAAATAAACCCCCTTGCTTTTTCGAGTACAGTTCACGGATAAGGGCTTGCCTGAGTACTGGACCTGGAAAGAGATTCTTGGGTTTTCATTTTTAAACCAACAAAACCTTGTTAAAATATCCTTAAAATTAACAAGGCTCTTATCCTAGTATGCTCTACTTTTATTGCAACTTCGTCTGGTCAGTTGGTTGTATCGGAAAATGATCTGAGTGACTAGCAATTAGTCTCATCTTTTTAATTAATTTCCCTCGTTTTGCTTCGTGTGAGAAAATTGTACAGAGGAAGCGGGAACAACTGAAAAGTGACCGCGAGGCCCCGTCAGGCTACATCCTTGTTGGTGTAGTGTTGGACATCCCCCCGTGACTCCATTCATCCCACATCTCCTCGTGTGCTACCACACTTAGTGAGTCTGAACATATCCCCTGTACCTTCGTGGTATATCGGGAATCCTCCACCTTTCTAATAATCCAGATCATTACCACATTAATAAAACCAACCAACAATTTACCCACTCCCTTAATCACTAATCTAATGAACCTAAAATTTACCAACTTAGACACTGCAATACTTTCATTGAGACCACACTAACAACCCTCATATGCAAAGCACTTTCTTCATTTGGCAAATGTGTCTTGAATGATGTGTGTATCTTTCTCAAGGTTGCTAAGAGTAATTTATTTGCAGTAATTGGTGGGTAACATTTTGTTTCATTTCACTCTAAAAGAACTCCTAGAAAATCTTTTGTTTCATACTTTCATAGTTAGAAAACGCCTTAGATTATCTTTCATAGGGTCCACCCCCCTTGGATTTGCTAGGAGTTGGCCTAGACGGAGGAGCTGAGTATCAGGTGACAACACTTGGCTCGAGCTTGACCCTAAGGTTGCACCTAGTGGCTTGAAGATTTCTGCCATGTGACTTGAGTTGCGAAGAAGGTGACAACACATCCTTGATGGCAGGTCTCGAGTTGGGTGAACTATCACTTAACACTTGATTCCTCTGTTTATGCCAAATCCTAAACAAATCCAATGAGGGTGGTCCCTAATAAGAGGATCTAAGGATGTTTACTAAGAAAATGTTTAGAGTTAATAAATGCAACTAAAAGACCTATTAGAAAGTAAATCTAATCTATCAATTTTTGGAGATGTAAATCAACAAAGCAAGATAGATCGAAGACCGATTAACGCTCAAAGCTTAACATTCAATATAACGAATAAAGACCAGTGCCTTTGAACAAATTGCAAAATGAGATACATGACCTAGACACTACTTGTAGTGTGAAATCTTTAAAGTGCTTTTTAAAGCACCAAATCAAAATTTGAGTTAACTAAAAAAATTGAAGAACAAGTTAGGGGATAGAGGGACAGTGACTTGGGCCTCTCTTTTGAGACTAGTTTTGTAAGTTTTTCAGTTCATTCCCCAACCTGGTTTCATGCCGTTTTCATAATTTAATGCACAACACAAATTTGTGGATTTTCTCATAAACAAATTGACATAAACACATGAAGAATTTTACAACATTTATGATTAGAAATTTATAACATAGTCACACACAAAATTTTTCATATAGTATTTTTGGCAAATTGCCTAGGAAAAACCCGCAAGGGGAAAACCTGTTTGAGAGAGAGTTCTTTTTATTGATTCAGCAATATAAAGTGCAACAACAGAATTACAACTTATCTCATCTGCAAAACCCAAAATTCTGTGTCAGAATTTGTGCCATGTTACCAACTATTTTGTACAATAGTTGAACTTCCTATTGAGCCGCCAGTTATCGAGCATGATGAATGCTCATCTCCAGAGTTCAGAAGTTCAGTGTGTTCCAGAGTTAGCCAGTTTTTTGTTGAACTGTTTATTTTTTGTAAAATACATGTTCATACCCCCTTGGGGAGATTGTAAAAAATATCCTAGCATTTAATTTTTTATAAAAGGCTTGGCTTCCCGGACTTGGCCATCAAGCCGATTAGCCCAGAGTGTTTTTTCCTTTGGTTATTATTGGTTGTTGAACAAACGACCAATAATTTCTGAGTTTTTCACTCGCTCCTCCACAGGGATGATTTTAAGGAACCATACTTATTTAAAAGTGTATAAATGTTGGCGAATATTACCAATTCTTAAAATGCCAACTATAAAATGATTGGCGATATTTTTCAAAAAAAAAAAAATTTCCAAGGATTTTATATCGTTTATATAATAATTTGGCGATTTTTAGGGGGGGAAATTTTTACCCCATCAAAATTGGGCGAAACAGGGCTTCAAAAATGCAAAATGGCGAATCTTTTTTGGGAGAAAAACATGGAAAAATAGCCCACTGGGTTAAAATTCGCCCCTAAAATTATTCCCGCTCCTCCAAAGTTGGGGTAGTTGTCTTGGTGTTTCGGCCTTGGGAGGTTATTAGAGCCTTTGTGTCAATGTTTTTCAACATGTTAGGCATTCCGATTGAGTCGTATGAACATGTACTAGGTCCCCCTAGAGTTTCGTTTGATTTCGAGAAAAAATAATTTTCTTCGTTTTCTAAGCCATTTTTTAATGGTTTAATTGAGAAAATTCAAAATGTAAAGAGTGATTCGGAGTTTGTTTTCGGCATGGTTGGGCTCATTTTCAAGCCCGGAGTAGCATCTTCACCCTAGGGGTCACTTTCACCATCAGTCAGCCAGCCGAAGCATCCTAAAAGTCATCATTCGGCTAAAAATGCATCAAGATGACATTTTAATGCTAAAAATGGACAAATTGCATAAAATCCAAAAAATTAAAGAAGTCAAAATCAAAGTCAAAATTGATATTTTAGTGGTGGGGATGACTTGGCATGGGTCCCATATTGAGTCACGACTCCCTTTAGCATATAGTGGAGGATAGACTTTGGCTTAAGAGGAGAAATCGATTTAATTTCATGAAGGATGACGTGAAAGTGAATCACGCTAGCTTGAATTGTGGTGAGTGGGATTGAGTCTCCACTTAAAATATTAATTTAAAAAAAACATGCCATACCATTATATTGCCAAAATGATTATTTTGCATGGTTATCGTGATTGGTTAAGAAGTGAAGGTTGACGTGAGCAATATACTCACGCTGGTGGTGGGTTACGACTTGCATGAAGTGTGGACCCCATGTTTTACACATTACTCAAAAGTATTAAACCATATGTCATATCATTCCAATACTTGAAGATCGAAGGTGACATCAAATAAAAGATCACGTGAAGGAGAGTTCATGCTAGAAAGGGATGACGTGGTGCTTCAAATCAAATAATGGTGATGTCAACCCAAGGTTAGAGCTCAGGCTTATGTGGAGGGAGGTAGATGGAGCTCACGTTGATTGGAGGTGGGCCTTCCTTGTTTTGGTGCCACCTCACGACTCAGCTCCTTCAATTCACGTCAACCACAAAAATAAAGTTCACGCCGATTGGAGCTCATGCATGAGTGAATGAAGCCGATAGATTTTGGTGGGGGTTTGATTGGGTGTGTTGGCAGTCTCTTTTCAGTTCAAGCCCAGTTCCTCCTCAGTTCAGCTCTGGTTTTAGCTCAGTTCAGTTGCACTTCAAACTCACTTACATGCTGAGTTGTTCTTTAGTTCATAAATGCCCCCCTTGGGGCTTGGTTTTTGTATAAATAGAGGTGCTTGGCTCCTCATTCAAGATGGATTTTTTGGGCAAATTTACTCTGCCATTTTGTAATCGTATAGCCATTGGCTTATTGAAATAAAGCGACTTTGGAGGTCTATGTAGTGTTGATGCTTGTTATGGAAGTGCTTCATCTATTCTAAGGTGATATTGTAATTTGTTTATTGCTCATTTTTCATTACTTTGATCAATTATTTAGCTTAGAAGGCTTTCTTAAGCCCTTAGGGTGGGCATTTGGGTTCAACTTGTCCGTTTATGTTGGGGTTCTATGCGATTTGGAAGGGGTAGACTGTAGTTGGAATTACTTATACTCTTCTAGTCCCATTTTGCTTTACATACAATATTTGATCAAGGTGTGTTTGTGAGTAATTTCTTGTGCAGATCTAATAGGTTGAAGAGAGGCTTGAGCTCGGTTGCATCTCTCACCTCTTCAAAAGACCTACTTTCTAACATTCGTGTGCATTTCAGGATCTCCCAAAGTTGATCTCAAGCATTAGAGATTTGGCAAAGAAGTGCTAAGTTCGAAGATTCGTCTCTTTTTAAAAACTTAAAACTTGGTTACTTGGTTCTATTGTGTTGGGTAGTGGATCTACAAGCCTATCTTTCCCACGCTCCTCTTCTTCTTCTTTTCTAGCTTCGTTTTTGACCTTTTTTCCCTTTGTTTTCATCCCTTTTCCCTCACTGTTTGCAGCTACCTTTTGTTGACTGTTTGCTGCCCCATTCATCTCTGTTTGGGCACCCCTTTTTACCCCACAGTTTGGGCTTTGTTACCCACTGCGTGGGCTTCTTTCCAGCCTGCTGTTGGGTCATTCTCTATCCACTGTTTGGCTGCCCCTTCTATCTTTGTTTTCAGCTCTCCTTTGCCCCTTCTTCCAATCCCCTTTTTTCTTTCTTTTGCTTGTTTTTCTTTCCTTGCTTCAAAAGTCCACAAAACAAAAAAGAGTCTTGGTTAAGTTAATTTCCATTTTTTAGTTAGCTTCTTGATTTGCATCTCTTAGATCTTAGTTTGCATTTTCACACTAGTATTAGATCTCAATTCAAAAAATTAAATTTTGCATTAAAAAAGTGATCAAGCATATAGTTTCATTGTTAAGTTTGCATTAGATTTTTTGACAAAGTTAGTTTTGTTATTTGCATGTTAGCTAGTTTCCATTGTTAAGTTTAGTTCTTAGATCTCATCTTTGAGGCTAGACTTGCATTGCTTGTCAAGTTTATAGTTTATACTTAGTTTAGATCTCATATTTTATTTTGAGTCTTGACCAATGCTAAGGGGTGCCTTGAGTTGGATCGTTTGTGTAAGCATTTTGAAGGAGAAAAGAGCTTGAGAAGCTTTGAAACAAAAAGATCTAAACTAAGAAGAAAGTGAAGAAACCATAAGGATGATCCAAACCAAAAGCTATTGATTAGCCATTATCCTTTGTAATAGCTCTTAAGAGCTTGTTTCGAGTTTTTTCCAAGTTATTCTCTCAAAGTCCTTCCAAGGGTTTCAAATCCCAAAGGCATCTGTACTTAATAATAAAGTTTGATTAGTGGGGTTTTTAATCCCCCACACCCAAATTCTCCCATTTGGGGAAGTCTTGCAATGTCCTTTGAGTGGTTTGCTTCTTCTTAGCTTAGTTTCATTTTAGAATACTAATTGCTAGATTAGTTCATTTTGCAAGTAGTTTATTAATTGCTAGATCATTGTTTTTCAATTTCGTTGAGCTATCATTTGGTTTCTTTTTATAATCTGCCTATCTTCTAAAACGGACTAAAGTCTCTTGAACTTGCCGTAATCCAAGTCAAGAGCACTCTCTGTTGGAGAGCGTAGTAGATTTGCATCTTCCTTGCATTAGGCATATAGAATAGCTAGTCTCTTGAACTTTTGTCATAGGACAAAGTCGAGCACTCTCTGTCGGAGAGTTTAACTCTGTGCTCTAAACTTAAAATTTGCAACTCACTCTCCCCATTCTAAAATTTACTTCGTTGCTTTCTGCCACCAAGTATGCTCTGCTGACCCTAAAAAGTTGGATTCGTACCTAGAATGGTGGTTGGATTTGATTAAACGAACAAGTGAAAACATTAATAAAACTTTCACCTCATAACCAACGAACCGGCGTTGTCGATAAATACTGAGGTAGTGGGCAAATTCTTGCTAGTGACGTCGAAAATCACCGTTGTCATAGAGTTCTAGCTTGCTGGTTAAATCCTCCGGACACCTAGCCTAAAATACTGGACGGTCCGGCATGTCATTGAGAGGAGCCACTGAAGGTATATCTTCCGGTTGATACCTTGTGTTCTTAGCCATAATAATCAAAGATCACTAAAACTTGCTAAAATTTACAAAGGGCACTTGCAAAACGATCTCAAACACACTGAACTCTTGTATCAAGCATCCCAGCACTACAATTCTTGACTCTGTTGCCCATTGGATAAGGACATTGGTCTTGTGATTATTCTATTTTTATATCTGAAGTGTAATTGTTCAAATATTATTTTATTATGGATGCTTTTGCTTAATTTAATCAGTGTTGTGTTTTATTTAATATATTGCAAGCATATCTTTGTATTATTTTAATCTTAAATCTGTGATCTTCCCATCAACAAACTCCTAAACAAACACCCATCCGCATCACCACATACAAAAAACATTTAAAACATTGAGCCATAGAAACTCTTTGTTAGGGACTACCCCCCTTGGCTTCGTTAGGAGTTAGCCTAAATGGAGGAGCTAGGAGTAGATGACAGTACTTGGCTCTGTGCTTGCCCCCAAGGCCACACCTCTCCCACTTTCTCAAGTGAGAAGACAGCTTTCATTAGATTTTTGCTGCTGGTGTGCATTCGGCAGACAACATGCCAAAACAATAGTGAACGTACTGTATGGATTTGACTTTATGGACCTCGAAAATCGTGCCAATATACAGACTGTATAGACTTAGAAAATCGTCCCACGGTATGGATTGTAAGGATTTCATTTTTTTGAAAATTGTGCCGTTGCATGGGAATGCATGCCATTGTTTTCTTCTCTAAAAACGTGCCCAGAATTGTTCTACGAACCTGCTGTACGGATTCTTGGGGTTTGTGCCTGTGCTCCTTCTCTCTCTCCTATGTTCTCCTCCTCCTCAAGAATTGCTCTCTGCTCTCTCAAATCTCATGAAATGAATGAATATGAAAAGCCTTTCCCTTGCCTTTTTGTTTGGATGCTGAGGTAAGTTGAAAAAACATCTAATCCAAGGGCCCACATTGATTTAGATGGATGGATGAGAATAAAGGTTAATTTAATTCTCTTCAAAATTAATTTCACTCACCTCACTTAAATTTATCAAAAAGTCACTTTAATCTCTAAAGTGGAATTAAATGCTTATCTCAAGTCATTTAATGCAAGGGTCATGTTATTTTCCCCTTCTAGTGACTTAGGCTAAAATC
Organism: Pseudotsuga menziesii; assembly: GCA_001517045.1. Taxonomy (NCBI): domain Eukaryota; kingdom Viridiplantae; phylum Streptophyta; class Pinopsida; order Pinales; family Pinaceae; genus Pseudotsuga; species Pseudotsuga menziesii. Next base: position 407,386 of record LPNX010686008.1, on the reverse strand, counting down.
ACTAGGAGAACAACTTCCTAGGTACAAAAATCAACAAGTTTCAATCTTTTGGTAAGCCTGACTGTTAGCTGTTATAGACCAGCAGTAAGCACTTCTTAAAGCTGTCCCATTTGCTTGCAAAAAGTCTTAGACTCTTAGAAGAGTGGCCCAAGCCACTGTCCCCTTACCCCCTAACTTGTTCTTCATTTTTTCTAGTTAGCTCACATTTTGATTTGGTGCTTTAGAAATACTTTAAAGATTCCGCACTGCAAGTAGTATCTAGGTCATGTATCTCATTTCATAATTTGCAAGGCACTGTTCTTTATTTGTTATATTGTATGTCATACTTTTGGTGCTAATCAGTCTTCGATTTATCTTGCTTTGCTGATCTGCATCTCCAGAAACTGATAGCTTAGATTTACTTTTGGAAAAGGTCTTTAGGTTGCATTTATTAACTCCTAAAGTTTTCTTAGTAATCATCCTTAGATTCTTTTATTAGGGACCAACCCCCTTGCCTTTGTTTAGGAGTTGCCCTAGATGGAGGGGTCAAATGTCCGGTGACAGTTCACCTGACTTGAGTCTTGGATCCAAGGATGCACCGAGTGAGTTAAAGGTTTTTCTCATCCAGAGGTGCAGATTAGGTGGCAACAGGTGGTAGGGCTAAATCTTTTGCAAATTGGACATTGAGTAGCTAGGTACCACCAGCTAACAAATGGCACTAATCTTTCCTTGAATACAGAAAGGCTGGGTTCCAAAGAATAGCTATCCCCGCTTCTAATAAATCCTTGTATGATAGATGTCAGTATTACAGAAGAATGACTTCAGAACGGTTGCCATTGACACATACCCTGGCCGAGGCATTAGATAAAAGGTTGGTGACTGCTTTATAAAAGACGTTGCCTAAATCCAACCAATCAGCATATTAATAAGTCCCAGTCATTTCTGTCACAGGTCTTATGAAAACAACTTTGAGGAAGACCACCTTGTTGCCCTTCTCGTTGCCCCACTCAATGCTCTCCTAGGCAGTAAGAAGGTTGTTAAGGATAAATCTCCCCTTAATGATGCCTTTCTGCTAACGTCTTAGTGCTATTAGCCTATTACTATTAACATGATTATAATGTTTACCCCAAAGATTTAGATACAGAAAATGAACGCATGATAATGTTGAATGCTCTACAGAATCTTTAGTATCTGCTGAAATGGTTTGGTAACACTGGAAGATTTTATTAAATTTTTAAAAGCTTTCTAACTTGTATCTTCCACAGAGTAATTGTCTCATCTTTTGTTGCTGGTCAGATCTGTGTGGAGGTTGTATTCAACATAAACGTTTTGCATATAATACATTAAGTATTTAAGTTTCTTTGATATGTTTTTCATTGAAATGAAATTGTTACCACCAAAAGACATGAAATGTCTTATTCTCATGTTACTAAGGGCCCCATATTTTCTTTTAACTTTTCTGATTGTTTGCAAAAGTTTGTCTTATTCAGGATGTTGCGATCGCTATACAAAGAGGTAGCATGGATTGGGAAAGAGCTCTGCGTTGTCTTAGGCATGCTTTGCATACAATGCCATCTCCTGATTGGTGGAGACGGGTCCTGGTTATAGCTCCATGTTATAGGCAACATGTTCAGCAGCAATTGTCAGGTTATGGCATTGTTTTTTCTTCTGAAATGATCTGTGAAGCTGCAATTGATCGTATCATGGAACTTATGCAGCCTTTGAGTACAGGTAATCATTAATATAATAACCTATTTAGCCCAGGCTTTTTTGGTTTGAGCAGAACTATATGAAGAAACATATGTTTTTGACAGATTCATGTTGTGTGAAAAGACAAAAATACTGATTTTTGCTGGGCTCACCAACAGCTCTCATCTAAGATTGGAAACATTTATTCTCTGTATTATGGACACTGGAATAGCATGTCTATGCATGTTTATTTGATAATTTGCTGACTTTCTGCTGCTCTCTTCTTTATAGATTGTTCTAAATATCATCTAAATCTTTTAAATATTCTCCTCTGAAGTGCTTGATGTGCTCAAAGATGTTATTGTCTTCTCAATGTTCTCATGAAAGAGATCTTTTGAATTTAAGCTGGCAAAGCTCAGAATGTGAAATTTTGATAGATTCTTTTTGCCTTCTGTTTTTTCATCTTTAGTCCATTTTAGGGCGTCGCTTTCTATTGAATGCACTTGTGCTTTTCACTATCATTGCAAAAGCAGGCTTTGTCTCTCCTTTAAAAGGTGTGCTAGTACCTTCCATATTGATTCTTTTTATTGAATATACTGTGATTGGGAAAACTCTCTCCCTGCCCATTTTTTTCATTTAGAATGTTATGGCGAGTTTGCTAAAATTTAGATTTAGACCTTAACCGGCTTTTATAGCCATGTTCGTGTTGTTTAGCTTTTGGCTATCTATGTGTACTTATAACTTCATAGGAACAAGATCTGATGTGTATAGTGGTAGACAAGTAAAAGTTATTTTTTAGACAATGTTTTGAATTTGGTCCTTAATGTTTAGGACTGTTGCTGCATTTCGTATGAGCCACAACTAATTATGGTGTTTGTGGTTTTGTATATATATATATATATATTAGTGCTTGGTTTGAATGCATCTGGTTTTTTGATTATTGTATGTAGTATTTGTTGCTTACTCAAGTGGTGTGGTATGTTGTGACTGAAGTAAGCATTGTCAAATAATGTGTTCAAGGCTATAAATAATCAGTTATACCCACACTTTAAATCAACTTGCATTTAGATTGCATGGTTTATATGAGCGATGCTTGCAGGTGTTACAACCCTCAAAGAAATGTCAATTAGGCTTAAGAGTCCTAATTTCAAAACAGAGTTAAGAAAATCAATTATCACCCATTATAAGGCCTTAAAGGCAAGGAGACCTTATAAGAAAATTTTAAGGGAGGAATGTGTTCATTGTTTTAAGAGAGGAATATCTCTCATGTTACAATGAGTTTCTCACAATTGGTCATCGAGAAAATGACCCTCCATGCTCTTTAAATAGGGATCATGGACCAATTAGGTGTTAAGCTACAGATCAATGGCCATTAAGACCGAGGTGAGAATGGACCGTCGGATCACTCTACGTCTAGAACACATCGTGACCGTCGGATTACATATGTACAAATGCATACTAAAGAAACACACTTCACTTAAATATACGTTATACCAAATTGATCTTAACTAACTCCTAAGTGTCTTAATATCCTAACACCCCCCTTAAAAACAACTTGTGATAAGATTGAAGGATTTACAAAAGTGACACTATAGGAGAAGGAAGGAGGCATTAGAGCCTATCCCCCTTTAATGACAAATTCTTGGCAAATGACAAATTGGTTTGTAGGTGTTGCAGATCTTTTAGCATTTGTCTATATTGCGATGGACCGACTTCCTCTATTTAGGTATTCCTTGGATGTGCCTGTACGTCTCTTACCTACTAGGAGGGAGTTGAATAGAGTCACTAGAGGTGACATTTATAGACAGTTTGGGATGCATCCCCTCAAGGGGGGGGGGTTGTGTCCCAAGATGGTTCTCTACGCTATGCACTTCTTGGATTTGAGGGATGGTCTCATTGTTTGCCCCCCTTACACATTCTGCCATTGGGCACATGCTCTTCGTTTTCCGTTAAGCTAGTTCAAAGTGGGCTCTCATTGTTTTTGGGTAGAGACAGATTAACAGCTTGATCAGTCAGACAAGATTTGCCAGGTATGTCACCTTTGAGAGGTTGAGACTGAGGAGCACTTCATTTTTAGGTGTTCTATTTACTACAAGATCTGTGGGTGGTGTCATTGTCTTTTCAGGGACCTGTTATCATACGATGTGTAGCTACCCACTGAAAGTATCCTATCCAGGACGGTAGAGGTGAGGTAGCTAATCGGTGACACCGCAAGGGCCTCGTCCACTACTAATGGGAAGGTAGTTGTCACACTGGACGAGATCAATCCGGAGAATGATTAAAGGGGAGACCCTACTAGCCTATGTGGGCCAGTGAACCTACTCAAGACACTCTAAGGGATATGCAATGGATACAAGAGGTGAATAATGAGTAGGTTGATCTAGATTTAGAAAGATAGAAGTGGTAGACGAGGTTAAAGCTAAGTTGGGGAGTCTTAAGGCAATAGAATAATACCCAACTTGAAGTGAAATATACCACTAAATGATTAAAGTAGCAGATTTAGATAGATCTAGTCCAACTGAGAAACACCCAAGTTAGATCCACCTAGGGTTTATGCAATTAAAGACAAAGTGGACCCAAAAGAGTAGATCGAGATGTTTAATGACTAGATCTAGGTCCTTGAGGATTAGATCTATGGATTTGAAGCGAGTTCAAGCATACCTAAGTGATAGATCTGAAGAATTGACCAAAAGCCAAACGAGGGTGTCCCACTTAGAGATGACTAGTGCTAGATCCAAGGGTAAATGGAGTTGGATTAAGTTGAAACTTTACATCTAGGGTTTAAAGAATTATTCCTAAGTGGCTTTTTATGGTCGTAGTCAAATGAGCGCCTCATCTATCAGATTTAAAAAGCGAGGGTTTGTAAAATGAGGGTTTTGTTGTGACAGTTGGAATAGACCCCACAAAAATAAAATACATGCAAAACGTACCTGGAAATTCTTGCGGCCGTCAAGTGTGATGACAATCTTCCCATTCTGGACAATTGCAAGTGATCTCTCTGCTTCCCTAGTGAAGTCGCTATGATCTCCAAGTGACCAATGCGCCCCTCTCCTGCAAAACCAATCAACCTGAAAGTTAGAATTGATCCACAAGCTAGAAACAATAACCTACAGAGCAACTCAGGAAAATCTAAATGATCCTGAAAGATACAATAAAGAAACCATCCGAGTTGAAATCATTTTGAAGGAGTGATATGGGAGTCTCCCCCACAATAGTGCCCTCTCCAAAATGTCCCTGTCGATCAACATGGCCTTTGTAAGAAAATGATATGGAAAAGCAAAGATCCTCAAGAATTCCAAATAGAAAAGACTTTCCAATCTCCACATAGTAACATTCAACAAAGCTTACAAGAATTTGTGCAAAAATATTTTTTTTATCTCTAAAAATCCAAGGGCCAAAAGTCTCTTTACAATGAGAGAGCATCCCAATATATAGATCTCTCAAGTACATAATACCTAGATCCAAAAAGATCAAGGGTCAAGATCATAAGATAAGATCACTCTAATCAACATCTAAGATTAGCTGGATACATAATACATGGATCAACTCAAAAATTGAGGGGGCGCACCCACTAAGACGCCCAAGGAGGGGGGGTGCACCACATGACAAAAGTGTAAAACATAACATAGCACATGGTGGGTGCTAGGAGGTAATACAAATCCTTCTCTAGCATGGCCCCATGGCACAATATTAAATAATGTATTAAGATAACATCATAATGTGACCAAATGACCAAAACGTGGCCCCTCAAAATACATCAAAAATGTCCAAAATGATGAGTGCTAGGACGTGTGGACCCCATGAAGAATGAAACTGCAGCCGGAAGGTGAAGATATCATCAATAATATGCCTCAGATCAATCTCATGCTATTTCCTTGCCTAATTTACCCAAATCGATTTCCTCATTAGCCATTTTCATTATTTTTATATGTCAAAATACTGCCTCGAAGAAATAAAAATGATCGTATCTCACTACCGACTGAAACTGGGCATCAACTATCTACAAAAACTGGGCTTCAACTGTTTGCAAAAATGGAACTGACACCATATCAATATGGTAATATCAATTGGCTACACACAATGTGCCCCTGTGGTGCCCTAGGAGAATCAAATATCCATTGAAAAGCATTCTATTTTAATTTACTGAGGCAAAACTGCTACAACCTGATGAACTAGTCCACATACCAACTACAAGTGCTTGAAACTGAAAATTGAGTGCACCGATGGATTCAGAATGTCCAAATCCACTAAGAATGAGTACTCATACACCATATGTCCATCAAGAATATACATCAAAAGCCCATCCATGCCAGAATAATAATAATAGATAAGCCTGTAAATGCTGAAAATCATAATAATAACACAAGCCACCATGATAAATCATCATTTAAAGCATGAATATGTCTAATGGACACTGATAAACCATAAATAATCATCATGCACCATCTTAGGCCAAAACTCATCCCAGACCCTGTTGTTGACTTGGTTAAACTTAGTTGTCCAGGTCAAGAATGATCAAAATAATGACCCAAATGAAAATCTCTAATGCTGCAAGGTACAACATGGATTTAGAATGCTCAAATTATCTATGTTAGTAGTAAGACTCAAGTATAAGTGGCTTCTACTGGCGATTATACGCACAATACATATAAATAATATATCCAAATCAAAGTAACCAGTTGCTATAAACAAGAACCTCAAGTGTATACTCATTCATAGATTTGGCCATTTTGCTAGTCAAGGGTGAAAGTGAATTAAACAAGGCAGGCCATGGGGATGACTTGACACTTGACATTGTAAGCATCTAGGCTGAAGGAAAAGGGGATCCACACAACACATAAGTTGAAATAATTTAACAATAGGGAATGGTGGCATCCCACAATGGGTGGAATAATGAGAATGCTCCACTAGTCTTTAGACAAGCAACTTTTTAAAACAATTTATTTGCTCAACAAAAGATATTAGTCAACCTACAAAGGCAGGTGCTTTGGAAAGCCTTCTGGGCTCTAGAAAATGACAAAGGCATAACCCTGACAGGTCATTCTCACCTTGTTGTCTTGTAGGGGAAAATGAGTCGTACATTATACAATGAATGGGTGCTCATCCTTTAGCCATTAACTATTTTTAAGACATTTACTTTACTAACATTTAATTAACTAGCCATCCTCCAAGAGAAGGTGCCCAAAATAGCCTTGCGGGCCTCAGATAATGACTCGGCATGACCTCCATTTCCCGCCACCATCCATAGGTGCGATGGAGTGATCACTCTGTTGCCCTTTGGGGGAAAACGACCTTACATCATACATAGGATGAGTGCTCGTCTCTTGGCAATTGGATAACTTTTACGCTTCATTTGCAGTAGTGTTTAAAAAACTGTTACTTTGCTGACTAGGCATCCATTTAGATATAACATTTAAGTTCCGATGCCTTAGTGTCTAAAGACACTTTTGGTTAAGACTACTTGTGTTCAAGACTTAGAGGAAAACAATCATTGTGATGAAAATCACACAAACCAACACCGAGACACATTTTAAACATGGAAACCTATTCCAACATAGAGGTGAAGGTGGGGGAAGTCCGAGATGTCACTAGTCAAGATACAAGTCAGGGTTAAACAAAATATGGAAGACAACAGATGGATGGAGATAGTGAAAATGATGCCAAGGTTAGCAAGCTGTTTCCCTAAAGGGAAATGACCAAATCCATACTAAGAGTAGGGCATGACCAATGAGTATACAAAATACTCTCTTGAACATAGCAACCAAATCACTTATACTTTAGATTTCAATGAAGACCAATAAGATATCGCCAACATATAACCACTATCAACCAAGGCTAACAACTACTATAGATAACAAAGCAAAACTAAACTCCATATGTACATATCCATATATCACCTGGGTCATATACCTATATACGATCTGGACAATCTGAAAGACACTGAAACACTGCTGCAGTTGTACATCATGGGCACTGTCACTGCATCTCTGCTCTAAGTCAATGAAAAATGGCTAACTTGGTCACCAAATTTGAGGTCATGAGGCTCAGTCACGGCATGAGACTAATCATCGATAAGCCCTGGATCCACTGAACAAGAGTGATCATCAAATACAAGCTCATCATCTGCTGATCTCAAAGTAACATACTGGCTCAAATATGCTCAGGACTGCTCGGGAACAATGGTAGCCCAACTACTATGTATGTGACAACAGGACCTTCTTCTCACATAGCTTCAGACTTTGACTAGATTCTTTAGATACCCAGATCAGAGATGTCTGGCCTTTTACTTGTAGGAGGCCGTTCAACTACGCTCCTCCACCCTCCAACGACATTCTTAGTCAGGACCAGTCTCCACTCAGAGTATCACTTCTTTCTTTCTGGTGCTTCCTTCCTATAGGGGCACCAAGAGATAGACAGATGGTGGCACTGATCTTGACCATTTGGTTTGGACATGACATTCCATGCTCACCTCCTCCCAAAACCAGCGACGGGGCTAGTCTTGGCCCCATCTCGGCAGACAAACGACCTCATCTAGGATACAGCAGCAAGCTCCCTCCTCTAGGAAGCGACACACTACCCATTGTAGCTCCTCTTCCAGCTCTTCCTCTAGATAGATTACTCTTTTGAGCTTCCTTCAGCCAACTTCGGATGGTAGGAGAGATACTCCCTATGCTTCCAGTGCCCCATGAAAGTGACAATTTCACCATTTCTGTATCACAGCTCTCAGATCCACTCCCTTTATACATTTTTGGGATGAACTCTCTTCATAACTTTATTTATTTATAGAGTTAATGTTAGGTTTGAGTTCTGCTTCTAGCTTTTTATAGGAGCTACTTTTGGCCTCCCATTGACCTACTTTTGTGGTCATTTGTTGGACATTAATAAAATTATCTTATCTTATCTACCAATTGATCTATCTGGGTCTGAACTGCATTCTTGATCTGAAGTGAATTGTTTCAGCAATTGGTACACTGGAATCTTAAGGTGAATAGGCAAAGTGACATTTATTCCGTATACCAACTCAAATGGGCTCTTACCTGTTGCTTCCTTTCTTTTAATCCTGTTGGCCCACAGAGTTTACTTTATTACCATCCCAACTCTTTTTTTCTCACCCACAGTCTTCTTAATTATTGTCCTCGAATTCTTAATACTGGATTCATCCAATCCATTGCGTTGTGGGTAATCATAGATTCCAGTTCTGCAGTTTGTATGCCTTTCATCAAGGGGCTACTCCACATCTTTCTGAGACTAATCCTTCCATATGCAAGGAGGATCAAGGTCTTGTCACTATCATTTTGTCCTGCTGTATTATTGTTGTTTTAATTTATCCATACCATATTTGTGAAAAAATGATCTTGTTGGCCCAAGGGTGATACTGATTTCAAATTCAATCATCCCTTTCTACCACCCATAGTTTGGCATACAACTCAATATGTTGTATTTATTTATTTCTCTAATGTTGTCCCATCTGCAGAAGCAATTTTATAGAGAATATTTTATCTACATGTTCTGTTAGAAGAATGTCCTGCCAATTAATTATTATATTCACTATTAGTTATGCGGACTGTATTCCTCTGCATTAACACTCACGGTATTCTCTATTGGTGTATGAAAAGAAGTAAAAAGTTAAACGGCTAACTAGAATTTAATGAAAAGAAAACCTGCATTTTGTAATTGGATTAGGAGGAATTTTGAAATCTGTTTTTCATGGATGTGCAAGGTGTGGCGATGAGCTCTAGTCCCAATGTATCTCTTGTAGAAGAAAATCGCTGGCAACAGTGGCTTGCATTTGCAGACCTTTTCTTCTTCCTTATGAAGAATGGGTACATTGACTTTCTTGACTTTGTAGATAAGCTCGCCACTCGATTCACCAGTGGCGAGCAGCAGATTCCTCGGACTAATCATGTTACATGGCTATTAGCTCAAGTGTTCCGGATTGACATCGCAACAAATGCTCTGAATACAGATTCAAAGAAGGTTTGGTTCATGCTACAGAGGCTTTCTACATTGTTTTACTCAGTACTGCAAACTTTTAATATAAATGGAGTGTGTCTTCATTCAAGTTAATGTTTTAAGTGCATAATAATTCTGTAGTTTATAGTATATACATTGTGACAACAAATTCAGTTAAGGTTAGTAATTCAATGTGAGAAGCCTCCCTTTTCCTTAAAGGCAGATGCAAATGCACACTCGTATTTTCTGTGCTTTGAAGATATGGAATGTAGATAGAACTTAGAATCAGATCACAACTCTACATAGAAACCTCACACCCATCTCAACTTTTTCTTGAGTTATAACTAGTCATTGGGGAGATAGATGCCAATTAAAGTTGCAATTTATGTGTAATATGTAAAAGACAGTATTTGTCAAGTAACCAGCTGCCTTTCCTTGGCTAGCAGGGTACTGAACTTAAACTTACCGTTTTACCCATTCAAAATTCCAACTGTGGACGGATATTGGGCTTACAACAGTGCTCAACAGGGTTCTAGTTTGACTACGTGTGATTCCAGATGTATACTATATGCTGGATTTAATTGCACAAACTGAAATTTCCATATAAACTCACACAGATTCATTAATTGATCCCTACACTAAGGATATACACACATAACAGAAAATGAATTTTACAACAATTATACATGAAACTGCATTATTTAACCATTGACATCATATCATCTCATACTCACATGAGGGTTCATGAGAACTTGCATACCATTTCATGGATAGAACTCATATTCCAAACAGTATTCAGGGAATTAAGTTTATCAATACAAAACCGACATGCATACTTCCCTTTGTTAGGATGGGTCAAACAAACTGGCTGTGTAGGGCGATTCACCNATTCCAAACAGTATTCAGGGAATTAAGTTTATCAATACAAAACCGACATGCATACTTCCCTTTGTTAGGATGGGTCAAACAAACTGGCTGTGTAGGGCGATTCCCCTCCCAGCCATAGGCACCTGCTGTGGATGCCACCCCCAAGCCAGGTTTTGAGCCCAAATTCATTGTGCCGTAATACTTAGTCAATTTAGGAACTGACCATTAATTTGTCACTACAGATCTAAGTTACCAGGATACGGATATGGATACAGATTCACCAGATTTTTGAAAAGCCAGGATCCAGATATGGGAAATGGTGAATACAAAAAGATATAAATTTGGTTTTGTCATAAATAAAAAAATAGAGTGAAAAATCAAAATTATTCACAAAACACAAGATTAGAACTATAAGCTATTGCCAAAAAAGAGAGTTTTCATGCATATTACTATTAGCCATTCATGTACTGTAACTGATAATTTTATAAGTTATAACCATGACTGATGCTAATAATTTTGATGACCATTACAGCATGAACATGAAGCAGTTCATGACAGTGTCTTTGTGAGCCACAGCCACATGCCCATATCAGCAGTGAATAGAGTGGCTTTCTTGAAGGCTATGACAGGACTAAATAACAGCATGGGTGAAGTGAGCAACAACATAGCAATGTTTCCCCAAGTTTCCGGGACACGGGAGTGGGGAAACACACATTGGGGACATGTGGAGACCACCCCAAAATTTTAGGGAAATTTGGGGGGGCGGAAGGGGGGACATTGAGGTCATAAAATTTATAAAAAATATAGAAATTATAAATCCCAGCAATAACAATTTATCCTGTGTAAATACAGTTTAAGATGCTCTCTGTAAAATTGTAAATACAGTTTGATTCTTCAATGGTTCAACACATTTCAACACTGTCGCCAACCCTAAGGAACGTATCCCCATGTAACACTGCGACAGAGCATGTAAGGATGGATCAACCCTTGACAGGAGACCTTGACCATAAAGATAGCTCAAACAAAAGTCTTGAGAGAAGGCCTTGATAGATTGGATTTTGTGAGCAGATCTTGACATAAGGATAAATCAGATCTTAAGCAGGATTGGCGTTCATGGTTTTAACCTTTATGTGTTTAGGGTGTTGGAATTATTTTAATTAAAAAACAATGTTCCCCCAAGTTTCTGGGATGGGGGGACGTGGGAGCGGGGAAACACACATTCAGGACGTTTGGAGACCACCCCCAAATTTTTGGGAAATTCGGGGGGACAGAGGGACATCTCTAATATTATAAGAATAAAGTAAAATATAAAAAATACTAATTCATTTGATGTATATTCATGATTGTGCAATGTAAGTACTACCAAGTAGGGATTGTAAAATGTGAAAATAATGGGAAAACATTAAAAATAATATTCTCAGGGGTATGGGGGGGGGAACGTTTCCCCAGGAAACCTCAAGTCCCTGGGACGCAGGAAACACAAGAAACGTGTCCTCGACCTTGCAGGACGCGTTCCCGTGGAATAGTGTTACAAACAGTTTTTGGAGGGATTGGTGGGTCACAAAAGCGCTGGATGTTTCAGGATCCATTTGAAAATTTCAGGATTTGTTTGATTTTCCACGGGATCCGTTTCATGGGACCAGGATCTGTTTCCTTCTCTAGGGTATCTGTTTCCATAATCTGTATTGGATCTGCTGATTTGCGGATCCTACACACTGGGGTGGTGGATTTGATAACAAAACTATAGACTTCTTGAGGCACCTCAATTGGTATTTCAATCAGTCCATGAACCTCTTCTCTTTAGCCATTAACCAACACAGCTTAGGCAGTTTCCTTCAGTGCAGACACTCCCTCAAGAATCAATGATCCATCTCAACCATGATTAACAAACATGCAAGAAGAGTCTATGCTCTGATTTACTTCTGGAAGACGTTGAAGGTAGTGCAACCATGGATATTCTCTTCGCTAGCCTTAAAACTCACTGAACAACCATATTTCTTTCCTATTATCAGTCATTTGCTATCTCAAATAGCCAGTAAAACTTTTCACAAATTCATGCCAGCTCTCAACCTCACAATTCATGGCGTGGTTGGAGGAGGGTTGCAGTGTTTAAGATAGTTTGAATGGCGTGCAGAATGGAAGATTTTTCCTCAAAATTATACAATATATACTTTGGTTTTGCATGACAAACGTGTCCTCTCAAAATCACAAAGGCTTTTTATTTGGACACAGGACCAAAAAGTGGAGATACAATTGCATGACACTTGTTATTTAATATTATTTTGTTTCCCATGTACCACCTGTTATCACATATATTGTAGCTGGGATACCATGGTGTAGCATGTGGCATGCAGATTGTTCTCTTTATTTTTCATGAGCCAGACATATTGATGAGGATACAACATGGATCATTTTTGCGACATGAGCCATTTAGATCCTTTGTTCAGCAGTAGATATAGAGTATTTCCTTGCCAGAACTGAGATCTCCTTGACCTTTGAGATGACTTCAGTGGTGACCTAGTTCATTTGAGCAGAATAAAAAATATGGTACACAGTTCACAGATGGGCATATCAGGTAGAAGCATGTATAAGGTGAGATCAGGTATATGGCTCCTTGGTAGGATTTTGCTCTCTTATGTATACTAACACCTTGGACTTGTTGTGCTATGATGATTATGGTGACCTATGCTGATATTACATGTTGTGCTTAAACTTGTGTTTAGAGTGATTAAAGAATAAGATGTTGAAGACTGTTGCTTATGCCATGCTTTATAGAACTTTTAGACTTTAGTGCTATGCTAGTTCCATATATCACTTGTCTCCATCCATCCAAATCATCCATAATTGATTTTTTTTCCATGACCCATGTTTGATTGAGACATGTGAGATTGAAGATCCTTTTCCCCATCTTGACTCCTATGCATGATTGATTCCATGTTTTTCTATGTCTTTGGCTATGAAGTATGTGGCTTGGTCAGTGTAGCCAAGTTCACCAGATGGTTTACCTTTACTTCTCAGAACAAGTGCTCCACTAAACACTGTCTTTAGACACTGAAGCATCAGAACGCATAAACGATATATCTAAATGATGCAAAAGTATAAATATTATAAATTAGTCAGTGGCCAAAGGATGAGCACTCATCCATTGTATATGTAAGGCTCATTTTCCTCCACAACGGCAACAGGGTGAGGAAAACCCGTCAGGGCTATAGATGCTCGCTGGCAGCGGGGCTAGGCCTTAGTCATTTTTTGGAGCCCAAAAGGCTTTCTGAGGCACCTGCCTTTGTAGACCGGCTATTATCTTGTGGTAAAGTTAAATGCTGTTTGAAAAGTCAATGGTCAAAGGATGATCACTCATTCATTGTATAATGTTCAACTTGTTTGCCCCTATAGGGCAAGAGTGTGAGGCTGACTTGTCAAGGTTATGTCTTTGTCATTTTCTTGAAGCCCAGAAGGATTTTCGGGGCACTTGCCTTTGGAGGTTGACTAGTGTTGCAAATTGTTAAATCTTTGTTTTAAATGGAAACTTGTTAGAGCCTGAGGGAAACAAGCCCAAGTACTTTATCCATTTGTGAGACACCACCATCCCCTATTGCTATCTATCATGCATGTCATTGTGGTTGTGTGTATTTGTCATCATTCAGAGGGGTCATATGGTTAAAGTCAATTAGAAGTCATTACCCTTTTGCCTTAGCCTTGTTTTCCATCTTCATCCAGCATTAGCAAATTGATTAAACTTTGTAAGTATGGCATATACAAGAGACTTCCAGAAGATTCAAAGATTGTTCAACGACACATGTATATTTTACTTATTATTATTATTATTATTGTCACCATGATTTTGATTAGCATGATTTAAGTTGGGTTTTAATATGCATCTTGGAGCAGTTCTTACCTTGGATGCATGCAGGTTCAACTCAATTCATTATCTCACCTCAAGTTTGGGTATTTGACCTTGCCAACCTAGTTGACCAAGTTAAACACGGTTCCCAAGGCAAGGATTACAAAAAATTAATAGTGCCTATATTCGCTCTAGACATGCCCAAGACCAATACTGCAGTTTCATTTTTCACCAGATGGTCATAGTTATTGAGTTCCAGAGATTATTATTTATTTTTATTGACTCTAACCATTATTTTTATTATGAGATGATGATATTTATGGCATTTCAGTGGATCAGTGTGTATGAGTAGTCACTTGTACCATTCTACTATGTCTCCGGACACATCTGTGTAGTCATTTTTCCCTAGTTCTCAGCCTGAATGAAGTTATGATGATTTTTATTATTTTGAGAGGATGTACCAGAAAAAAATGGATTAGGAAAATCACTGAGGAAATCGATGTGGCTTGTGTGTTCAAGGAAATGGCAAGGGAATTATTCCAGATGATTTATTATGGCTCTCCAGACATATCTACACCAGTTTCATCCAATTTGATGTTCTAGATTATTTTTTGGCTCTCTTAGGGAGGATGTCCCCCATAGGGCGAAATTGGCTAAAATGGCCAAAATAAAAGTTTGTAAATCAAGTTGTATGTTTAGAAATATGTATGGAGGAACCCCCTAATGACCCCCCCATGTCCTCTAAGTGTCAAACTTGCAAAAATAATGATTTATCATGTTGTAAAAATGGGCTTTATGAGGTAATTCGCCCCCCTCAGTTGTATTGTATTGATCCATGTAAAAGTAAAAGATGTAATCTCCACTGTTGGATGAAAAAGTAAGAAAGGGTTTGTGTCTCTCAAAAGCTATATAAAGAAGAGACCCCTCTCATTGTATCCCATCGGGATTTTGGCTCTTTACTAGAAATAATAAAGAAGATCTTTTGGCTTACTTGTGAAATCTCAAAGAAATTTGTGAGTTGTGTTTTTGCGTCTCTTTGACACTGGATGTTTATCTTTTATTTTCTCGACAAATCTTTGGTGTGATCTAATCTTGTAGGAGGGAGACTTAGAGGGGCGTTTCTCTCTCTCTCTCTCTTTACAAATCGCTTCAAGGGGTTTCACTTGTCGATTTTTCTTAGCATTCGATTCATGTTTTCTTTTGATTTCTTTTGCAGGCATTTATCTCTTGTTCGATTCAAATCAAGCACGATTTTAGTTTTTACTTTTTGTGTTTCTTTGTCTTTGGCATGAGGGGCGCACTGGGCAAACCGGTTCTTCAACCGGGTATAAAAATAATCATCCAAGTTGATAAATGTTGGACAAAGGGAAACCTCTCATGGCATCTTTCATTTTCTGGTAAGTTAACGTTTCTCCCATCTTTTATTTTCAGTAATTCCTTTCTCAGTCATAATAAAACAATAAAAACCCTAACTTTAAAACCCTCATTTCGTAGATCCATAGGTTCTAGTTTGCGGCGAGCTATAATATTTAAAACCCACTATAGAAATAATTTAAAACCTCTAGATCTAAATTTTCACGCCCATTAGGCTCCATTTTCCCACTCAACGCACTGGCCTATCCTTTGGGGAAGGACACCCTCCTTGGTAGAAGTGGGTATCTCTCAATCTAGAAACTGGGTATTGCTAGAATCACTTCCATTCGACTCATCTTGCATCTAGCAATCAATTCTTGTGTCCAATTTCACTAAATTTCACCTAACTACCCTTAGATTTGATTTTCATGCTTAAAACCGTAGGGTAATTTAGGACTTTTTAGGTGGACACTCTTATCCTCTTAGTAACTATTTAGATCTCTAATTAAGCTTATTACTAAGAGATTCAATCAAGATACCTAGCTTAATTCACGTAAATCATTCGTCTTTTAGGTTATCTTGGTCATAGGGACACCCCCAAGGCTTGGTCTTTCACCTAGTCCGAAGTGTTGGTAGCTTTGGCCGGTGTGACAACTAATTTATTCAGAGGTCTTAGCTTTCGTAGTTCACAACTTTAGTTGCCTTTCCTCTCTGCCATCCTTGAAAGGATCACCGAATGGGGCAACTAGAAGAATTGTGATAACATCGCCTTTCGTCCCTCTCCCCATGATCACATAGCCCCCTTGTGCTCCTAGCAACCAATTACTTAGACTTATATTGTATTTCACTTTACATTTTTAAAATAAAATATTGTGTACCATGTTGATATCACTCCATGTTACCTAAGAACCTAGAATAAGACATAAGCCAAAGTCTAGAAATAAGACATAAGCCAAAGTCTAGAAATAAGACATTCACCAGTAAGCCCTTGGCCTTGGGTTTTATATGAGGAATATGTACATCATGAATACCGATTTACAATATGATGCATTCAGTGCAAGGTATACATGGCCTAGCACCCATTCACACGTCCAAACATGCAACTTATTGTTGATGTTTCTCCAGGTTGCAGCATCAGGCAAACATTTTCCTGGATTGGTCTTGGTGACTTGACCAAGGGGGAATGATACATTCACTCACGGAGCTATGCTAGTGGTGAATGGCCCTGGTAGGGGCAATCAAACAATCACTCTTAGGGCTATGCTAGTGGTGATTGGCCCTAGAGTGCTCTGACATTACCTGCTCCAAGACAAAGTGATCTATTCTATATTATAGTGTTTTGACTTGTTTATTTGATAGGGGCTTTTATCCCCTTGTGAAGTATACAAGTCTAGTCTAATGTTAAATTTGACATAAGCTCTAAGAAGTGTCTAGGACTTCTTAGTGTGGGTCAAATCAACATTAGAGTTCTATAGGTGAATAAACATGCATGTGAGGAGATGAACATCAACTTTTCTATGATGAAGAAATAACCAAGAAGTCAACTCAACCATTGAAGAAGTCCCAGATAGCATTGAAGAAGTTCCAAAGAAGATTGAAGACAAAAAGACAAGTCGACCTAAAAGAAAGAACAAATCTGCCCCAACAAAATGTGCAAGTCGGCCCCATTGATGAAAAAGTCAAGTGAATTGAAGAATATAAATAAAGTGTTCACACATTTCATTTGTTCACTAATCATCACACACATCTTCTCTTTCCTAGTGCGCAATTTCAGCCAAGCATAGCAAAAGTCAAACGAGTAATTTTTTGGGTTTCTTATTGTCTTTGGAAGATTCGCTACCCTTGCTAGGGTTTTTTGTGAAGAAGGGCAAACCTCTTATGTGTTAGGGTTTCTCTTCATGAATGGTATTGTACTTGAATTGGATTGATTTATTTTAAGAAACGTTGCTTGGTTTTCTTCCTATTGGGTTTCCTAGAATAAAATTCATGTGTCACTTGTGTATGGCTATCTTTCTACGATCCTTTGTTTTTGTTGCAATTTAAGTTGAAATTTTCAATGTGCAATTATTCAATGAATACTGTGGGATGAACTAAATGCTTGAAAATCATTGTGAAATAATTGTCAAGTTTTGGAAATAGATTAAAATTCAACATGGTATCAGAGTAGTTTCGAAGACAATAATTTAGCAGGGTTGAAAAAGCAGGTCTGCAAAAAAAGGGTTGGAAAACTAGGTCCAAAAATAAGGCCAAAAAAGCAGGTTAAAAAAAAGGGCCAAAAAAGCAGGGCACATCTTTCTTTGGAGCCATATTTCAGTTTTGTCAATTTTCAATTTTGACCTAATTTTTGCCGAGAGTAGGGTTTCTAGATCATATTTCAGATCTCTTTCAAGATGGCGACATGTCTCAGAATAGAAAGACAGATTGGATGATGTTGAGATTGCAGATGAACTTTAGGACTCTTTTGTCTCTGCTCTTAATGACACTATTATAGATAGTAGTGATACCTGGTCGATGGACGATGATGCTTCAAGACACATGACAGTTCAAGAACAGAAGAAGGATCTTTCAAAAGTGGAAGATCAACTCCAATTAAAAAAAAAAGAAAATAAAAAAAGAAGAATCTTTCTAGGATCAAGTGCTAGAATTGCCATGCATTTGGTCTCTATGCTTACCAATGTCCTCAAAAGAAATGGAAGGAAAAGCAACATGCATCAACAACTGATGTTGATGAGCATTCACCTCAGAAGAAGATCAAAGTTTTGGAGGAGAGTATACGACCTAGGACTTCAGTGATTTTTGCAAGGAGGCAGGGACCGAGAGGGAGTCAATATTTAATGCTTTAAGTAATGATTTTTGCTTGTTTAAGTTGAATTGATATTTCGATGAATTGCATAACTGTTTAAATGGTATTGGTTAACTCTTGTGGACAATTATGTTGTGTGGAGGTTATCAAGGCAATGTTCATCAACCCATGTTCTTAGTGGGAAGTGACATTCAACATAGCAGGTTATACTCAAAACAATAGCCCTTAATGGACATTGGGGGACAAGACTCATGAGGAAGCATTAACAAAAGTGAGTCATATCTTCTGTAAGTCAATAGCGAGTCATATCTCTTGAATAAACAAGAGTGAGTCACATCTCTTATAAATGACAAAAGTGAGTCATATCCTCTGCAAGTCAAGAGTGAGTCATATCTCTTTAGTGGACAAGAGTGAGGCATATCTCTTGCGAGTGTGAGAAGTGAGTCATATCTTTTGTAAGTCAGAAGTGAGTTATATCTCTTGTGGTGATCGATACTTTCAGGGAGAGAAAAAGACCTCATAGGTTCTTGAGTTATTTGGCATTGATGAGTCACATCATTGATTCCGAGCCTTCCTGTTATGAGGAGGCAACAGATTAGCGAATTTGGAAGAATTCCATGATGGAGGAGTATCAGTCCATCATGTGTGGGAGATAGTGTCCAGACCTGAAGGGAAGTCAGTGGTAATTTTCAAGTGGATCTATAAAATCAAGCATGCATTTCATATTAGCATCAAGTCAACCAATTTGTAGAGAATCATGGATGGTATTCAGTTTTCTTGAGGGAGCAGGAGGTTCATCTCAATAGACCTACTTGATGGTAGATAACACAGATGGATACACAGGGATCAACAATGCAGAAGGAAACAGATTGCTTCAGTGCAGGATACTCAGATGCAGAGGGAGCAGGATAGTCAGGTACAGATGGAGCAGGGTGCTCCAACACAGAGGGAGTGGCTACAACACAGTTTGTTGATGCCCCAGTACCTCCCTCAACAAGAGGGAGTTGGCTTCAGAATTCGAGATGAAGGATCTTGGCCTAATATACTATTGGGATTGGAGGTGTAGCAGAGATTAGGTGAGATCTTCCTTAGTTAGAGGAAGTACATAGTTGAGACTTGGGTAGTTTTGTTTACACCTATGGAGGAGGCAAATCTAAAGAAGTTGAGTAATTTTGCTTCAAATTTAGATTTGATGGATCCCATTATGATAACAAATTTGAAGAAGCCGAGTGATTCTACTTCAGATTCAAATTTGGTGGGCAGTTGGCTGGATCCTTGATGTACTTGGTTAACACTAGGCCAGATATTTGCATTGTAGGAAGCACCCTGAGCCAGTTTATGGTTGGTCCGAGGCATTTACAATGGGTTGTGACGAAACATGTGTTGAGGTACTTGCATGGTATAGTTGGATATGGTTTGAGAAATGTCTCAGGTGGTGAAGTGAGGCTGCAGGATTATGCAGATTCTGATTGGGCGAGGAGTGCAATGGATAGAAAGAGCACCTCAGGGTGCTGCTTCAACTTGGGATCAACCATGATAGGTTTAGTAGGAAGCAGACTTTGTTCGTACTCAGTACAACAAAAGTAGAGTATTATATAGCCAGTGTCGCAAGTCGTGAAGCAGTATGCCTTTGGAAGCTTCTTGCAGGACTATTTGATCAGGAGCTAGAAACGACCTTGATACATTGTGATAATCAAAGTTGTGTCAAGATTTTGGAAAATCCATTATTTCATGACATGTCGAAGCATATTTAGATTAAATATCACTTCATTCGAGACATGGTGCAGAAGGGAGTAGTGAAGCTTTAGTACATGTCCATAGATGAGCAGATAGTTGACATTTTGAGCAAGCCTCTGTCCAAGGCAAAGTTTGTATACTTCAGGGACAAGCTTGGCATTATGGAGAATGTATCCCTCAGTGGGAGGGAGTGTTGACGGATGAGCGACAGACATTCACGTGAAGTGAATGGCCCATATACCATGATGGTCCTTCAGATGGACATTATGGGGTAGACATTCACTCACGGGGCTATGCTGGTGGTGGATGGCCTAGATATATAGATGAGAAGTATGGGGCAGACATTCACTCACGCTATGCTAAGGGTGAATGGACCAGATATACAAATGAGAAACATCAGGCAAATTTTTTCTCACGGGGCTATGCTAGTGTAAATGATACATTCACTCACGGGGCTATGCTACTGGTGAATAACCCAGGCGTAGTCTTTCTCTAGATAGCCATTTTGGTTAGGAGTGGAAGACTTGAGATGCAGATTGCAGACATTCTTACCAAGGAAGACTGGTGTGATGTAGAATGTCTCCCTCGCTGAGAGGGAGTGTTGATATTTCTCCAGGTTACAACATTGGGCAGACATTCTTTTGGTTTGGTCTTGCTGACTTGACCAAGGGGGATGATACATTCACTCATAGGGCTATGTTAGTGGTGAATGGCCTTGGCAAGAGTAGTCAGACAATCACTCATGGGGCTATGCTAGTGGTGATTGGCCCCAGGGTCCTCTCACATTGCTTGCTCCAGGACGAAGTGCTCTATTCTATATTAGAGTGTTTTGACTTGTTTATTTGATAAGGGACTTTCATCCCCTTGTGAAATATGCAAGTTTAGTCTAATGTTGAATTTGACATAACTTCTAAGACGTATCTAAGACTTCTTAGTGTGGGTCAAATCAACATTTGAGTTCTATGGGTGGATAGATGTGCATGTGAGGAGATGAACATCAACAAGGACAACTTTTCTATGGTGAAGAAATAACGAAGAAGTCAACCATTGAAGAAATCCCAGATAGCATTGAAGAAGTTCTAGAGAAGATTGAAGACAAAAACATAAGTCAACCTAAAAGAAAGAACAAATATGCCCCAACAAAATGTGCAAGTTGGCGCCATTGAGGAAAAAGTCAAGTGAACTGAAGAATATGTGAGCACTTTATTTGTTCACTAATCATCACACACAGCTTCTCCCTCCTAGTGCGCAATTTCAACCAAGCATAGAAAAAGTCAAAGGAGTAATTTTTTGGGGTTCTTATTGTCCTTGCAAGATTTGTTATTGTTGCTAGGGTTTGTTGTGAAGAAGGGCGAACCTCTTATCTGCTAGGGTTTGTTATGAAGAAGGGCGAACCTCTTATGTGCTAGGGTTTCTCTTCATGAATGGTATTGTACTTGAATTGGATTGGTTTCTTCTAAGAATAGTTGTTGGGTTTTCTCCCTATTGGGTTTCCCAAGACAAAATTCTTGTCTCTTGTGTATGGCTATTTTTCTATGATCCTATGTTTCCGTTGCAATTTAAGTTGAAATTTTCAGTGTGCAATTATTCAATGAAAACTGTGGGATGAAACGAATGCTTGAAAATCATTGTGAAATAATTGTCAAGATCTGGAAATAGATTAAAATTCAACACTTATTACAAATCAATTACATACAATCTAAGGCGACAAAGCAGGGTATCACATCTCCCTCCCCCTTAGAATGGCATCGACTTCGGTGTAGATTTATTTCCAATATTTTGCCACAATGTCAAGCACTTATCTGCTATTTGAACTTTACCATGGTCATAAATAACATTTTATGGTTTTTCAGGATACATCCTTGGTAACAATGCATATTGTAATTTCAGAATATAAACATTTTGATACTTCAACAATTAAGATGTTTGCAGACATATCTGCAATGACATTATGCATTTATCATGCTTGTGGGTATGCAAAAAGATATCTACTATCCATGCATCAAAAACTCAAGGATGAAATGTATGTAACTTCAAACATCATTTTGAAATTTCCTTTTTTAAGAATTTATAACCATTACATATACGAAGATGTCATGTTTTTTAAACTTTTACCATATATATACAAATGTCAACATCAATTATTTGTAGAAAATATTATTAGAATTTGAATGCCATTTAGATCTTCAAGCAGATAGTTCTAATAATGTTTGCAACAAAAGAATGGAGAATGAAGATACAAACTGAACAAAACAAACCACACAGTAATCGGACAAGTATTGCACAGGAATTTACAGTATCATTCACAATAATAATATTTGGTGTTGCAATAGTTTACATAGAAAGAATTCGAATGCATGGGGTATGAATTCGAATCTCCCAAGTGGATATGACTGTATCTAACTGAATCTCTAACTCATGGTCTCCCAATCAATATCGGAGTCCAAAATCAACTCCTAGATGTCTAACCAACTCAAACAAACAGTGACAGCTAGTTAACTCAGTGCAACTGAGTGTGTTAGGTGGGCAAATGCGCCTACTCCACATGCATCCATGCATTATCCATGCAAGACATGCGCTAGCCAACTGTTTGAGAACTAACTAAGGGCTAACTGAGACTAACTAGTACTAACTCCAACTAACTGAAGTAGGTTGGTGCCGGGACTCCCAATGGCTCCTAAAATGTAGGGATTGGTCTAGGAGGTGCCCAAACTGATGCATGCACATGCAGTAAGTGGCCGTTAACCTCTAGCCGTGTTCCCCACACTCCAATGACTAGTACATGTGGCCCTATTGGGCCAAGTGGACCCAATTGTACTAGTGGACCCAAATATTTAATTAAGGTTCCTAAGTTAGGCAATAATTAATCTAATAGACATTTGACCAAGGGAGGATTAATAATCCTAACACCCCTGCTGAATCCTAACTTGGACAACTGTGGGCCCTAGTAACAAGACCATAGGTCACCCAAATACAATCTAAAAGATAATAAAAAATGTTTCTTAATACAACTGAGGAAACAGGGGAAAACCTCATGGGAAACCCCCCCCCAAAAAAAAAGCAGGAAAATAGCAATCTGCAAGCTATCTTTAGAAGAAAGAAGCTTTCTCCTTAGAAAAATAACTTGAGCAAAAAACACTCCTGCAAAATTGCAGCTCTATGCAGCAGCATGGTCCATCAGTGGACTTCTCAATGTACTTCTGAACTGATGACTCTGTTTGCCTCTTCTGGATGGTGAAGGTAGGGAAGGATCAAAGTTTCTGCTTCTGTGGTCCATGTAGCTGATCATTCGCCATCATCAAGTAGCACTGACCTGGAACTTTGCTGCACCATACTGTAGAGAGCGAATCTATGAGAGATAGTGCAACATGCTCATTCTGATACTGGGACCTTGTTCTTCTTCTGTCTTTTGGATTTCCAGCACCTCTTCCAGCTGCATAAATAAGCTTTTGAGCCCATCTAGGTTTAGGCTTCTGATTAGGAATAGGTACTGGATCTGGATCTAGAATCTCTTGAGATTCAGTCTCAATAACAGGATCATGCTAAATGTGATCTTCTTCATCTGAATCTAAAACCTGTAGCACATCATAATTATTATAAAAATTAGGTGGAGAAATAGTTATACCTTCCTGTGTTGCTGGAGGAGTATCATGCAGCTGATCTTCTTCGAATTGGACACTTCTTTCAATGAAGCTTCTTCTGGTAGCAACCTCCATCAGTTTGTAAGCTTTTGCATCTTCTGCATATCCCAGCAGAATGCATTCGCTACTTTGGGCTTGGAAGGCCTTCCTCTTGTCAAGTGGTATTCTGGCACAAGCTTTGGAACCAAAAACTCTCAGATGAGAGACATTGGGCTTATACCCATGCAGTGCTTCGAATGGAGTCACCCCAACCATTGACTTGTGGGGCACCCTATTCTGCAAATACGGAGCACAATTTACTGCTTCAGACCAAAGAGAAGGAGGTAGATGCTTGGCATGGAGAAGGCATGTTGGCATCTCTTTCAGTGATCTGTTCTTCCTCCCAGCCACACCATTTTGTCGTGGTGTGTATGGAACTTAGTGTTCCATTCGAATCCCCTCTAATTCACAAAAACTCTGGAAATCTCCTTTGATGTATTCTCCTCCCTTATCGGATCTTATTGACTTGATCTTTTTATTGAAATTGTTCTCAACCATAGCTTTAAAAACCTCAAAAACTTCTGATTTTTGTTTCATGAAGTAGATCCAACAGTACCGAGAACAATCATCAATAAAAGTGAGGAAGTACCTGCAACCATTAATGGAGTTTGTTGGCATAGGTCCTGCTACATCATTGTGTATCAAATAAAGTGTAGAGGTAGCTCTATGTGCCTTCTCAACATCATACTTCTTTTCTGGATGCTTACCTACCAAGCAACCAACACATACTCCATCAGAAGTTTGGATGGAGGGCAAACCTTCAACCATTTTATCATTGTGCAGCTGCTTCAGATATTTGAAATTGAGATGGCCAAATATCTCATGCCAAATCTTGCTGGTGTTGTTAGCATGAGACAATAAAGCTGTACAAGGAGAAACATGTAAGAAATGTGAGAACTCATAAGCTTTGGTAAAGTGATTTGCAATACCTTTCGCTACAAGCTTTCCAGTGGCTTTTTTTGTAATCTCAATTGATTCTAAATCGAATGTAACTCTCTTGTGAGAGCCTGTATGTGTCATCTGGTAAACAGACAACAAGTTAGCAGCAAAGGAGGGCACATATAAGACATTCTTGAACTCACCATGCTTCGCTCTGACTGAGCCCCTTCCTTCTGCTGGAATTTGGGAATCATCTCCCATGTAAATGTTAGGCCCCTTTGTCAGTGATAGAGTAGAGAAGGATTCTTTGGAGGCAACCATGTGGTTGGAAGCTCTAGAATCTATTATGTATGCTGAGGATGGAGAGATTGTTGCTTTCAAAGCACGACAGCTCTCGGTATCTTCTGTCTTTGGTTCTTCATCAGGCTTCTTTGCTCCTAGGGAAGCAATGTTATGCTGCTTGAGAAGAGCTGACATTTCATCAATTTCTTTCCTCATACAATGATCTTCAAGATGGTACCCCTTTTCACAATAAGGACATAACTTCTTTTCAAACTTCTTCTTCTTAGAGCTGGAGGCCCCTTCGGAAGCTTGCTGATTTTGTTTAGGCTTCGAATCAGCTGCCTTTGGCTCCTTCTTCTTTGATTTCCCCTTTGTTTGCGCTTTGGAAGAGTCAGAAACTAAAAGATCTTGATCTTTGGATGTCTTCAGGACTCCCATTCTCATCAATTTGTCTTGCTCTTTGATTAAGGACTTGGAAAAGGAATCTAATGAAGGAACCTTCCAATCAGGAAAGCTTTCCTGCTTGGAATGAAATATGGAAACAAACACAGAATACTCAGGGCCTAGTTTTCTGAGTATGGAAAGGACATTCTGCTCATCCTTCCTTTCTATTCCGCACTGTCTGCACTGGAGTACTAGAGACTTGAGTTTAGTGAAGAATTGCTCAATAGTCTCGAAACTGTTGGGATGTAAAGATACCAACTCATTCTCCAGAATGTGTCCCCAAAGCTCATCTTGTTTGTTAAACAAGCTATCAAGCTTCTCCCAGGCTTCTCTGGGAGTCCTCAATCCTTCTAGATGGAAGAGGAGATCTTTGGAAATATAAGTATATAAGTACCCGAATGCTTCATCACAACAGTTTAGGAACTTGTTCCGCTCTACCGGCTGATGAGGCTCAACCTCCCATCCATGTATGATCCTGTGGTAGCCATGCTTGCGCAAGGCTAGCTGCATATCAATCCTCCAATCAAGATAATTGGAAGTTGTGAGGATCCGTGGTTCAGGAGTTTGAGAACTCATAATTACTCCGGCTGGAAGATTGCAAATACTTCTTACAAGCTACGTAGCACCTGTCAATTTCACTGCAATAACACACTAAAACATATGAACTGTTAGAATCATGCTTTTCCTCCCAACATGAACATTTTTTCAGGGTCCGTCACGCCCTCTCTGCTGTTCTGAATAAATCCAGAGCTAGCAAATTTTCATAGGGGACTTATGTGGAAACCCAGCTGCTTCTGATGTTCGATGGGGAGAAACAAGCATGAAACTTGCCTGAGAAGGCTCTGATACCATATTAGAATTTGAATGCCATTTAGATCTTCAAACAGATAGTTCTAATAATGTTTGCAGCAAAAGAATGGAGAATGAAGATACAAACTGAACAAAACAAACCACACAGGAATCAGACAAGTATTGCTCAGGAATTTACAGTATCATTCACAATAATAATATCCGGTGTTACAATAGTTTACATAGAAAGAATTCGAATGCATGGGGTATGAGTTCGAATCTCTCAAGTGGATATCACTGTATCTAATTGAATCTCTAACTCATGGTCTCCCAATCAATATCGGAGTCCAAAATCAATTCCCAGATGTCCAACCAACTCAAACAACCAGTGACAGCTAGTTAACTCAGTGCAACTGAGTGTGTTAGGTGGGTAAAGGCACCTACTCCACATGCATCCTTGCATTATCCATGCAAGACATGCGCTAGCTAACTAAAAGTAATCGAGGGCTAACTGAGACTAACTAGTACTAACTCCAACTAACTAAAGTAGGTTGGTGCCAGGACTCCCGGTGGCTCCTAAAATGTAGGGATTGGTATAGGAGGTGCCCAAATTGATGCATGCACATGCAGTAAGTGGCAGTTAACCTCTAGCAGTGTTCTCCACACTCCAGTCACTGGTACATGTGGCCCCATTGGGCCAAGTGGACCCAATTGTACTAGTGGACCCAAATATTTAATTAAGGTTCCTAAGTTAGGCAATAATTAATCTAATAGACATTTGACCAGGGGAGGATTAATAATCCTAACAAATATTAGAATTATATTTATATAACGACATCTAATTTCAAGCCTTATTAGGGTAATACATTCCAATGATCACATATGTGAGGTTATCATGAGTTTTATCACTCTTATGTAGATGCTGTAACATCCATGCATAAAAACCCAAAAATCAAAGATGTAAATGCATGTAATTTCCATTATTGTTAAGGGAATTCGCCAAAATTTCCAAGGCTTGCTCTTGTTGATTGTATTTTTGGCTCAATAAGGTTAATAATACCATTTTCATGTTTGCCAAGTCCACCAGCTGTATAACCCATTTGATGAACATTGCAATGAAGTGTATCCTGCTCACAACCTTCAAGGAATATTCTTTCTGTTAAATAAGCCATTGATGGGGGTTATCTATTCCGCCAAAGTGGCGTAAGACTTGTACCGGATCCCAATTGCTGAAATGATCTGCTTCATGGGTGAGATGACCCACGAGGAGCAAAACTTGTCTTTGGAGGATATGGTGCAGAATTTGTTGCTAAATGCTTTCCATCTTAGAAAAATCAACAAAGTCATTAGAATAGACTTTGCCTCCATTATTAGATTAAAGGACCTATATACTCCTTTAAGACTCCTTTTCTATTGTTGCCTTAGATAATTTAAATTCAACAAATGCATAAGAAATAAGTATAACCCACATCTTCCCGGAGAGATTTGTTATGAAAAAGTATGAATTACCTTGCATCTAATATTGTCGCTATCTTCATAGGCCTGCAAGTGTCCCAATGCACCAACTACAACACCCTAATCCTCCAAGATTTTTCTTTTTCAAAAGTTGCTTTGTGTAGCTTGCATTCTAGACATTCTTCATATATATCTTCCTTTATTTCTTGTACATCTGGTAATTCGAGCACCATTTTTGCATTTTGTTAGTAATGAAAAATATTGAAAATTTTCATGTCTGTACCTCTAATGCCACAATGATTTGCTGTTGCTACTGCTACTTCCACTACGAGTCACCAATGCACATGACTTTGTTACTTTAGTTGCCACACATATATAAAGGCAATTTTCCATTACTCCAAATGCATGTTTTTTCTCCTTGTCTTCTTTTTCACCACAAAACAATTATCCCCTTCTAGGATGATTACATCCAAGTGTGGACTTTGATGGGTTATTTCACTTGTGGAAAGAAGATACTTATTAATCCAGGATTAAAAGAACATTCTTAAACATGAATGTCTTACCTCCCGATTCAATTTGCACATTTCAAAACCTTTTCACATGATGTGTTGTGTCATCACCCACAATAACTAGTTTGACCTAGAATTGTTCTCCACAAACTCAACAAAACATTCACCTTTTTAGTCATATGTTTCAATGCTCGAGAAGCAAAATGCCAAGCTGTTGACTTACCTTCTGTTTGGGAAGTGTTAACCCTTAGATTGCTTGCACAACTGGAGGGTTAAGATCTAGATACATTCCATCATGCTGATTCTATTTCCATGTGCATCTAGGTTTTCACAAATATTAGAGAATTCTATATTTAGAGTGTTACCATAAAATTGTAGTCATATTCTAAGTCTATGCTATGTGAGTGTCCAATACCCCTCCCTTCAATCTCGATCGTGCTCCTAGAGGGAGTGACTTTTGGGAGCATGCTACTAGGCAAATTAAATCACTCTTAGTCAAAACAGGGAGCGATTAGGCAATGCTCATGGAATGTCTCTCCCTCATCGTTGTCTCTCTCTCGAGAAAAAAAAATCACTCCTTGGTCACTCCCGTGGATTGAGGTGATCTTTTCCTGTTGCTTCTGGGAACCAAGAAAAGGTTCCATGACATAGGTTTAGGCATGGCTTGGGTTCCTTG
Organism: Pseudotsuga menziesii; assembly: GCA_001517045.1. Taxonomy (NCBI): domain Eukaryota; kingdom Viridiplantae; phylum Streptophyta; class Pinopsida; order Pinales; family Pinaceae; genus Pseudotsuga; species Pseudotsuga menziesii. The sequence continues at coordinate 378,450 of LPNX010686008.1, read as the reverse complement.
GGTGGAATAAAACATTCACCCTCTCCATTTAATCTTTTTTTCCCTTGTGAAAGTATGTGACATGGATTGGGGAAGGGAAAGGGAGTGGAACCACAAAGTTTATATCCCCCATCGTATTAAAACCATGACAGGTTCATATACTTGTGAGAAAGCATCTCTGTGGAATTATGCCATGGGATGAAAGTAAGAATATGGGAGTCAACCTTTGACCAAGGGCCAATGAATGATAGAAACAAATACAAGAAGGAAGAGGGGGCTGCACTAAACAAATCCAAAATTCCAAGGGTTGAATTTGAGACCTCAAGCTCACATAGAATGTTGGTGGTTGATCTGTTGAACACACTTATTTTGAGAGGGGGGGGTGTATTAGTATAAGACAATCTTTTCACTTATTTAAATTCAATTACCATAATAAAACGATCACACATAAGATCTATCAATTATATAACATGGAACACAAGATTTACATGGAAGCCCTTTCAGGAGAAAACCACAAAAATAAACTTCTCTTTATAATTCTTTGTAGGCATCAACCTACTGTTACAAATATTTGTTGATGATTGTAGCTCAGACAGGTTTTCCCATGGGGTGTGTCTAACCCATGGAAATCGTCATTAAATGACTCTTAGACTTTGAGAGTTCACTTTATTAATTTATTAATTAAGTGAACATTTTTTTATAAAGTGAGTTTAAGTTAATTTAATAAAGCGCCTAAGTTGAGGCATTAATGACTTAAATTAAATGTGGGCCATGTTGTCGCCTTTCATGCACCTCGATGTTAATGTGGCAAACAGTGTGACTGTGTGAGTGAGGGACTGCCATGGGGACAGTGGATTATGTAGTATGTAGTTGATGATGTATGACAATTGACTATGTTGTATGTAGTTGACTATGTAGCATGTTGTTTTTCGGACTGTACATGCGATATATCCTATAAGCCTCATAGATTTTGTATTTTGTTCTAGTCCTAGTCTCCTAGATATGTAGTGGAGAATACACTTTGTGCAATTTTCATATATTCACTCTTATATGGTACATACATGAGCAGGCTTTGGATATTTTGTCTCTAATGCTTTGGAATCTTGAAAATGTTGTTTTCTTTAAAATTTAAACATTTTATGTTTTTTTTAGTATATCGTGTCATTAAATTCAAATTGACCGATTTATGACCGATTCATTACCGATTTCGATTCTGATTCCAAGTCTGAGTTGACCCTTGACCAATTTCGAGTTCGATTCCAATTTTTAAAACTATGCATATAACACATCCTTCACATCCAAAGAACCTCCAGAGTCCAATTGAAACTGAATATCTCCAATCCCCTCTATTGCACACTTGGCATCATTACCAAGCTCCACATGTAGCTTTGAGTCTTCCTTTTAAACGCTGGTGAAGACATCCCGCAATCTTGTCATGTGACGAGAAGCCCCACTACCCACAAACTATGCATCCTTCTCTAAGGTGCATGAAAGACAAGACACTAATGAGAACTCATTCTCAAACTTAGCAGCGAACTCACTCTCCTGTGTGTCTGTTGATTTTACAACATGTGTCTGACTCTTGCCCTTCTTCTTGTTCGGACACTGACCTGCATGATGGAAAAATTTTTGACATGTAAAGCACTTGACTTTTCTCATGTCCTTCTTCTTCCCATCCTTAGTGGAAGCCTTCCACCCGTATTCTTCTTGGCCGTCACTTTTCCCTTTCTTGCATGACTTGCAAGAGCAACATTCTCATTGTTATCGAGCAAACTAGCAAGGTTAGTGCCCAATAGACAAATGTAAGGATTTGTGACTCACTTTCACCTCGATCACAAATGTTTAACTTTTTTGTAGTGTTGTAACCTCAAAGGGGAGAGCCCTTTTAGCTATTCTGCAAGACACTTAGAGAAAACAACTAGATCTTCCACACGATAATATTAGTGATCAGTGTCTTTTAGGAGTCAACTTAAGAATGAAGAAGACACACTATGTAAACAACAATGTTGTAGATGCAAATAAGTATATCAATATCATTAACAAAATGTTGTAATCATTCAATTGTAAGAGCAATGTATGTTAATGTATAAATGTCAATATTAAGAGATCATTCAAGTGGCAATTGATGTAGACAAATAACCAATTAATAGATACACTGCTGTATCAATGTAAACATGGCCATTCAATGACGATTCCAACAGTAGATTTATGACAGCATTAGATATCCAAGTAGATATTTAACAAATATAACAAAGAGTGTAAGTACTGTAATGGCAGCAGTGGACAGCCCCTTTATGACAGTGGTTATCACATCATTTATCAAGCCAAGAAGATGTATTTGAACAATGATTTCATACACTTAATATGTACCAAACAACTTCAACTTAAAGCACTCTTCTAGCAGTATAAGCAATTAACCAAAGTCTGGGATGTGTCTTTATGCAGTGTAAACAAAATTAGGTTCGACCTTTAATACAAGCAATCAATGTAATTTCCAGACCTTTATTGCTACCTTGTTCAACAGTATTTAAGACCGCTTCGACTATCCCTTAATGCTGCTTGTATTCCCTTTTGTTACAGGTTTAGGGCTGTTCAAGGAGATGGTGACAGTCTGCAATTTATTGTAGACCTCAGGAACAATTGCAAAGAGGGCTGTTTCAGCCTTGTTGTGAGCTGTAAAAAGGAGGGCCGAGGCCCTATATGGGAGGTCGAGTATGGGGGAAGGGCTTAGGAAAGGAGGGCTAAGGAAAGGAGGGCAAAGGTCTTAAGGGGAAATGTTAGGGTTTTAGGTTAGATTTTAGGACTGTTTTTAGGTTTTTATTTTTTTGGGTTTTTTAGGTCTGCCTAAAATTTTGCCCTAGGCCTTCTAGCGAAAAAGAAGGCATGCCGAATTTGTAGGAGAGGGCCGAAATTTTAGGGAGACAAAAAATTGATTTTTTTAAAATTTTATTTTTATTTTTAGGGTTTCAGAGATAAAATTGCAGATCTAATTCTAACCCTAATTCTACTATGAAAATGCAAAATTACACATGAGAATGCAAGGGGAATTTAGTAAAAGTTGATAACTAGGGTTTTTATGGATGAGACCCTTAACCCTAGCCCTAGAGGAAGGTGACCAACCTTCCTCTTGGAGTAATTTCTCCTTGGCTACTAAACTAGGGCTTCCCACACCACAACAACCTATAGGGTTCGTTATGAGAGCCTAATCCAGGGAAAAATTGGAGATCCAAGGCTAAACTTGGGAAACACCTTAAGGGAGCGTTTTCCACCATGCAAAGAGGATAGAAGGTAGACAAAGGCCCTATTCAGAAAAAATGCAGCCCAAGGGCCACCATTCAATCAATCAAGAAGCAAGAAACTCACCTACCTTTCACCAAGCAAAGCTAAGAAGACTAGACTTGAGCATGTGTTCTTCCAACAATTCTAGCATCCACCAAGCATGAGCAAACCAAAGATAAATCCAACTTTCATCCAAAAGAGCAAAGGAAACCTACTCCAGGAGGTGCACATCACTCCGCAAGAGCTATCTAGGGCAAAAAACACAATTGAGTTTTTATCCCATGAGTTATTATTTACAAATGAAGTGAGGAGCTTAATTTATAGCGTTCTCAACTAACTTTTTCAAAATAACTAGGTCGACATGCCAATAAAACATCAATGTAAAAATATAACATAAGACAACATAAAATAATAATATCTGTGGGTAACTTGGGGTATTCCCCCCCATAGTTTACCCAAAATTGCTAAAATGACTAATACTGAGCAAAAAACTTCACTAGTGAGTAGGGGGGGTCGTCATGCCCCATCTAACCCCAATAATGCTAAAAATCCCTCAACGTCTCCCCCCAACAAGCCTATGGGCCTAGTGACCAAAGGTGACGTCATCAAGTAAACTGGACCAAGGAAGGAGGGTGCTCTGTTGGAAAGGGACCATGATGGGTGTATAAGGTGACCTTAAAGGGAGGTAAGAGACTCAGAGCTGGAATACTGTCACCGTTGTGGAAAACAAGCAGGGGGTCATGTGACTCAGTGACCTACCCCCTAGGAGCCCTGGACAATAACCCTAGGGTTAAAAACCCCAATAAAGGGCTGTCAACAATGCCATTAAGCCATAGTACTCCTAAAGGAAGTATCAAAGGGTTTGGTAAAAACCACCCCTCAAGAAATGTTGATAATACCCATCACGGTCCTAAAGAAAAAGAACGACCCCTCTCCTTGGGCAAACATCTAAATGTGTGCTGGAGCCTGGTACTGGTACCACATAACACTCCTCATCATCACCTTTCCGTTGGATTTCGTACAAAGATTCCTCTTGAGTCTCTTGGATGAAGTCATCCCACAACCTCTCGCAGCGAAGAAGATTCTCTCATGCAACAATACCTTTGATAAAGGGAGTCCATGGCTTGCTGAAGCCATTCAGTGTTACTCTTACCAACTTTGTATCTATCATTGTCTACCCAACTACTGCCATCTTATCATGAACCTGTGTGATCTTGGTGAGATTAGAAGCCACTCTCTTTGATCTGGATATCTTGGTGCTCCTGAGTTTTTCCTTTAGCACTATCTTCCTATTGTGGTTATCACTCTGGTAAAGCTTCATAAGAGCTTCCCACATCTCCTTGACTGTCTTCTCTCTGGACAAATGAGGTATCACATTATCCTTCTCTACGTCCATAATAATCCTCTCGACTTTCATGCCCTTCTAGTTGGCCATTCAGTTGTGTAACATCAATAGGAGTTGGGAGTTGCTTGTCTGCAAAGTCCCAGATCTCGTTCTTCGTTAGCACTAATGCTATTTTCTACTTCTAGGGACTGAAATTGGATGCACCCTCCAACCGGTCCTCAAATTTGAATCTAATTGCTACCATCCTGTCCATTCATATAATCTGACCGTTGCCGCCTAATTTGCACCTCGGGTCTCGTGGTAGAAATATTCAAGTCATTGGGTGCGACCTTGGGGGAAAGATTGAGCCAAGTGCTGTCACCTGATACTTAGCTCCTTCGTCTAGGCCAACTCCTATTGAAGCCAAGGGGGGTGGTCCCTAATAAAAGAATATATGGTCTTTATTCTAAAACAAAAGAAAAGAATCTAGGATTTAAATGTGAAATGGATTAAAACCTTAATAATGAGTTACTGCAAATGAATTAAAATAACAAGAACATTGATAATTCAAACACCATTCATGACAATATATGGAAACTGATTTAACCATAAAATGTGGAAAACCGTGCTAGTGAATATGGAGTTCTTGTGTATAAGGGTTGTTGGTGTAGTATCAATGAATGTATTGTAGTGTCTCGTTGGTAAGTTTTAAGATTTAGTAGATGAGTTAATTAAGTAGTGTGTAAATTGGGTTTTGGCCCAACAAGTCAAGTTCCCTTGAACTAAGGGTTAAAGCGGTAATACCAAGTGTCCAACGGGGCGAGGATGAACATGCTTGGAGTAGCCCTTTGACTCTGTAGTAGTTACCCTTTGCAACCTCTCGAATTCTCAAGAAAATTACTTGTGTGTATTTTCCTATTAAATCTAATCACTTGTATCCCTTTCTGGCTACAACCAACTGATTGGAGGAGCTGCAGCTGTGCAGAGCATACGGGGAAGGAGTCTTGGTTGTTTTTATTTAAAACTAAAATGAGGTTATTAGATAACCACTCACGACCGAGAATCTCTTTCCCCCTTTCGGGATACTCAGGAGAGCACAACTGGGTTAATTTTAAAATGAATTTGTTTTCTAATTAATCCTACCATGAATCACTTTACCCTTGCGGGTAACTCGAGAATGCGTGGGGTTAGTATTTCTTTTCCTTAGAACAATAAAGCAAAATAAATGACTAAACAAGAAAGCAAAACTAAACTAGAGGAAAAATCAAATCATGAAAATTCACTCCGACGTAGATCTCCCCAGGGGGGATGGGGAGTGGGCTCTTAGCAGCCTACTCGAAAATTTATTAACTTATTACAATTTTTTGGAGAAATGCACTTTGGTCCTTATAATTTGGATCCAAAAGCTTACAACTTGATAGTAGAAAGAGTTTTGGTGATAAGGAGAACTTTGTTGAGCTCTTAATGGTCCATTTTCTCGCAAAACTGCGAGAGTTTCCTTCTCCTTTTTGTTAAACCTGAGAAAATCAACAAACAAAATTTAGTGGAATATGCCCCAAAACACTTTAAGAGTGCTTTGGGAACATCTACAAAAAAATGTTGAAAAATTTCTAAGATAAAACTACTTAAAAAAATGACAAAAATAACTCAAAAGGACAAGTCCTCTCGAGGATCTTGGCTAACTTTGAGTAGCCAATAGAAAGCACTCTTTACTTTGCCAAATTTAACGTTTAAATACCAAAAGCAGAAACCTTCATCTTAGCCTTCAGATCTTAAAAAAAGACAACTAAGAAATGAAGAATCTCTATACGAGATCTAGCTTTCAAATGATACTTCTTTATAAAACAACTAGAATCTACTTACGTTGCAAAGGAAACTAGATCTGATTATGATTTTATCTTTAAGATGATAGATCTAATTCAAATTGCAATTTAAAATTGTAACCAAAGAAAATGAAGTACGATGAGGAAGAGAAGAGCAGCGTGGATCTTTGAGCAAAGAAACTTTGAAGGTTTTGACGTGTGGGACACTGAGGGATTGAGCTTTCGAAAGAAATTTAAAAGTACAAGAGCAAGCAAGCTCTTTGCTTCTTCAAATCAAGTAACCTACAGCTAGCAACATACTTGCAAACAACCCATTAAATCTAGAAATGAAACAAGATTAGAAACCAAGAGAATATGAGCATAAAAAAATGAAACATATAAATCTTGAATCTCTAACCTATGATAGATAAAAGATTAACTAAATCAAACAAGTTTTAGTAATCCTTCCTACAAAATTGATACCAATCCTATCAGTAGGCTATATATTCATAAAGTAAATGCACAAAGACTAAATACAAATTACCTCATGAATTCGAGATAATACATCCACTCATTTGATAGCATCACACAACATGGACCTCCAAAGTCTCTTTTATTCTCATTAACAAAAGATAGAACAATTACAATATCCAAATTCTGCTCCCAAAACTCTAACTAGTTTGAAATTGGAGAGCAACATTGCTTTTATAGCAAAATGAGCCCAAGAGGGCGAGATGGCCAAGAGAGGGGCGAATGTCAAGTGTGGGAGTGAAAGGCGAGTTGTATGAGATCACGTGGGAGTTTGTTGGAGTGTTCACTAAGGAGGAGGTGCCACCTTTCAAGAGGTAGGTGACCTCTCTCCAATAGTCGCCACCTCTAAATCATAACTCAAACAAATCGTTAACCCAAAGCATGGGCTGCCACATAAGCTAAAGCGCCAAGCTTGGAGGAGGGCGAGTCAACCAATGTCGATATATTCGCTTAGCATCCAAATCAACCTAAAAAATTGATGCTCTAACTATGGCATGAAGTCGTCCTCCATAAGAGACCAAATCGTGACATCACCAAACATGTTGGGACATTGCCCCCTTGACTTTTTTTATTGGTCCTTTTGCCATTTTGTCGCATCGTTAGCATTAGTTTGTCATTTTGATGCCCCTTTAATGAAAAATGGATCTAAGTGACAATTTATTCACTTGAAGCCTATGAATAGTGGGTCCTAGGGTAAAGAGGACGCTTTGAGTGTGAAAAGGAGTATCCCCACAATTCTGCCTCTAGATCAAGCTTTTATGCCTATTTTTTTGAGTAAACCATTAAAAAATGGCCTAATTTTGCAGGAAAATTTATTTTCTTGGAAATAAAAAAACCTAGGGGGACCTAGTACATGTCCATATGACTCAATAACAATGTCTAGCACGTTCATATACATTGACACGTAAACTTTAATAACCTCCCAGGATTTAACCACTAAGACGACCATTCTAGTGTTGGAGGAGTAGGTGAAAAACTCAGAAAATTATACATCGCTTGTTCAACCAAGGAACAAGCGAAAACACATTGGAATAATAGGCTTGGTAACAAAGTCTTAGGAAGCCAAGTTCTTTACAAAAAACCCATGCTAGCACATTTTTTACAATCTCCCCGTAGGGTATGAACATGTGGTAAGAAAGTGAAAAAGGGCCTTGGAAGGCCTGAATGGACTTCTAAACTCTGAATTAGAATAAGTATTTGTTCATCTTTGTCGGCTCACTTGAAAGTCCGACTGAGTGCAACTTAGGTGGTAACACTGACCAAAGAATATGTATATATATATAACCCTTTCCAAATGATTTCCTTCTCAGAATTTACTGAGCTTTGATACCATGTTAAATTTTTCTCAGTACAAAAATTCTAATTGTGTTCTCAATGATTTTTAATTTATATAACCCTTTCCAAATGATTTCCTTCTCAGAATTTACTGAGCTCTGATACCATGTTAAATTTTTCTCAATACAAAAATTCTAATTGTGTTCTCAATGATTTTTAATTTTTGATACTTAAGAAATTGTAAACATAAATACTTGATATTCTTAACCATTAATGTAACCGAATAAATAGGGAATCAATCACACATTTGACACAATATTTACTCTAGAAAATCCCAAAGGGGAAAAACTGGCAATCAATGTTTCTTTTATAATCTTGTCTCACAGAGAAAATAAAAAATTACAACAATGGAATCTGGTACTCTCCCTACAGAAAAATCAGCCTCACTGACTGAATCGCCCCATGGAGAAAATCAACTCATTGAAGAGAAATCGACACACCTAAATCGCCCCTTAAATTGAACTTGTGTCACCCTTGCATCAGCTTACGTCAGCCATATGAATTTTTACAGATCGTGCGGTTCCCTCTGCGGCTGGTACAGATATACTCTCTGTTGGTTCGACTGGTATGGCAGCTACTGGATCGACCTCTCTCTCTCATAGTGAAATCGACCCTTTCTCTTTTCTCCCGGATCTTCTTCTTATTGCAAATCTTTTCTCTTCTCCTCGACCACTGAGTTTCTCACTTTTCTCTTCATAAAATCTCTCTTTGAAATGATTTTGTGGTCTCTTGTATCTTTCTCCTCTCCTTAGGATTTGTTTTATAGCATGAAACAAGAAATATGCTCTTCAAGAGGCACATGTGGCTCCTCCAAGAGAAACGCCCCATCAAATATGCACAATGAACCAATTAAAACTCCCCAAAAGGCACGTGTGGCTTCTCCAAGAGAGATGACCCATCAAATATGTGTCCAATGCATGTGCAGTGTGGTTGCCAAAGTGAGGCGTCCCCTCAATCATGCATGTAAAGTTGTGCAATGAAACCCAAATAGAGAAGATGCCTTCCTTGTTTGATTTCTTTAATTGTCATACCCTCAAAACATGTGCAACAAACAATCCCATGTATTGATTGGCCTACTAAAGAATAGGATAAGTGATGTCCACATGCCAACTGTAGTCCTTGATGGTAGAACACCACGTCCAAATGGCTTAATATCCAACATACCAACTCACCAAAGAATGTGAAAAGGGTAAGATCCATGGATTGAAGAATCAACCAATGAAAATGGTAGCATCAATTTAGGTGCAAGGTCGACACAAACATCAACCAACTCCATGAGGAAGGGGATGGCCTGTCACATGCCCCAATTTGCAAAAACAATTTAATGTTATTTGAGGAACATTGTGTTATATTTTATGTTAAGTTTGTAATTGTTGACCAAGTGAGGTCAAGAATAATTAATGTAATTCATAATATTTTATTTATAAATAAATAAATGATGAGACAACAACTTAGGGAAGCTGTTAAAAGAGTGTTAACTGGTCACTTGGTGGAGGAGACTGGGTGGAGAGTATCTTGACAAGGGGCAGCATCCTCAAACTGCTTCCAACTGTTGCAGGTGGCAACTTCCCTATATTTGTGGTCATGATTCCCCAAGAAAGTGGAATTGGAGCAGGTGGCTCATTAAGTGAAAACTGACCCAGAAGACCTAGGCATTTCTATAAAAATATCCCATTGAAGACAACTGAGGCTACTCATTTTCTGGGAAGTGTTCATTCAGGGTGAATGAATTGCTCATGAGAAAATTCGATGGAGGGGATTACTGAAGTGAGTTTGAGGGGTTAACTGCTGAGACTGAACTTATTGCAGCTATTAGGCTGAAGTTCTTACTGCTGTGAGCAGATTTGGATTACTGAGGTAATTTGACCAGTCAGGTGACAGAAGGTCATAAGGATACATTCTTCACCCAGTACTCCACCAGGAGGACCAGGAAACAGGCTCGAGGGTCCTGAGGAAGTGTAGACTAAGCTTTCTCTAGGAGTTGGTTGGGAGGAACAACCTCCTTAAGCTATTGTCACCTCATCATTGACAGGTTCTAATTGTTTCATGTTATTATATTTATTTATTGTCTTCAGTAAAATGTTTACTAGTTTTCAAATACAGGCATGTTAGTATTTTATTAGGGTTTATGAAGAAACGAGTAACTGTGTATTGATGGACTTAGTAATTGGCAGATTATGTTAGAAATAGTAGTATATATGCTAAATGAGAAATAAATAGAAATAGATTTCCATACTGTATTTTTCCATGCCTGGTTTAGGCAGTACTCTAGTACAGCTACGTGTTTAGGTAGATATAATGATTCTTATTTAACTCTGAATGAAAAATGTAACTAAATCCTGCTATAGTTTGCATAGGATTTACTCTTCAAAGAAACAATAAACACTTTATCTATTTGATTGTATCTGCTTCAGACAAGAACTGAACATAGGTATATAAAGACATTTAGTGATCATACTAAATATAGAACTATTATTAATACTATTATTCTTTATAAACACAATAGACACAGTTAAACAAATAAACATAAATAGTAAACAAACAACTACTTAGGGTTTAGAACTAGGTAGTAATTGATAAATCTTTATAATAATTTATTTCTAGATAAAATTTGTCTCTGTATCAAATAAATGTTTCTACTGTAACCTCAAGGCAACTACCTAGGTTTATGAAATATAGATTCTATCCTATTCACAAACTTGCAGTATTTACCCTAATTTTCCTTTTTAAGAATTTTAACAGCTGTAAAATCATTGAAGGAAGAATAATAAAACAGAGCTAAGAATATTTCGTGTAAAATTGATTCTATTACAGAGCTGGAGGGTATATTAAATATCAACCCTTATGAGCCAAAACAGAGTAATAATAGTACTCTTAACATAGTAAAAATTCCCATAAATACATTGCACTGTAAATCATTTTAATTGTATGATAATAAACTAAAATAATACAACAACAATTTGTTAAAAAACAAAATTGATTAAGAAGCATTGGCTTATGGCCTTTAAAATTTAAGGTCGAGGCTTAGGCCTGTTAAAAACTGAACTATACAAAATATATTTATATCGAACAATAACCATTCATTACTGACAGGTAAAAACCCTTAATCCATTTACATGTTTCGACTGGTTATCAGTCCCTCTTGTCTTTTAAAATCTATTTTAAAAACTAAAAATTAAACGAACAGAGGTCGACATCCTCGTAGGGCTTAGAGCTGAGCTCTATCAAAAGAAGTAAAAGAAGTTAAATTGTTCAGGCCGTAAAGGCTTAGACATAAAAACTATTTTATCACGGCTACAATAGCCTTCATCCTCCCTGCATAGAAATACCCTCTAGGGTTTCGAAACTCATACAGAAACAAGCAAGCAAGAAACAACAAGCTAGCAGGTAAACCGAGGCCGTGCCTTTTTCAACCGCAAAGAACCTATCTTTCAACCACCACATCAATTTGCAGGAAGAAACCCTCATTTGCAACCGGGGCTTACCGAATGTATGCCTAGATGAACAGTCGAGGGAATAAGCTCGTTTCCACCTACAGAGCCGGGAGGAGGACCTGCAAGAATTGTAAAACATTTTTTTTTGTTACAAATATTTCTTAAAATTGTAAAACCCTTTTATGAAAATTAACCTAAAAACGAAATTGGAGAAAGTCTTTACCTGTTAAGCTTCCCTTCTGAATGAAGCTGAGATAACCGACCACCTTAGATCGTTTTGGCACCGACCCGGAAGACAAGAAGACGTTGAGTCACAGCTTGGAAGGAAACGAGCAAACAACTCGACCAGAATGAAGGAGTGTTCCTGTACAAGCTTTGTCAATCATTTTTGCAGGCTCAAGACAAACATAGTCCTCGAATCCTTAAGAAAAACTAGTATCTACACTCGTTGTATGCTACTTCAACCTTTAAAGACCAAAAACCCCTCACGACCTCTCTCAAAACAGTGACAACGTTTGGATATGGAAGCAAGCTGCTAAGCTTGAAGATGGTTACAGGTTTCCAATGGCTGCGAGCTCTCAGCTCAGCCAACAAGACGGAGGAACCCTCACTCTGCAGAAACATATGAGTAGGGTTTTTAAGTTATAAGTCAACCCTTGTGTGGATAAAACCAACCCACGTGTCCTTTGAAATATTTTCTTCAGCGTGGGTAGAGTTCCATAGTCATCGCTGCAACACAATGATTTATAATCAAACTTGCGATCATTATAAACTATGCATTATATGATTACCATATGCATATCATTACCATGGAGTTGATTGGAACTTAGTTTACCGATTATAACCTTAGATTTAGGATGATTCCAAACATTATTTTGGTTGACCAACAAACTTATTCCAAAGTTTTACTAACTCGATTTATGTGAGGACATAGTTATTATATTTAAATGAGACTTTTATAATGTCAAAACTAGAAGAAGATTGAAGAAAATTGAATTCGAGATTAGTGATGTTTAGGTTATAATTCATAAATTCAAGATATGAAGTAACTCATAGGCTATGTCAAGTTCAAATAAATTCTTTTGCTAACTTCATGTGCTAAGACTTAGTATAAAGATATTTCAAAAATCTACTAGTCAACTTGCATGAAGTTTTAGTCATAGCTAAGAATGCACTAAGAATTTGAGGTAGAAGATACATATAAAAAGAATAAAGAGTACATCCTTATATAACATGAAAATTATATAATGAAAAACTGAGGTTAAGGTTAAAATGGTTTACATCTTTGAATTACCATTACTGTAAACAAAAATAAAAGTGTTTTTTAGAATTGTAAATTATAAATATTCAATCGATTGGAGGAACTTTGGATAGTACTTGTTTTCGCAATGTTTTAACCCATGTTTTTGTAGTTGTGTAACGTCATTATGGGGTTAGTTATAAATACAAACTATGGAGTTGTAACGACAGAAAAAGATTAACATTACCTCCTTGAAGACAAGCAGCTTATTAAAACATTTTTGTAAGACTAGCATCTTATTCAGGCTAGGGAAGTCTCTTCTCGACTTGAATTTAAATAACACCCTATTGGATCATACGCTTACCTGCTAAACCTGTAAGGAACTAGCAGTCCATCTGTGTTAGCGTAACGCTAAGTAAGCGCCGATTACACACAAGAATTCTTTCCCTACTTGGCAAAAGAAAAATATCAGTATATCTAGCAGCAGCAAAATACAAGTTCTTTTATACTTCTGAAAGAATTACAACTGCTAAGTCATGAACAGCACTAACACAAGTTTTTAAGATTACATCTTTAGTTTACAGGTTTTTATAAAGAAGCAACCCCTTGTTCTTTTATAAACTGTTTCATTTTCCGCTAACCTTTAGCAGGTACTTAGCTGCCACTTTAGACATTTTATGTCACTTGAAAAATTTTAAATTTTTATGAATTTTTGGGTTATTACATGGCCCCATCCTACAAGCAATAGAATATAACCATGCATCAACATGTGTGCTAAGGGAAGGGGCACTCCAAGGAAGACCATAGCTTATCATGCGATGATCATCTTCCACATGCAAAACCTTTCAAAAGAGATAGGGCGCTCCAAGAGAAGTCCTCCATGACGTCAAGTAGAGTCAAACCAAGGACAAATAATCCCCAAATCACTCTATTAAGTTTCGCACAAGGCTAGCTCTCCATCAATTGGTGTCAAGTATGTCATAAGAAGGTGGAACATGTGTGGATCACCTCCATTTCTCCTAGGGTGTTCTAGCTAGGAGACTTCAAATCCCAACATACATACTTTACCCACTTTGAACCATGCAAAAGGATCCAATAGGCAAGGGGATTTTCAAGTAAGGACATCAATCACTAGGTTGCTTAATCATTACCGTAATTAATTCTTAGAAACCATGGCAATTATTAACACTTTAAAGCTTATTATCATAATGAGACACAATTATTAACACTGTAAAGCTTAGGGAGACCCTAAGTTGATGGGTTCCCATTCCATAAAATGCACAAAGTGTTACATAATTGCCTCAATGCTGAGCAAAACCCTACCAGATATGCCAATAATCACCAAGAAGGAGAACATACCATTATCAAGATATTGTGAAAACACCAGTCTCATGCAATAGCTATTGGCTGCAACCCATCATCAAATCGGTCAAAGGAGAAAAACAACTCTAAGCCAAAGCTTGCATGTACCCCAGTCCATCGAATGAATCATCCAGCAAGCTCAATCTTTGTGATTAAAATCACAAGTATAACCCTGATGCAATATGAGGGGTAACACTCCCACTCTGTCACATGTTGGTCTGATGCACTGCTGAATGCTCATGCTGGGGTGTGTTATTTGTTGGGAGGTGTTTTTAACCATGCAAGTCGCTGTCAGAAGGAGCGCATTCTATACATGCAATTGTCACCTAGAGACAATAAATACTCCTTTGGTATTGTCGTGCCTGTATTTATCTATAGGTGTCTTGGTTTGCTTGTTCATGGGCATCTCCTGTTGGTCTTTGCATTCGATCTCATGTCAGGTCTACACTTGTGGATGTCTCCTGTCAGGATTCGTCTCTGCAATCCTTTCAAGCACCTTGGTCTCCCTGCTTGCATCTTCTTGTGTTTTTACATACAAATGCACAATGGACAAAACTTTTTCTGTTGGAAAGTTTTCCAGAGACTACCAAATCGTGTCGGACTGGATTAAGAGACTCTATTGCTAATGTCTCAGTCTTCTTTGAATTGTATTTAATTCTTATTAATCTTTTTCTATGTTTTTAATATAGGAACTTTTTTTTTGTAAGCTAGTACCCACAGAGTTTCGAACCGGCGACCTTACGCAAGGAATGTTAATATAGGAACCTTTAATAATAAAACTAAATGACATTTTATTCCGTCATTCTTTCTGTTCTTTCTTCTCTGCCTTCGCCGGACTGTTCCATTCCTGAGCCAATCAATTCCTTCACGACAATCCCTGTTGATGTGCTGTGCTGAATCCACTCTTCAATGTGTTTTGAGATGCTGACTTCTTCTGTAGCTTTGATCACATAATATGATAATACATTAAATACATAATGCACAGAAGAAGACATTACATGTGAGAGAGAAGAATTAGTTTGGGGAACCGCTTACTTAAGTACATAAAGAAACTTGTGACTAATTATACTCAAGTCACTTATTAATCTAGAACATAACGTTATAATGTATCTAAGCAATAACTTAAATGTCCTAAGAAAATGCATGATTATCATTAAATATTCTAGTACTTTCACTGTATCATGTTTATTTTCTTCATCCTAATATCATTTTCTGCCCATCTTTCCTAAACTTTTAGTATTTAAATGGTGGAATATGAAATTATAGTTTGATAGATAAATAAGTTATGCTTGTTTTCAAGAAATTCAATATAGTTTTCATCTTTTGTAACTCATGTATTGTATAATTCTCACATGTTTTGTTTTTTCCAGTGTACTTTAATTCAAGAATGTTGCTTTTTACTTGATGTTTTATTTTCTGAAATTAAAATTTTGTAAATTACAAATATCTTTTTGGTGACTTTGTCTATGAATTTGAATATGTTATGGTGGAACTAGTCAAGTTATTAGAAACATGTTTTGCGTATTTAGATTCCTTACTATGATTTCTCTTTGATACAGATGGAAACTGCACGGAAAATTCTTTCATTTCATAAAGAAGAGAGGCCATCAGATCAAACTTCAAATAATACTCCGCAGAGCACACTGCTTGAGTTTATTAGTAGCAGTCAAACTTTGCGTGTGTGGTCAATTAATCCTTCAATCATGGAAAATTTAAATACTGAGCAACGTCAGAAGGGCAGACAGCTTGATGAATGGTGGAAGCTAGTGTCTAAAGGTATGTGATCTGTTGATAGTGATACAACACTGTATTTAAAAATGTTCCTATTGGATGAAGTATAGAAAAAGTAATTCATTGTTGATAAGTTTGATATGCAATGTGTTAGGATTTTAAAACTTAAAAGCTGTTATCCCAAAACAAAAGAATCACTGAAAGAACAACAAGCAAAGCAGAACAAAAGAGAACACAAAAAATTATCCTGGGAAACCTTCGTGGGAGAGAAAACCCAACAAAACTTCCTCGAGATTCGATACAGACTTCAATCAAGTACAATGTAAGACCTAAGAATAAGACTAGACTGCTTCCTCCTCCTCAGATGGACTGCTCCTTCTCTATCTAGTGAACTTGCTTGAGTTTTGAGTGTGTCCAAATGAGGGAGGCGCCTCACCTATTTATACACATCAACTGAGAAGCCTAATAACCCAACATGGCCGACTTCTCCTCACAACCAGGGCTGACCTGTCTTGGTAGACTCAAAATTATATTTTAATAATACTTTTGTGGGTACTACTGACCCGACTTACATTGGAGGTTTTACCTAAAGATTTTACATGACCAATTACATCAATGACATCCCCTAATCGGAGGAACAACATCTCCAAAGGGAAGAATAATAATAATAATACAAAATAGGATATCTTCCGCAGTTACATTTCTTTAACACAATGTGAGGGGATGAGATATACAATGCCACTCGAGAAAAGCTCATGATCTTACACGTGACTTTTACTATCTATTATTGAATATATGAATTAAGTTATTGACATTAACACTTTGTAAACACATATGACTTATTGCTAAGGATTAAATTAAAATTTGTAATCTTGAGGTTGTTGGCACACGACATGGTCTTCTCCCCTCCTCCCTCTCCCTTAAATGCGATGACCTCAATGAAGAAATAGACAAAATTATCAAGTTTGTGATTCAAATATTTTGTCAAACACTTTCAGCTGCTAGGTTTTAAATTAAAGAATCACATGCAAACTTTGAAACTTAAAACGCGATGCCAAAAGACTCTTCAACCCATGAAACTGAACAA
Organism: Pseudotsuga menziesii; assembly: GCA_001517045.1. Taxonomy (NCBI): domain Eukaryota; kingdom Viridiplantae; phylum Streptophyta; class Pinopsida; order Pinales; family Pinaceae; genus Pseudotsuga; species Pseudotsuga menziesii. The sequence continues at coordinate 361,346 of LPNX010686008.1, read as the reverse complement.
CCACATGGAACACAGCTATATTTTTGGGTAATCTTGACCAGAGCAAAACCCCAACCTAGGGAAAACCCAAAAAGAAACTTTTTATTAAGAAGAAACTCAGAAATTTCCTTTACAAAGAAATTTTTCTCTTTTCCCTAACACTGACAAAATTTCATAAATTCATAACAGCAGACATCTACCTCGAAAATTGTGCCAATGAACAGCAGTACGGCCTGTCCACATGTGCATGTACCTGCTGTATGGCCTGCTCACTTCTGTGCCTCGAATTTCGTGTCACATGTGCCAAAATATCTCTGCTGTATGATACTGACAGTCAGCAATAAATGCACCAGCGGCTGCCTTGTTGAAATTTAAGGGTGAGCGGAGTTTTAACACAAGTACTAATCTTAAATGCATGAACATATAAATTCAGATTCAGAATAGTACTGCTTAATAAAATTTAAACTGTAATAAAACACAAAACATATTTTTCATCTCTTTCAACTTAACGCTCCATTAGTCACTGCGTTAACGTTGGTCCTCGAGAATCATCAAATACATGTACAGTAACAACATGATAAAATAAAGTACAGTAGATATCAGCAGTAAGGAATCATAACCAGTATTTGAATCAACCTTACACTCAGATACCTTAGGTTGATCTTGTCATCGAAGGGACAAGTCCACGAGGCAAACAATTTACGTACCTTGAGAGAGAGCCTAAGAGGTGTTAAGCATAAGCATACTGACCCAGACCTCTTAGTTAACAAGCACAGTCATACCCAGTACTTTCATGCAGACTAACGACATATAGTCATGCTGTTACAATCAAGCTGAAAAACCATAGTTCCCACATAAGGTGAAGCTCATGGTCATGTTGGGGAAAAACCCACAGTCCATACAAGAGCATAGATCACGATCATGCTGGGGAAGGAAAAACATCACAGTCCACACATCAAAGATCTACCCACAGTCATGCTAGGGAAGACATTGGTAGAGTTATGGTCAAGACCACATGGAGAAACCCACAAGAAAAAAAGGGCCACACACAAGCTGTGCAGAAACCACGTAGAGGAACCCACAGAAGGGCCACGGTATAATCCAGGCATGTAGGCAGAGGGTAGAGCGAACCCGATCACAATGATGCTGCAGAGTCACGCAGAGGATCAGTCACGCGAAGGGGAGAGACCCAGTCACGATGGTGCTACAGAGTCATGCAGAGGATCGTGAAGCGGAAATGGATCAGTCATGCGGAGGGGAGAGACCCAGTAATGATGGTGCTCCAGAGTCACACAGAGGATTGTGGAGCAAAAATGGATCAGTCACACGGAGGGGAGAGACCCAGTCACGAGGGTGCTGCAGAGTCACGCAGAGGATCAGTCACGTGGAGTAAAGATGGAACAGGATATGCTAGTAGAGAAAACACGGGGTATGCCAGCAGAGAATCACAGGGTATGCTAGAAGAATAGTCCAACAGAGAACCACCTGGAGTAATAGTTGCAGAAGGAGAGGATAGGGCCATGTGGGTTGAAGACAAATCGCGTACAGGAGAAAGACCAATCATGGTTGCTAGTGGAGAAAAGAATGCCCAGTCACGCAGATGAGAAAATCAGATCCGGATACCCTGTCACGCTTGCGGAGTAAACACGATCACGTGTAGCAGCGAAGAGATGCCCATTCACTTGGTGAATAATCATGCTTTTATAAGTGTCGTGACTATATAACCAAATAAAGCCATAAAATGGTCCAAATCATAACCAAAGGTCCAAGGGTAAAGATATAAAATGGTCAAATGATTTTATAAAAAATAAAAACATAAAATAGAATTGACGTAGGAAGTCCTAAGGGTGTCATAAAGTAAAACCAAACATAAAGTGGTCTAAAGAATATAAAGTCCAAAAGTCTTAAACATGAGATAAAAATAAATGGTGCTCCGTTAGTCAAATGATGCCTTTCGGGGTGTTTCAGCTGCCCGCAACATAGTGAAAGTGGCCCCTAGGGTAATGATGTTACTCCAGGCTTGAAAATGAGCCCAACCACGCCAAAAACAGACTCCAGATCACACTTTTTTTACATTTTGAATTTTTCCATTTAAACCATTAAAAAATGGCTTAAAAACGGAAAAATTATTTTTTTCTCAAAATCAGACGAAGCTCTAGGGGGACCTAGTACATGTCCATACGACTCAATTCGAATGCTTAGCATGTTGAAAAATACTGACACGAAGGCTCTAATAATCTCCTAAGGCCGAAACACCAAGACGACTACCCCAGCTTTGGAGGTGTGAGTAAAAAACTTAGAAATTATTAGTCGTTTGTTCAACAACCAATAATAACCAAGGGAAAAAACACTCAGGGCTTGATGGCTTGATTCTCAAGTCTGAGAAGCCGAGCCTTTTATAAAAAATTAAATGCTAGGACATTTTTTACAACTTCCCCAAGGGGATATGAACATCCATTACAAAAAATTTCGAACAGACTCCCAGAAAAAGGCTGGCGGACTTCTGAACTCTGATCATGAACAAGTGTACTTGTTCAATACTCTGGCGACTCACTGGAAATCCATTAAGTGTAGAATTAGTGGATAACATTCAAGCTCCAACTGCGGTATGTGTGCTCGATCTAGTCTCTTAGGCAAGGAGAGCATACGAGAACACCATAATCTCCAGTTTCTATATTCTGTAAAAACATCTCAACTTGACAAGAAAACCTCAGTAGCACAAGTTTTATGAAAAAGAGCCAATGATCCAAAAGTTGCTTTATTTAAAATAATGACAGAACCAAAATTTATTTATTCCTAAGTACGGAAGGAAAATGCGAAAAGTAAACGCTCACTTTAAGGAGCTTATTTTCCCTACTCTAACCATGACAAAATAAACTTTTAAGTAAAATCAAATATCCAATGTAACCATTTAAGCATTTTATCAACTTTAATATTGTTTGCCTTATCTTTGGTTACTAGCCAAAGTAAGGAGACATTTTTCAGAAAATGCAAATCTGCATGAAATTCCCAGATGGGAGGGATGGACGAGAGATTATAATCATGGAGAAGGTCATCGACCTGCTTCCCAAACTGGCAAGTCCTCTTGCAGGATTCCTCTATCCAAGATTGGATAGGATTGATGTACAAATCTTTATGATGAGGTAGATCATCATACTCATCAAACGAACTTATCTGTTGATAACTCTGTGTGTAAGCCCCAAATTGCTCCAAATCATAAGGAACATCTGTATGTGGAGACGATAGCTGAAAAAAATCTCTTGTTAGTTGCATCATATCTGACTCTTCACTACACTGCTTCTCCAGCTCTTCATTACTGATACTTTTGTTCGGCTCTGCATGATATGACTCTGAATGATCATATAAAAGGTTTGAATGCTCTTTTTCCTTACCACATCTTTCCCAAGTCTCTAGATCCACGCTTCCCTCTATGGACGTATCGTAGATTGGACTTCCACAAATTTCTCAATCGACACTCTCCTTGCTGGACATAGCATAGATGGGATTCTCAATAAGATTTTCACAAGTTGGATTATCTATAAAATTCCAATAGTCATCACCACCATCCATGTCAGATATGAGAGAGCCTTCTTCGCTGGCATCACATCTCTGGCTATATCCCTCCTCATGATCATAGTCATCTTCTTCAGACAAAAAGGTCACAAGGTAGTAAACCTTCCAAAATATCATCATTATGTTCATTACAGATTTCATCATAAGTTTCACTATATGCTTCTGAAATGGTTTCTTCTTGAGGTAGATCTGTGGCACCAATGTGATCCTCATCACTAAAATAATCATGAGAGGGTCCCCAATCTTCAATATTCTCTGTTGATGTGACATGAGGGTCTTCAACAATATTTTCAATGAATGGCTCTTCATGCACAAACTCAATGGGATCATCATGGATTTTTGAAAATTGAGTGTTGTTTTCCATGTTGATACTAGTTAGCTCAGGATTTTCTATATGAAATTCTTTTCAAGGAAAGAAGTATTTCAAATTGGTCTTAATGAATGATTTAGCATTGAATGATTCAATATCATTTCCATCATAATGCCACTGCCTCAAAAATATTTCAAAGAAATTTGCAAGGGAAGTAATAGATTTCTTAGGAAGACCCTCATAAAACCAACATGATACAATCCCTTGCAGAGTATGGGAAAACATCAACATCATATGATCCTCATGATGTATGTTGAAATCATTCATCCGTGAAAGGAAAATCATAACATGAAATCTAGCTGAGTGATTATTATCATGCCCTCAGAAGATTGGAAGGGGACAATATGTCTGTTCACCATCAATACAATTTGGAAAGCCAGAGATTTTAAAGAAATCAATCGGAGGATGTGCATAGGAAGTCCGTGCTGCAGTTTCCCTCCCTTTGATATCCGTATCGAGAATAAGTGATCATGGGAGCATCTGGTACTGGAAGAGTAGGGCTGTCAAATAAAGAGCTTTAAAATTTTTACTGTTTGCATGGGCTCATCTACACAGAATCAACTCAACAAGTTGTATGAGAAACATGGTTTTATCCCTTCAATGGAATCGCCATGTGAAAAGAAAAATATGCATCATAAATCTTTCACAAAAATTTCTATTTTTTGTTTTTCTTCGTAAAATAAAAGGAAAAAGAGTTAGTGGAGTCGTCAGATGAAAAATAAAGATCTACACTAAACATTCATCAAACAAAGCTAAAACAAAGAAGAAAAGAAACAAAAGTTGTAACCCGGGAATAAAAAGATTTATCCCTGGCAACGACACAAAAAATGTTGCTCGCCGATGTGCACACCATCAGCAGAAATCTTTCGAAAGCTGCTTCCCAAGTGGGAAAGGAGTGGCCTTGGGGGCATGCAAAGAGTCAGGTGTTGTCACTTGATCTAGACTCCTCCGTTTAGGCAAACTTCTAACGAAGCCAAGGGGGGTAGACCCTATAAAGAGTTTCTAAGGCTCTTGTGTTTTAAAATGTTTTTTGGTGTATGATGAGGATGGGTGTTTTTTAGGAATTTTTAAAGGAGATTTACAATAATAGTTTAATGATCCAAGTAAGTACTTGCAAGATAATTAAAGATGCACAACCACTTGACAATGACAATTTAAAAGTAAAGCATCCATAACATGATATGAAAAAAATAAAACAAGGGCTTCAGATAGATAATAAGCAAATAAATAATTTATAAGACTAGTGCCAAATGGAGTCAATGTAGTGCTTGGGATGCTTGATACAAGTCTTGGGTATGCTTGAGAACGTTTTGCAAGTGTTCTTGGTAAATTTTATTGGACATTTTAGGGTTGAATTTGATTATTAAAAGGGAAGGGGATCTCTAAGATATACCTTCGGTACTAGAGATATGTCCGGATAATAGTCTAAGTGGTTCCGTACAAGAACATGTGGGTTGTCCGAAGTCTCTAAAGCGGTGTTCAACACTACACCAACAAGGATGTAGCCAAACTGTGCTTTCAAGGTCTCGGTATAGTGGTTCCTGTGTTCCTAGGCAAAATTTGCCCACTTTCGATTATTAGCGATCAACGCCGGATTTTCGTTGGTTTTCTTGGGAGAGTGATTTATTTATGGTTGAAGGGGATTAAAATGTGAAGATTAAAGAATATACAACTGCTTCAGGGTATCCCACAAGTGGGTAGAGCATACACAGTGTAGTAAACGTAAATTCCAATTTTATTAAATGTTGTGAACAAGAACCATCAAAAAACTCTCCGACAGAGGGCACTCTTGATCTGCTTTATGACGAGATTCAAGAGATTTATGGAAAAGGTAAAAATGCTTAAAGTAAATGAACTAAAAATTAAACAACAAACTCTCCGACAGAGAGCACTCTTGATCCACCTTTCGGTGAGATTCAAGAGATTTTATGTTATTTTTAGCAATTTATATGAAAACGGGAAATCTAATCTAAGGCAAAATGGAAAAACCTCTCCGATAGAGAGTGCTCTTGATCCACTTTTCAGTGCGATTCAAGAGACTTTATGTTCTTTTTAGCCATTTATATGAGATAAAGAAAAAAAACTTTTCAAAAGATGAAGCTAACCTTTCCTATTCTAATCTAACAGTTTATTGTGCAGGGATGAAGCAAAGAAATAGACAGATACAGGCTTCCCCCAAATGGGGGAAGTGGGGTGTGGGAGCCTTTATCCCTCTTGCTCTTTATTAATTATTACAATGCTTTGATGTTTGGGGCTCCCTTTTGATCTTGGAAAGTGATAAAAAAGGCCTACAAAGCATTCCAGAGAAGGGGAATGAAGAAGGGGGAATTAGAGGTGATTTGAGGAGCCTGAAACCTCAAATTTTCGCCAGCATTTCTGCTCAACCTGTCATGAAAAAGAAAAAAACCAGCAAGCTATGTATTTGTAAATTAGTGGGTTAGTCAATAAAATACAATAAGAAAATACAACCTAGTACTTGCCGAAAGATAGAAAGATTTTATTACTTTGAGTACTAGGAAAGAGAAACTAGATCTAAACTTCTGATTATGAAACAGAGCACTTCTTAGAATTTATCCAACAAGTAAATAAAATGATGAACTTTAGCATACGATTTACTTGTTAAATGAAAGTAACCAGAAAGAAAAAAGATATGTAGTTTTTTGTCGAAAGAAACATAAACAACTACTCAAGCTTGAATCTCTTGGAAAACATGGAAGTTTGAAGGTGAAACCATAAGTGTTTTGATCTAGATCAATGTTATCGGAACCGGACCGGTCATCGAATCAACGAAGCCCAAAATGTGAACCGGACCGGAACCGGCAAAAAACCGGGTAAAAAACCGACTGACTAAAAAATACATAAAATATTCATATTTTGTAAAAAGCATATATATTCATGTGCATACATATGAATCCAAACCATTAATACAGAAATATGCAAAGTTTCTCATATATATAGCAAATATGGGTGCAAATATCCAAAATAGCACCTAGTGCAATACATCTTTGAGGTTCTGAACCAAAGTACATTAACAAAGAGGCTCCAAAGTACATCAACAAAGTTTTATTTTCTGGTTTTTTTTAAAAAAAAATTGAGTTTTGTGAGTCCCCGGTCCAGACCGGTTGGTTCGGCCGGTTTTGACCGGTTCAGTCGATTTCGGTCGGTTCCGTACCCGGTTTGGAAAAAAATCCGGTTTTATGATTTTTTTTCCTGACCGGATCGGCCAACCCTGTAAACCGGTTAGATCGGCCGGTTTTGTCGGTTCCGATAACACTGATCCAGATCCAAGAAAAGGAGATGCAGCTTAGCTCAACCTTTTACTCGGGATTGTGATTTGCAAACAAAAGCTATCACACTTGCAACAAACATATTAGATCTTGTACTTTTCACGGTTGAAATCTGAAACTGAGTCCCTCAACTTCTTCAAGTTTGCATCCATCGGAGTAGCCATGGACTTTGCAGTCCAACATTCCAAGTCTCTTCAGTATTTTGATGGTGTATTTTCCCTGAATTAGGAAAAGTTCCTTTTGCCTTTGCCATACTTCTAATCCTAAGAAGTAATGCATCAATCCAAGATCTTTCATTTCAAACTCAAAGGCAAGCTTCTTCTTACACCATGCAATCAACTTTTCATTTCCTATGAGAAACAAGTCACCAACATACAAAACTAGAATTAGTGGCTCATCGTCCACAATCTTGTAGTAAAGATTGGGATCTGCATCACTCTTGGTGAATCCCAAGCTCACTAAGTATTCTTCTATCCTTCCATACCAAGCACGAGGTGCTTGCTTGACTCCATATAGAGCCTTTTTCAGCATGCACACGTGGGACTCCTTCTTATGGACAACAAACCCATCTGGTTGTTCAATATAAACTTCTTCCTCGATTACACCATTGCGTAAGGCAGTCTTGACATCCATTTGATGCAGCTTCCATCCCATAGCTGAAGCAATAGCAATAATGGTCTTGGTACAGTACCTTGTGGGTCTGATACTTCTGCAAGAGATTATAACTATGTTGTCACCAACCTTGTAGTTGCCTATGTATGCTGGATCCAAGATGGATGGTAGAGGGGCAAGCAACTAAGGAGGTGGAACCAAGGCTGCCTAGACTCCCAAATGGATGGTTGTCACGCCGATCAAGGCAGTCTTCGCTTTATGTTATCTAAGTCCAAGACAAGAACGGGGGAGACCCAGATCTACTCTCGACAGGAGAGAATAGACCTAAACACCAGTTCAGATCAAGTATGTCTTGAGGTACGTAAGGTGTAAGGTAATAGGACACCCTAGATTTATGGATGATAATACTAAGTGGACTTGGGCTTTGGATGAGGGCTTCAGTCTTATGAGGGTTGATCCAAAGTGAAATACAAGTGACCTATAGGGGTAATACTAGATCTAGGGTTGAGGTACTAGCAACTGATGAAGATAATCGTTGTCTTGGGAAACGTAACTGAGACAGGGTGAGTAAGGACAGAGTTGGGACTGTCTAGTACCAAAGGGGTAGACTCAGTGAGAGATATGAAAATGTCAGGTTACCTGAGTTATCAAGGAGCGGTCAACTTTCGGGGAAAGAGGTCAAAATAGGGCTAGCGCTATGCTTGGAGATCAGTGCCTGTTCAGCCTTGGGTAATGGAGTCAGTATTAGCACAACGTTTAAGTGAACCCACCTGGGATATGCCCTGATCTATGGACCCAGAAAAGTATTTGGCTCAGAAGATTCAGGTTACAGGGAAACCAACAAAAGGAGGGCTAGCGCTAGGGTTTGGAGGGGCAGATCTGTAGATCTAGGGCAACCAGGAGACTATCAGCTCAGCGTTGGAGTGGAGATGAGATCAGGATGGCCCGATCTACAAACCCAAGTAAGAAAATTTTAGGAAAAATCAGATCTAGAAAAGTCAAAATCTGATGAGGGAAGCTAGGATGATGAAAGTCAGTTTTTCAGATCTAGGGCTACCTGGCATGAAATAACTCAGGGTTGGGGGTGTTCTGGAATGAGGGAGACCTGATCTACAAACCCATATGATTATTTTCCGGAAAAAGGTCAACTCTAGAAAAAAGTCAAAATTTCAGTGGGGTGGGGGCTGGGGTTTAAGCAGTCAGAAAGTCAGATCTAGGGCAAACCAGTCACAATTTGGACAGCGTTGAGGATGATTTAGTGAGAGGGGTTCTCGATCTCCATAACCCAGAAATGGTTTGTTCAAAGATCAAGCGGTTCCTCGATTAAATATTCTTATTATTTAGGAGTTTTTTTCAGAAAATTTGAAGAAAAGCAGGTACAATGGATTGAGATCTGAAAGAGAAGAGACTTACCTGTTAGATCTTACCTGGAAATGCTTGTAGATGCCTTGATGATGATGATCCCTGCTATCCTGATCAATTTTGGAAGATATGAGTGAGTTCTATGACCAACGTTATGCTCCAAGTGACCAATGCGCCCCCCTATCCTGCACAAGCAAACGTCAACAGTGTCATATTTGCTGTACCATGAAAGAAAATGCTAGATATACAGAAAAGTAACAAGATGTAATCATAGATCACAATGAAGCTAATGAAAACCCCCTGATACAAGAAGAAAATCCGAGCGAGTTGAGGTCCCCCTGCAAAAACGCTCCAGCTGAAAACGCCCTCCTGTAGACAAGACAAAAATCCCGAAAAAAGATATAGATCTCACAAAATATTCTGAATGCTAGGAAGCAAGAGATTTTCCAATCACGACCGAAGAACATCAGATGCAAAGTAGATCCATAAAATATCCACAAAAAAATCTTTCTATTAATCAGATCCAAGAGCCAAAGACCCTTTACAAATGAGAAGCTCGCTCCTTTAAATAGAAATGAGAGAACCAAAATCCTAACCACTTTCAAAACGAGTGGCTAAGATTAAAAGATAAAAATGTTCTAATCAATGGTTGAGATGAGCTCAACATACAATACATGGATCAATATAACCATAAAGTATCAAAGTGGACTAGATCATCCATAAAGAGGGTACCCCACTCAACAAGAATTAAATGAAGCACACGGTGGGTCCATTGAGTGTTAACTTACTCCCTATGGGTGCCCCATGGCACAATAAAATAATAAAATATTTTAATTTTTTGACTTTGTGCCTCCTTGAGGAAATTGTGAGCCTCCCAAAAGCTCCAGAAAATAATATAAAAATGCCCAAAAAATAGGTGTGGGCCCAATCAGGTGCTGCAACTGCTGAAGAAGGTGTGGAGGACATCACTCTCATCATCATGACTCATCCCATGCATTTCCTTGCCTCAGTAGCCCAAAACGATTTCTTCAATAGCCATTTAATCATTTTTTAATCTGCCTCGGGAAATGTGAACCTACCAAAACAACCTCCTAGGGTGCTTGTGTTGTCCAACTAAGCCCACCAAGCTCTTTGGGATGGGAGTACTATGGTACAATCAAGTGGCTGCACCCCCTATGCCCCATACAACGCCCTAGGAGATCCAATAAAAACATCTCCCTGCTCAGACACATCATCCTGTGAAGCAAAACTGCATCAAAAGAGTAAAATGAGCCTGACCATCTCTGTAAGTGCCCGGAACTGAAAATAAACTGTCTCATTAGACTCAGAGAGTCCAAATCTATCCAGGGTGTATACTTATATTCTTTGTAGGTCTCTACCTGATCATCAACCATTTCCAATAGACAATATAATCATCTGTAAATGACCAGATACCAATAATATAACTCAGACTATCATCCATCTACTGCAAGTGTTATAAGGCTAAGACATGCTCTACAAATAATTTAAGCAACAATCACAACAAGTAGCAGTCATTTCACTGGTGGTACATCAACCAAATACTGATACATATATAGGGCTTTATTTATTAGTACTTAGACTAGACTTTCAGGACTATACTCACTTCATAGTTGTAGTCAATTTGCTAGTGAAGGGTGAAGGCTGAAACTGACAAGGCTAGGGCAAAGGATGACTTCCTACTTAACATCATGACACTTTGGATATGGAAGGGAAAACTCACTATAACCACATGTCGGACAAACAACAACACAGGGAATGGCAGTGCCTCACAAATGGTTGAGTTGTTCAGAGAGTGCTTATTCAACTTAGGCATCATGTCTACATCAAGTTTGATCCAAGTTCATTAGGACCATCAATTTTATTCCCATGGCCTTTTTGGCGTATATGATCCTTTGAGACTTGTGCTTAAAAGCACAGCTAATCGCAGCTTTCATCCGGGACATATTCAATTTTATAAGGTCAGCAATATTTGGATATAGCATATATTTAACCATTGCTTTTGGGACCTTTCTTATACCCTTCAAGTGGTATTTTAGTATTTCATTGCTCTTGCCCTTTTTCACATATGTTAAGAAACATAGTTTTAGCATTTTCATTTTCCATTGGCACATATACACATTTTCAACACAAGTAGTACATGAGCTTTCAGTTTTAGCCAACAACATCTCAAGTGACCAGGGGGAGTTCTGCACAGTGCCAAACATCGGGACAACCGACCAGAATGATTTAGGTATACAATCCAACTCACCAAAGGCAAGTTCTGTTACCAACTCAGAGCCGAGACATAATATAATCAGGGAGGCTTGTCCAACAAAGGTTCTAGCAGGGAAAGGTCCTCCATGCCACAAGTCAAGTAGTAAGTCGGGTTAAAACAAAACTGGAAGGTAATGGATGGGTGGAGACAGTGAATGATGAAGCCAACACTAGCAAGCCAAAACAATGGTGGGAATGACTACCTCTATTCTCCCTAAGAAGGGTAAAACCAATGAGTATAGATCAGGAACTTCCAAGTCTAAGTAGGGACATCAATACAGAATACAAATACATCCAAGTCCATATAATTATGACTGCCAGATCATGACACTACATGTTAATACATGTCACAAAGACGAGTATAAGAGCAATGATAACCATAACACAATATAATAAAAATTGAGTCATAATCATGCATATAATCCATCTGAACCATAATCTGTCCAATGAGAAAGTACTGATATGAATATGGACATCACTAACTGCTCTGCAAATGGCTAAATGGCTACATCAGTCCTTGAATCTGAGTGTCCTGAGACTCAGTCCTGACATGGGAGAGTATAATAGTCCACTAATAAAATAATGATTCGTCAAAACTGCTCATCTCAGCATCTCATATGTAATAGATTTAGCTGAAAAATGTACTGTATCTGAAAAATAGAATATGGTAGCCTGGCTTCTATATATGTGATAACACTGTGCACACACATATAATGATAAACAAATAGAGATGTAGAAAATAATAGATGCCGTATGTTGTTAATATGCTGCAGAGTTAACCAGAGGCAGGCTACCCATGTACTGAATACATGTATCACTCTATCAGCTATCTCATCACTCACTGCATCATTTATAGTACCCTATGATGGTTATGATTGTTGAATCACCTAACTAAACTTATCCTTATTTGTTACGTATTATTGACATGCTATTATTAACATGCTCACACAATGGTATTGAATCTTGATGTACGAGCTTGATGTTTGCTGCTTCGAAAATTTATATTTCAAAGTCAAATGCAAAATGTCAAAACTCCAGTCTCTTTGGTTTCTGATAAAATGCAACTTGATTTTTGAACACAAAAATCCATGTCATGTTTAAATCACTATGTTGCGGTTGCTTTTTTGCTAGATAAATTAAGATCTGAACTATAATATCCTGTCTTACCTGTTTCCACATTTTGAATTTCCTTTCTAAAGGCTAGGTTATGTTTGTCCTTTTCTGGAAAACCTCAAATACACAAATTACAGTTCTGCCAATTTCCAGTGCCAGCTTTTCTTCAATTCATACAATTTAACTTCTAGGTGTAAGTGCAAGCAATTTTTAGTAGCCTATTGCTGATTTTTGCTTGTCTTTGACATGGTAGATTTTATAACTTAAATATTCAGGTGAAAATATCTTAATCTTGGTTTTATCATTTTTTTCGTTGATTTTTTTTTTCTCTGCTTGCTCTTTCAGGAGAACGTCCTTTGGATTATCTGAACTTAGATGAGAAATCTACGGGCATGTTCTGGGTTCTTTCACATACAATGACTCAGCCGGCTTGTGAAGCAATAATGAATTGGTTGAATTCTAATGGCATTGCTGAAGTGTTGCTTCAAGGATCCATCAATCAGCTTAATGAGCGACTAGCCATGATGCGTGAGACACATGCTTTGCCAATATCATTACTTTCTGGCTTGTCTCTCCACTTATGCCTTCGACTTGCTAATCAGATTGAGGAGACAATGTTCTCTGGCCAGGTATAATAGATTAAGTGTCCACTGTCAAGATCAATTGCTAATAGAGAGAGGTGGTTATGGAATTTAATTGTTTTCTCCTTTAAATAAAATGGCTGCCTATTGCCTTGAGTGCTTCCTGTTTCTTGATTGCCTTCTCAATTTATTGCCAGCAAAGCAAAATTTGCATGGTTGCCTTCCTTCCATCAAAGAGAACTTGTGGAGCTCAGATGGCTTTTTCAGCGGATTATATTGATCGCCTCTTCAAAGTTATCTTGCATCTATAGTTCTGTTCTGTGTCCACGTAAATGGAAAGTTTTGTGCATGCATGATGTACACAATTATGGACGTTTTGGGATAGTTTAACTACAGGCTTGCTAAAACAAATATGTCAGTATGATAGCCCATGAAGTTTCTGCAGAAAGGAAAGGCCTATATTTCACTTCATAAATCCCTACTTACACATGTTTAGTGAAAAACTACAGTCAATGGTTTAAGCCATTTGCATTCACTGGTTTCCTTTCACAAAACGATGATCTCCTAATTATGTAGCAGTCCAACTTCCTATTTCGAAGCTTATTGATATGCCTGGATGCTTGTTGAATATGCACGCCTCTGTTGTTTATATGCTAGAAAATTGTTGTGCTTTTGTAAGGAGGATGGGAAATAGCAATTTTTGTGAGGGAATTAATGGTAATATTATTAAATCCATAAGCTTTCTTGGTAGTTGAACCAGCATATTCTTTGCTGAATGATTTATCCTGGATTGGCATGGACTCCCTTGAATACTTATACTCTGAGTTTTGGATCTCCTGGTATCCTTGTCCCCTAGATCTGTTCCTGCGTCCCTCTACCAACCTATTCCCAAGGTTTGGGATAAGATCGTAGAAAATAGTGGTCAAAAAAACCTTTATTGAACACAATGAACATATGGCTTGAGTATTTATTCATTTTACTCATAAAAGTGGTGATGATTGCTGGTGATTTTATTTCATATTTCAAAGATTATCACAGATTGGATTAACCATGATAAACTTTTGTACTTTATGATTTCATTTGTATTAGAAAGCTTGACATGAATATGTCTGAATGCAGGTTGTGCCAAGCATTGCCATGGTGGAAACGTATGTGAGATTACTGTTAATTGCGCCACATTCATTGTTTCGTCTCCATTTTAATGTATGTCGGCACTGCCTACTGTTAGCATGTTGATCATATGTCAATTATTGTTAGATCTTTAGATGGTATTTATAATGAGAGTTAGAAATGATGTTGTATGTGAAATTGGATGTAATATTTGTATATAATGCAAGTAATAATTCTGGACTGCATCCTACTGCTAGCGTGTTGATCTTATGTCAATTGTTGTTGGATCTTTAGATGGTATTTAGAATGAGAATTAGAAATAGTGGAATATGTGAAATTGGATGTCATTTTTGTACATAATGTAAGTAATAATTCTATAGTACATCTTTATATGATGAGATTTTTCATTGCAAATTTGGATATGTTACTTGATGAAAGGCTTATAAAAGTGTCTCATTTATCATCCTAGTTGAGCCATGTATCATACATATTGTTATCCCTTTTCAGCCAAGAGGAAATGTTGATTAGTTGTCCTTAGATGAGATCTGTGGTTGCACTATAGATCAGTAGTCATAGATTTATCTAGCAGCATCAGATGGTCCTGGGTCCTTCGTATGCCTAGCCAGAGATAGAGCATCGCCCCCTGGTGTTGTGACATCTTTAACCCTCATCTTTACTTAGCATGTTTTCTGGCATGATGGTATGCTAGCATGAGATATTACACTTACACTTTCATGATTAGTCACACACTTTGATTATTTGCTTATCTTAGGCTCATTTGCCAAAATAATTAAATTATATTACCAAATTGAAACCAAATACATCATGCAGTGTTTGGAGAGCCATAATACATCATCTGGATGGATTTCCCTGCCATTTCCTTGACCACGCAAGCCAAATCAATTTTCCCAGTGATTTCCTAGTTCATTTTCTAATGGTACAACCTCTGAAAATCATAAAGATCATCATATCTTCATTCATGATGAGAATTGGGGCAAACTGATTGCACAGGAGTATCTAGAGACATAGTCGAATGGTACAAGTGTATACTCATACCCCCTGGAGCACTGTGGCGCCCTAGGAGAACCAAAATAACTACCATATGTAATAAAAAATACGATCTGGCCAATAATAAAGTGATAATAATCATTGATCATGCAATCTGAGGCTAAACTCTAAAAGCTGAAATTGAAGTATTGGTCCCGGGCATGTCTGGAGTGAATATAGGCACTATTAATTTTTGTAATCTCTGCCTTGGGATTTGTGTTTGACTTGGTCAACTGGGTTGACCAGGCCAAAATACCCAAACTGAAGTTGAGATGCTGAACTAAGCTGATCCTACAGGCATCCAAGGCAAGAAATGCTCCAAGATGTATATTAAAACCCAACTTAAATTATGCCATACAGAATCATGGTGACAACAACAACAACAATAATAACCAGTAAGATATACTTGTGTCTTTGAAGAATCATTGAATCTTCTGGAAGTCTCTTGTATATGCCATACTTACAAAGCTTAAACAGTTTGCTAGTGTTGGGTGAGGATGGAAAACAAGGCTAAGTAAAGGGTGATGACCTTTAGTTGGTTTTGACCATGTGATCTCTTCGAATGATGACAAATACACTCAACCAAAATGACAAATGCATGACAGATAGCAATAGGGGATGCCTGTGTCTCACAAATGGATAAAGTACTTGGGCTTGTTTCCTTCAGGCTCTAGCAAGTTTCCTTTTAACAAATTTTACAATTTTTGAACAATAGTCAACCTTCAAAGGTAGGTACCTTGGAGAGCCTTCTGGGCTTCCAGAAAATGACAATGACATAACTTTTGCAGGCTAGTCTCACCCAGTTTCCCTGTAGGGGCAAATGAGTTAAAGATTATACAAGAAATGAGTGCTCATCCTTTGACCATTGACTTTTTCAAACAACTTTCACTTTTCACATAAGATAGTAGCCAACCTACAAAGGAAGGTGCCCTGGAAATCCTTCTGAGCTCCAGTAAATGCCTAAGGCCTAACCTTGCTGCCAGCGAGCATCCATAGCTCCGATGGGTTTGCCTCACCTTGTTACCCCTGTGGGGGGCAAATGAGCCTAACATTATACAAGGAATGAGTGCTCATCCTTTGGCCACTGACTAATTTATAACATTCATACTTTGCATCATTTAGATATAACGTTTATGCGTTTAGATGCTTTAGTGTCTAAAAACACTGTTGGGTGGAGCACTTTTTTAAGGACTAAAGGAAAACCATTCGGTGAACTTAGCCACAGTGGCCAAGCCACATACTTCATAGCCAGAGACATAAAAACGTGGAGTCTATCATGCACAGGGGTCAAGATGGGGAAAAGATCTTCAATCTCACGAGTCTCAATCAACCTAGGTCATGGGAGGACATCAATTATGGATGAAATGGATGGATGGGGACAAATGTTACATGGAACCAGTATAGCACTAAAGTTTAACATTTGTGTAAAGCATAACAATTGTCTTCAACATTAGACCCTTTAATCATTCACAACATAGGTTTAAGCATTAGTATATATGTAGTATAAGCATAGGTTACCATGATCATCCTAACACAACAAGCTTGGGTGTTTAACATACATTAAAAGCAAAATCCAACAAAGGAGCCATATACTTGATTTCACCATATACCTATCTCTATCTAATATGCCCATATGTAAAGTGTGTACCATATTTGCTACTCTGCTCAAATGAACTATGTCACCACTGAAATCATCTCAATGGACAAGGAGATCTCAGTTTTGGAAAGGAAATAATTTGAAACTGTTGCTGAACAAGGCTCTAAATCACTCAAGAAACAATGATCCATGCAGAAACCCCATCTGAATGAATAGCTTGGAAAAATAAAGAGATAAATCTGTATGCTGCATTATGGTATCCTAGCTTCAATATATGTGTGATAACAGGTCTCACATATAAAAGGGTTATAAGGGCTACACCAATGTTAGATTGGATAGGTAAACATTATTAATTAATGAGTTACTTATGGAAAGTGTGTTTATAATGTACATCTTATGTAATGTTTTCATGTTAGATTAACATTGCCTAAGTTTTGATGTTGGTTTATTATTATTTCACTAGTGGGGATTTATTACACATGTACTTTGATGTTTGGACTTTATTGATTAGCTATTAGGCACTACTTGATGAGGCGCTATGCTTGGAGGATTTTGTATGTTGTATTTCCTAGCTAGGAAAAGGGGCCAATTCCTTTCCTCTTGTTGTAGAACTTGCTACTTGGCATGTGTGGACTCTTCTAGAGGTTTCCTCCTAGTCGTTGGGCTTTAGTCATCATTTTGGACCCTTGTTACATCATTTCATGCCACTTGGCACATGTGGACTCTTCTAGAGGTTTCCTCCTAGTAGTTGGGCTTTAGTCATCATTTTGGACCCTTGTTACATCATTTCATGCCACTTGGAGCTAGATCATTGTTATTTATTGAGCTTTTATGCCACAGGTGTGAGCTTTGGATGAGGTCATTGGGGTTTCTTGTGCATGGTTGGACCTTCGTTCACGATTTGGACCCTAGCGCTCCTCTTTAGAGGCTAGGCATTGTCACTTGGGTCCCACTTTGAGGGCATGTTTGACCACATGTGAATTTCCTCCCTTGATTTGGCATTTGTTGAAGGTTTTGAGTATGGTTTGATGGAGCGCCCTATGTTATTGGGCCTTTTTGTTGAGGATTGGACCATACTTGGGTGCCCCCCTTTCAGTGATGGCTTTGTGGTATTGTACCACTTGGATAGTATTTTTCTCATGGTTTGATGGAGTGCCCCCCTCTCTTGGGGAATATTTGTTACTACTTGCTCATACTTTGACCATATTAGCTAGTGCGCCCTCCCTCATTGAGGATCTTGTTAGATGTTGAGGATTATTTTATCATTTTGAAGTATTCCGAGATTAGATCTAGGGTTTTGAACATAATATTATAATGTTATTGTACTAGAAGTCGAGCTTTTGTCCTATTTAAGAGGGCTCACTTCTCATTTTCATTCATTGTTGATCTTGGAGAATAGTACTATAACACTCTGTCTATCTTTGGATCTTGTCTCTTGGTGTCTTCATGGTGAGCTTTGTTCACGCCTTTCACGCACCGGGGGGTTAGGTTGGCATGGAAAAAATCTTTAAGCCACTAAGTGTGTCCTTGGGGGCAAGTCTCGAGTCAAGTACTGTCACTTGATCTTGACTGCTCTGTTTAGGCAAACTCCCAAAGAAGCCAAGGGGGGTAGACCCTATGAGTTACTAAGGCTGATTAAGCTTTAGATGGTGGTTTGTGATTGAGTAAGTTGTTTAGGAGTTTTTGTAAAATGGCCCAAGAGATTGCAATAGTGATTAAGATAACAACATGAGCAATATAATTAATCAACACATTGTAAATTAAAGAAAATGCTTATACGATAAAAGCAAAGATTAGTGCTGAAAATGGGGTCTGAAATCGAGTGTTGAATGTATTGCAATTGTTCTTGGTCGATTTTAAGTTTATGAATTAATGAGTAGACCATGAGGAAGGGGGATTCTCGATATACCACGAAGGTACATGGAATATATCCAGACTCACCAAATGTGGTAGCACACGAGAAAATGTGGGCTGAATGGAGTCACGAGGGGATGTCCAACACTACACCAACAAGTATGTAGCTTGACAGGGCCTCGCAGTCGCTTTTCAGTTGTGCTCGCTTCCTCTGTACAAGTTGCCCACACAAAGCAAAATGCAACGCTGGATTTTCGTTGTTGGGGAGGTTAATTGAAAGTTAAAGCTAATTAAACTAGCCACTCAATCCCTTTCTGGATATGATCCACTGATCGGTTAAAGCCGCAGAGATCCAGAGCATAATGGGGATGAGCTTTGTTGGTTTTAAGTGTTTTAGAACATTGTTTTCTTGGTTAGAAAAAAAACCAAATAATCTCTTTCCAGGTCTAGTACTCGGGCAAGCCCTTGTCCGTGAACCGTACTCGGGAAGGCCATGGGTTTTATTTTAAAGGTAAAAATGCAAAAATGAAAGGTTTTCTAATTACTACACTGTGCAATTCTTTTCCCTTTAGGTAATGAGTATAGCACAACATGTTAGTATTTGTATTACTTTGCAATGAATGAAATTGAAATTTGAAATAGCAAAGTATACTGATCTATAAAGCAAAACTACACTAACAAAAGCAAAACCATGAAAAGAGTACACCGATGCAAATTCCCCCAGGGGGATAGGGAGTGGGCTCTTAGGAGCCAACTCAAAATATTTTATTATGGTACTTACAATGCTTGAGGTGGATGCCAATGGTCCTTTTAGATCTGGATGCAAAGGTTTTACAAGGTTTAGAAAGATAAGATCAAGATTGGTGCTCCGAGAGGTCTTTTAATAGCTTAGATCTTTGATTTTCCGGTAGCACTTGTCTTTGTCCTGGCGATAAAAGTGATAAACCAGCCACCTGTAATGCACCAAATGTTCCAAATAAAGCGTTAAGAACATAGAAATATTAAGTACTGAAGGATCGAAAAAATATGCACAACTACTTAACAATACTAGATCTATTTTAAAAATGGTGCCTTATGCTTCTAGATCTAGATACATGCCTAAACAAATCAGCCTTTAGATATTATTTCAAAAGAAATACTAAACCACTTAAGCATGTGAGTAACCGTAACCAAGAAAGATTTAATTTAAAAGCAAAGGAAAGAGAAAGAGGAGATAGCTCTAAGCTTGGGAATCCTTTGAGCCGTGGAGATTGCTGGTGGAAAGCGGAGGGACTATGCTCCTTGGAAGTGCTAAAAAATTGGAGGAGTCAAACAAGATCAACCAAACGTTCGATCCTAGATACCTGTATCATCTCATCAATTCTTGCACAAAGACATGGTTAAACACAAGTGTGTTAACTACAAAAGAAACCCGAAAAACATGCATTTAAACAAAAATAACATACACTTCCAGGAGATCTAATGCAACTAATCGGTAAGAAATAATCAAGCAAGAAATTTCTTACCCTACTGAGATTACTTCTCCTTGTAGGTCTACAACAAACAAAACAAGTACAACAAAAATGAATGATACAGATTACCTCATAAATTATGCAATGTTCATCCACACTCTTGAGCCATACACTTCATGAGACCTCCAAAGCCTTTCTATTATTCCAAAGGGTATTACAATTACAATACAACACTTGAGCATTCCTTCGGTCCTCTGACCATGCCAAATGAGAGAGCAAAGTTCCATATAAATAACTAAAGAGAAGAGTGGGAGGGGGAACCACCACTTGAGTTGAAGTCGAGTGGTTTTGAGAGATCAAGGGATTTGCTTGGAGTTGGTTTGGATGAGAGTGTGCCACATCTCCTTGATGATATGTGCCATGTCTTGGAAGATCCCTCACTCTCATAAAACGTGACACATATGCATGATCCGTCACATATGAGGAGATGGTATATCTCTTTCTTTGAAGTCACTCGCCACCACTTCAAAAAGATCTCAATCAAATCGCTATCAATGCTTTTGATCCCCATGAATTCACCTTTTGAAATTATTACTATTTCCAACATTTCAAAACATGACCAAATCACATATCGTGGGATGGTGGGCGCATCCTTCATCTCATGTGAAGTCACCACCTTTGGAATCTTCACTAAACCAATCACTATGTCTCCCATATAAGATAGCTTCTTTATTTTAGCCTAAGTTGCTTCAACATAAAAGACAAAAAACACCTTTTCCAACATGTCCCTATGACTTTTTTAACTTGTCCTTTTGTGTATTTTTAGCATTTTTTGGCATTTGTCGCATCTTTAAGAAAAAATGCTTTACGAGATGATTTGGTCACCCGAAACATAGGAAAAGTGGGTCCTAGAATAAAGAGGACGCTCCGAGTGTGAAAATGAGCATCCCCACGCCAAAATCGGACTCCAAACCACACTTTTATTACAATTTGAAATTTTCCATTTAAACCATTAAAAATGGCCTAATTTTGCGGAAACAATTATTTTTCGTGGAATTAAAAAAAAACTTAGGGTGACCTAGCCCATGTCCATACGACTCAATATTAATGCCTAGCATGCTTATATACATTGACACGTGAACTTTAATAACCTCCTAAGGCCTAACCACCAAGACGACCATTCTAGCTTTGGAGGAGCGATGAAAAACTCGAAAATTATACATCGCTTATGCAACTTTGCATAATTGACAAGAGAAAAAACACCTTGGAATGATTGAATTGACTTTTAAGTCCTAGGAAGCCAAGTCCTTTACAAAACGTTTTCCATGTTGGTACATTTATTACAATTCCCTTAAGGGAGTATGAACATGTGGTACAAAAAATAAAAGGGCCAAGAAGGCCTAATGGACTTTTGAACTCTGATATGACCAAGTGTACTTGATCATTCTTGGCCGACTCGTCTGGAAATCCAACTAAGTGCAACTTAGTTGGTAACAAGCTCAACTCGGTGACTCTAATTGAGGTAACTTGTTTAAATTTTTTCATTGTTATTGTAGAAAATCTGTCCTAATCTTGGCCACATATATTATTGAACACTTAGTAATACTCTAGTTTAAGTCTTCTACAGTCATAGAAAAATCAAAGCATATCTCATGCTCACATTCCCATGTAATAGTAAGCTAAAACACACATGTTAAGAACACATTTGCAGTGGAAAATAAAACCTGAAAAACAGAGTGTAAAAACATATTTGGTCCAATGACCCTAGAAAAACCCTAAAGGGGAAAACGAAGCAAGAGAGAATTTTTGTAATATGAGCTCAGAAGAAATAATACACAACAACATTTTTCATCATTCAATCTTAGTACTTATCTCAAATACGAAAGCCTCAACACCCCGAACACTGTGCCCACACTTTGTAGATTGTGACCACAAAACTATATAGCCTGTATGACCCCCACTACAACAGTCTCCCTCTATCTTAGTGCACTTCGATTTTTGTCTGTTTGACTGTACTGAACAGTCACAGTACGACCCAGTTGAAACATAAAGCACCTTGAAAATTGTGCCAATCAACAACCTCAATTTCCATGCTTCTCTCTCATTGTACAACAGTACACCCCTCTCAAACAACAACACACAGACAATAATAAAGCTCGACTCTTGCTTAGGGATGTTTGCCCTCTTTCCTTCTCAAAAAGTGCGCCCTATTTACTAATGTATATACCAACATTAATGGATGAACATTTGCCTTGGGATGTGTGCCTCCAAATGCCATTGAAAAGTGTGCCATTGTTAGCTGCTCTATTTCTTTAGCTCACCTCGCTCTCTCTTCTTGAACGCGTGCCTCTCACACTTCTCTCCAAAACTCTCTCTTGGAATGTGTCTAAACTCTCCTAGAAGTTCTCCTTTTATTAAATGTGTGATTAACTTTGTCTCTTCACCTCCCAAGTGACTTTGTCTCTTCCTTTCCAAGTGACCCTTCACTTTCCATTGGTGAGACAAATTACACTTTTGTGAAATAAAATCATTTTCCCTCACACTTTAATAAAAACTCACATTAACTTTATAACTCTAAAGTTAATGACTAGGAAAGTCACCTAGGTCCTTTCTATAGGCCGAGGCACCAAGTAATGTAGAAGACCTTCCTCACTACAAATTTCAACACTCCCTCTTAATGAGGTACTTCTGGCACATCTTCCACCTAGATCTGTCTCTAACCTCCTTACTCCAATTGCTGAAGCTGCTCTCTTTGAAACAAAAGGTCTCTCCGCCACCTACTCTGGATCATGCGTTGACGACTTGTGCTTGGTCAAAATTTAGTATACGTTTTATGAATGATCTTGTTAATTAGGTGAGGAGAATTACCGAAAATATTCTAAGTGGCCTCGTTCAAAGACACGTTGGACAATCCGGTTTGCAGTCAGGCGTTTGATAACTTTCCAACTACTGCGAAACAATGAGAGCTACCCAGCGTCCACAGTAAAGATTTCCCCACTTAGAATATTGCGCTCAATGCGAGGTGGTAAATTTGATTAAGTATGAAATTGGAATTAAATCTGTGAATTAAATAGCTACAGTGCCTCTGGGTATTTCGAACGGGTAGAGCATACACACTGTAAAATGGTAAATTCCAATTTTAGGGGATGATGAGTTGCAAATTTTATTAACAAACGAAGCTCTTCGACAGATAGTGCTCTTGATCCACCTTATGGTGAGATTCATGAGTCTTATTTAATCTATGATGCGAATGCAATGCAAGTGCTCTCCGATAGAGAGTGCTCTTGACTTGTCTTATGACAGGTTCAAGAGTCTTTAGGTTCTTTTTAAGATGATTAATCAAAGAGCAAGAAACATGATGAAGTAAATGACATGCATGTAATGAAATTGAATCTAGCAATTAGTAGGAAATAAAACTAAGTCTAAAAGAGATCTAAACTAAGCAAAGAAAAGACAAGACACCCTTTCCCTAAATAGGGGAAGTAGAAAAAAGTGTGGGAGGCTTAACCCCACTAGTCCTTTTTATTAATAATTACAATCAAAGAGATTTTAACCCTTGAAAAGAAAGCAATAAATAAAAACTAAGGAAATAAGCCTTAATGGCTTTTACAAGGATGCAAGCTTTTCTTGGTTTTACAATTTATTCAATCCTTAAGTTGTTCTTGGTTCACTTTTCCTCTTCAATGTCTACACAAAACCAACAAGTACTCAAGCACCCATTATTGTTAGACAAAAAGAAACTAATTTAAATGTAAAACTAACTCTTTTTTAATGCAAAAATTTAGTGTTTTTTGAAGCAAAACTAGGGAAAAAACATGCAAAGAAAAGAGTAAAATGGTAAGCTGAAAAGATGGAAAAATGGGGCAGCTAACAAAAATGTTAGATGGCTGCAACAAAAAGCAAAAATAGGGCAGTCTAGTAGGTTCATATTTACTTGTTGGACTCTAATAACCCCCCAAGGCCCAAATTTCAAAATCGGAATTTCCAGCTTTGGAGGAAGTGGGAGAAAAACTCATCGATTATACTTGGCTATAGGCAAAGCATAATCGATAAGGGAAAAAACTCCCTGGAATACCTTAGTTGAAATCTATGTCTTAGGAGACCGAGCCACTCAAAACCCTTACTAGCACGCTTTATTACAAAAACCCCATGGGCCATGGTCATTTCAGCATAAAAATAAAATTGATTAGCCAAAATTGGCTAGACAAAACATTCTGAACTTCTGCTGCACTGAATATGAACATTGACCATGTTCATCAAATGGCGGCTCAACAGGAGGTTCAACTATGGTACAAAATAGTTTGGAACAAGGTCAATCTAGGGCCAAAGAACCGAGGTCTAACAAAATGATCCCTGAACATCTGCAAGTGGATGATGGGTATTCCTCTCAATCTTGTTGCCCGAACATGTTAGGAGAACCTAGAAATAGGAGGTTATCTGTTTGATAAGATCTGGTTTGGACAACTGCAGAGTCCTATATCTATGCTTATTAGCCTCTCTTATGGAGAGAGTGAGACACCATTGGTCAATCTATTGGAAGAATGTGGTTAGGAAGCCACTTGCTTCTCAAGTAAAGCAATGCAATTGCAATTTGATCTCATAGTATAGGGTACATTTGAAGATAAAATGGTCCTCAGTCTCTAGCTCCTAAAGGTGACAAAGCTATCATAATCTTCCCAATTGTGGACGTGGTTATCTATCTCAATCTAGATTCCACGAGAGCAAACACAAAACTGTCCTAGAGGGATCCTAAGGGCATCGTATCAATGCCTGTGAGTATTGTTGAACTACTGAGAGGGGGGTGAATCAATATTTGCACAATTATAAAATTTTTAATCAAAAGCAAGTTGCTAATCACCAATCATAGCATATCATCAATGTACATGAAAATAACAAAATGCACAGTACACAATATTTTGACGTGGAAACCCAAGTCATGAGGGTAAAACCACAGAATCCTTTTTAAATAATAAATTTGAACCAGCAACAACTGGGGTAACAAATTTAATACAACTTTTCTAGCTACAACTGGAAGGGGCTACAACCCCTTAGGCTTCGTCAGCTGCAATTGACAAACTGCTACAACAACTTAACTCGCAAGATTGTGAGCCCTAGCACCACCCTACCGCCCTGAAGAAGAAGAAGACTGAACCTGTGGACCTGTCAAAACCAAACATTGAACTTGCTGCTGATAACCTCTTGTCTCTTATCACTGCCAAGTCATCACTGTATACTGATAAGTCATTTTAATGCCATACACTGGTCATGTACATCATTGTACACTTCATCGTACATAGTCACTGATCAAGTAGTTCTACTCTGCTTTCACTGATCATAATGTATGCATCATCATAGTGTATCATCAAGTATCATCATGGTGTATAAGCATGTATCATCATCATAGGGTATGCATCATCGTCATAGGGTATGCATCATCATCATCAAGTATACATCATCATAGTATGCATCATGTATGCATCATCATCATAGAGTATGCATCATAGTGTATAGGAATGCATCATCATATCATCATCATATAGTGTCAACAAGTATGCATCAAGTATGCATCACCATAGTATATCGTTAAGTATGCATCTTCATCATAGGGTATACAATGATATTACCTTTCACAAGCAGAGCATATCAAGACTTTTAGACTCCACACTTGGGATGTGTCAGTCTGCTGTGGAAGACTCCAAACAAGACCAACCTTGGACTTGAAGATGACCTTAATCACTGCTCAAACTTGGGACTGTGTGTAGATGACTTCAACAGTTCAGGACTGTATATACACTGTATAAGACTTCAAGAATTCGGGACTGAGTGTATTGCAGATGACTTCAAACTCAGAACTGTATGTATATGCTGAGTGAGTATCAAATTCAGACTGTGTATATTGATAAAACCCCAAGAAATCAACTTTAAGAGGGTTCGGTTCTACCAAATTCGGGACTGTTTGAGCATACAAACTTGGTCTGCTTCAAAACTAGAATCGTGGTAAAAGATATGGACAAGTGGCAGCCTGTAAAATATACACCCCAAAAGATATTTGTATGTCAGTCTATGTACAATGTCTGCTGCCACTGAGTTTTCCCTTCAGCTGAGGAAAAAACTCAGTCCACACTACCAAATATTGCCTTCGTTGATGATGAGAGTTATGACACTCTTTTGTGTATAAATACCAGTGTTACAAACATCGCCGATATATTGGCAACATCGCGATGTTAAATCACTGGCGATATATCGGCAATATATTGCCCCGCTATTTTCCCCAATTTTTTGGCAATTTTTTCTTGATTTTATCGCGATATTTGCCGATTTTTTCAAATATATCCGATATCGTGATATTTGCTGATTTTATCACGATATTTGCCAATTTTATGGCGATATTTGCCGATTTTTTCAAAAATATGTGATTTTTGCATTTTTGTATTTTTTATTTTTCCGATATATTGCCGATGTTTGCCGACATTTTCGTTGATAAATCTGATTATTTCTTTTTGGACCCTCGGCGATATATTTGCCGACACAATATTTGTAACATTGATAAATACACAAACTAGGCGTTGAGAGAGTAGAGGTATGGCTGACTTCAAGGAGAGGTCTAATGGATGTTTTATTAAATTAAATTGTTTTAATATTCAATCACTTAATGAGGCCGACTTTATCAAGGGTTCAAGTGTGGTAGCAAGGTTCTAAAGGGAGTCATTTATTAGTATTTTATTTCTTTTGTTAGTGATCTTGTTACTCGTTAAGCGTTTAGGGTTTGATGTTAAGTCATCAAAGTTACCACATGTGAGGGTGTGTTTTACTAGCCACTAAGAACCCCATCATCATGACCATCAAGGTGTGGGTTCAAGGACTTTCTTAATCATTCTGACCATCTCATGGGTATCAACACACAAATGACCCACATTACTTTTGCCATTCTTTCAAGGGTACAAGGACCATGAAATGATCAAGTGTGGGGGGTGCCTAGACTTCTCCTAGGGTACCATGACCTCATTATAACACAAATGATCAGAATGGGTCATTTGGACTATTGTAACTTCTTCAACCCACCAAGGACACTTTCTAGGGTACTAGGGCATAGGTTGTGTGCCTGGGGAACCATAGAAACAACTTAGAGGAACTTAAACACAATAAAGGGTAGACAGGGCTTTTTCCATTGTCCCAAGGGATCCAAGGGCTTCAGACTTGGGCTTGGACAAGGTCAAAAGGTCTCCTTTGACACTGACAACTACTTAACCCTTAGGGGCTCCTCAAGGGGCACCAAGACACACTTGTTGGCATCAATGACAATTTAATCAACATGTACACTGAGGATGCATGATAAGCCCATCCTAACAATCTAGAGAGAGCTCAATATAGAAGGCCATCTTGAGGGAGAGCCCCTTTGAAGGTGAAACCTAAGTGACTTGGATGTACTACTGGTAGATGTTCTCTCTAATTACCCTGTTCAGCTCCTGCTTAGTTGTAACTTGTCAGGTGATGTCCAAGAGCATCCAGGGAGTACTAGATGGGAGCTTGTCAAGAGAGATGGCAATGGACTGGAGTAGTTGGAATGCCTTAGAGATCTAGCAATGCTGTTGTCCTATGGGTGTAGCAGAGGCAATAACCTTGAAAGAGCAAAGATCCACAAAAAGGGTACTGATCTCTGCTAGAGTCCCAGTCCCCAAAAATACAGATCCTGTGGAGAAAAGAGACCAATATGAAGATGGCCTCTAATTGGAAGGGTTGGGCTATGGAACTGTCTGTTTGCATTGGATGATGCATTTGAGGAGGAGGTTTGTGCTTTCTCAATTTTGGCCCTCCTAGCCTGAAGGATGTTGGGCCCCAAATCTCTGAACTGTAGAGGATGGTGGATCTAATGTGTATCTTGGATGAGATGTTCTGGAAATGATTGTGAAAGCACTGTCGCTAAAGAAAGGCCAAAGATCCATAGCCATTATTGAGCCAAGTCTGGAAGGCCCGTCTTAGACTGCAGTGTAATGGCAGAAATCTGGTTAATGTGGGAAATGGAATGCAATAGGAATAGGCATGGTCTGTCAAAGAAAATTGTTATGAAGGTTTAGTGGTCTTCGGGGACAGAGATGGGCTACATAGTACATACAGCAGGAAATGACTACAATAATGGTGGGTGGGGAGAATAAAGACGCGGAAATGGAAAATGGAATATAATGAGAACAAGATTTTTTCATATATCTGTTTTTATTAATTGGGTGTGTGAAAACAGAGGGATATACTAGATTAAGAAGGAAGCAGAAAAGCTTTGCTACTGCTTCAGACAATTACTGAAATAATTAAGGAATCTTATCAGATAATGAAATATCTAATTATCAAAGTGTAAGATGCTTAAAGGGTATTTAAATTAAATATTTTTCTGTTACACAGTTGATGTGACCGTTTGTTTCCTGTCATCTCTCTCATAATATTAACCCTAAATACCTCTTCCTATTTTAATAATCCAATCAGGTTTGTAGCAACCTGATATCTAGTCTACATCCAACAAAGATAGAATTGGGTCTGTTTGTGTATCAGTGTATCTAGTGAAAGAAGGAAAGACATCGAAACAATATGCAGCTATGCGAGAAAAGGTTTCACTGAGTGATATACAGTTTTTGATAATCATCTGTTCCTGTCTAAATCTGTGAAGTCTTCTGTATTTTACATAGGTTATAAAGTAACTGTTACTTATGGAATTTGTAGTGAAGGAAATCTTACATGGGAAGTCAATGAAGTCTATCAAACCGCTGCATGTGTCTAGAGAAATCACATTACGTCCATAATTCCCCCAACTAGTTTGTATATCTGTAGTTGAAAAATCACATCACACGAGTGATTTCGCAATGGCTGTTCATATTATATGCCTTTTTTTTTTCTTATTTTGAAAGGTTATATAATATAATGAGTTGAACTTAGTGAGAATCTTCTGTTTATTACTATTTTATGAATCTTTTCCAGAAATTGATGATTTCTACTAAAACTGGATTGTAACTTTTTTATTTTTATTTTTATTTTTAAATACGTCATATATTCACATAAACATATTTAGAAAGAAAGAGCTAGCAGTGGAAGGGTATATACAATGCCTAACATACCCTCTTCCTGAAACTGACTAGAGAAGAAATGAAATCAGAATATACAATAGGGATCCAACTTAGCACTGCTAGCATTGAAAAGTAATAAAGATAAAAACTATATTATACATCAATATGCAAATTCAGCAGCTGCAGAGGGGTTATTTTGATACTGGATTTGACTTGACATGCAATGTATTCTGACAGGTGCTGCAGCGTTTTCCATCAACATCAAGCAAAACTGGGGTTCAATTGCTTCTATTAGAAACTTTGAATTGTCGTCTCATTCCTCTATACAGGTGGTTTCTGTAAAATTTTGCATTTCTGAGTAGATACTTATAAACTAGAGTTTTAATTCCGGTTTTTATAGTTTTATTATCCTATTTTTAATGCTTGAACCTAAAGTTTGAAACACTGGCAACTCCAAAATATTTGCTTTTTTGGATGGCATGAAGAGGTGAATACATAAGGGTGTCTGGTGGTTTGGGTGGCTTGAGTGTATGATCTAGTAAATATTCTATATTGTAACTTTACAAGAAAGAAGCCTACTGTATTTATATTTTGAAAACATTTATTTTTTCTGGGCATAGTGTTTTGTTCCTGGAGAAATAATAATGGAGAGCAAAACCCTTTTTCAAATTTGTGTCGAAGTAGCTTCTATGGACTATGTATAGTGTTATCAAAGGTGCCATATTTTGCCTCTCTGTGATGCCATTTGTGTTGTTACTGAAACTGTGGATTAAGGTGGTTTCCTATACATAGTGCACAGAGCAGTTAGTACCATCTGTGTAGTAAGTAGAATTTATTGATTCTAGATATAGATCTCTAAGACAATACTGTTTCCCATCCTTCCGAAGAAAAAATGGGAGAACCATTATTTCGTAATACAGACAGGCCGAAGTGATTCTTTTATGTAAGTGTATGTTACTATTATCCACTGCAATAATACAAGCATGTAAGTATTACTTATGAATGCATATTAATGAATGCCTTCCATAATCTTGATTCTTAACTATATCTTACTTGAACCTCAAAAATTATAGTTATCAAAATTGGTATCAATGTTAGAGTAAATTATTCTAGGAGTCTGATATGGGCCAAAGTAGGTGAGTTGATAGTCTTCTATTAAGATTCTTGGAATAGATAACTTATTATATGTGAACTTGAATAAAATGCTAGTAACATAAACAATTAATAAGATGACAATTAAGATATGCATGACCGCTATTATAATAGTAACATGTGATGACTAATGGCCTAAGTTACCATGATCTCCATATCCGGATATGGATATTGATTCACCATATTTTTGAAATGTCAGGATCCGGATAATCGTCCAGGAAACAAGTACAAAATATATAAAAACATTTTTATCATAAATAAAAAGTTATAGGGAAGAATCAAAACTATTCAGAAAACACAACAATAGAACTATAAGTTATAGCAAAAAAAGAGAGTTTTCATGCAATCTTGACATAACGAAAGATCAGATCTTGACCAGGAATGGGTTTTATGGTTTTAGCCTTTAGGTGTTTAGGATTTTGGAATTTGTTCCATTAAAAAATGATTTTTTGGGGGGATTGGTGGGTCACAAAAGCACTGGAAGTTTCAGGGTCCATTTCAAAATTTCAGAATATGTTTGATTTTCCACAGGATCCATTTCATGGGCTTAGGTTCAAAGTTACAAATATCGTGTCAGTGAATATATCATTGAGGGTGTAGAAAGAACATATTGGATTTATTGGGGAAAATGTCGGCAAACATTGCCAATATATTGACAAACTTAAAAAATACAAAAATATTCATTTTTTTCCAATTTTTAAACATCTAAAGCAACAAGAATATCAAATAAACACATTGCCACATATATATAGAAAGAAACTGATATATAAGATGTATAAGACGTCTAGTGATACATCACACATAAAAAATGGATTGTGTCATAAATCCAGAGTCCCTAACTCAAGGATCACCAAAAAATACAATCAATGTATCTCATATACAATGTACGACAAGTAAATAAACTATTGATTCCCTCTTCCCCTTTTACAGGAAAAGGTAATCACTTTGGTAATGGCTCTTCTTCTAGAGCTAGAAGGCCCTAGTGGTTGTGGGGGTTGTAGTGGACTCTGACGTCGTATAGAAGGCCTTGGAAACCGATGTACTCTTGAAGAACTAGAAGAATGATGAGGTAGACCTTGATCAAGTCCTCTACCACTACTAGTGCTATGACTGGGTCTATCTTCGACTCCCTTTGACTATGATTGTGGTTGTGAAACTAGTGCTTCCGGTGGTGGCACACTCCCAGACTTGTGATCCTCCCATATCTACATGCCCTGTGTATCAACCTCTAACCAATCAGGGGCTGCTTCCATAACAGGTTCCTCAGACTCCACCCTCCATGCAACAATCGTGTCAATCCCATCCAATAAAATGGCATCCATGTCAATGTTATCAGAACCGGACTGGTGATCGAACTGGTAGATTCCAAAATGTGAACCAGACTGGAATTGGACTGGAACCGGAGAAAAACTAGGAAAAAATGGTAGACTAAAAAATACATAAAATATTCATATTTTGTAAAAAAATATATATATTCATGTGCATACATATGAATCCAAACCATTAATACACAAATTTGCAAAGTTTCTCATATATATAGCAAGTACAGGTGCAAATAACCAAAATAGCATCGAGTGCAATACATCTGTGAAGTTCTGAACCGGATTACATCAACCAAGAGGTTCCACTGTTAGGTTAGATGCATTTGATTAGGGAATTTTATTTTAATTTTTTTAAATTTGAAATTCGTGGGTCCTTGGACGCTGCCATACAACATAGTACGGACCGGACCGGTTTCGTACAGAACCGGTCAAAACTGGTCGGTTCGGTCGTTTTGGGCCGTTTTTGTATAGAACCAGTCGATTCACTGGACTGTTTTTCAAGGTCAACCGGTTTGAGCCCCAAACCAGAACAACCAATTCTCTAAACCGATCGGACCGATTCGTTTTGCCAGAACCAGACCGGTTTTGGTAACACTGATCCACGTAAGGTTTTTTCTCAATTTGCTTTAGCCACAACCTAATATTGTAGTAGACGTAGACCAAATCATTTAGGCATTGGATATCCAACCTATATGAGGATTATACATTTATTAAATTATAATGCATAAATTAGGGGGTAAAGGGACATAAATTACAAGTATAATGAATTTAAAATTTAATTTAAAATTCTCAAACATATTGTGCTTCTTGGTGTGTATTTTTTCAAATATACTCTAGTTGCACTAACAATCAGAAAAGCTACATGTTTGGCTAAGCACCCAAATGACAAGCTTTTGTAGTTGAGGTACTTTTGAGCCATAGGTTTCCCACCAAGTATCTCCAATGAATCAAAGAAACATAATAGAAGACATTGAAATTTAAAACAAAGAAAGAAGAGAAATTGAAATTTGAAACAAGATGAAGCTTACTTGGCATTATGTTTTTCCTGTCATTGATAACCATCTGGAACCCAAAAGTTCCCATGGCCCTCTTATAGACTTCTAGCTCTTTAGAAATCTTTGAATAGTTAGCTGCACTTCGCATCATCCATTGGATATAATCCAAGAATCCATCCTTTACCTTTACATCAAAATTAAAACCACAGGAATAAGAAAACGCGGGGTTGAGGTATAGCCCTGCAGTATGAATTTGGTGGAGTGTATAGTTCCATCCTATGTTGTTGGGAGCGAGGAGTGAGAGTGAAAAGCGAAATTTTCAAAAGCTTTCGTTTTGGGAGCGTTTTTTATAAATACATATTTTAATATATTTTGATGCATATATATTAAAAAAACATGTATTATGCCAAAGTAGCTATAGAAAACATAGATATAACCATTGAATACACATCTAACATCAATCATCTAGGACCTATAACTTATAACATTGTCATCGAGTGATCAATCATCGAGTGATCAATCATCAATTATCAATAACGTTTTTTTCAAATTTCAACATATAATATTTGCCATCAACAAACTCTTAACAAATAACATCAACAATGAAATGAAACAAAGCATCGTAATATCATATTCAATACCAAAGAGTTGTAAGATAATAAGATGCAATCAACAATTCAAAGTTCAAACTTCGTAGGTTCAACTTTCAAGGTTCAAAGGTCAAACTTTCAAAGTTCAAAGTAGGCCATAATGATTACAAAATAGCCCATAATAAACATGAAATACAAATTACTATGATACTATTTACTAAGCTTTCCTCTTGGCATGAGAAACTTCCAATTTTTTTTCTCGTGTTCTAGGTGGAATAGGAGATGCTGGAAGTGATCGTGGAACATGAGAAGAAGATGAATGCCCCCCACGGATAAAGGAAAAACTCTTCCATCCGGAAACCTACTAGTGGTTGGGGGTGGCATCTCTGATGTATGGATTGGATCACCATCATGATCACCCAATAGTTCAGCCTCCAAGCGCTCTAATGCTATGGCTCCATCCTCCACATTAGCCTCCTCTGGATTGTTGTCCCAAGTTAAAAATGTTCTATCATTCTTGGTTGCTTCACAATAATGGGACAAGAACCTCAAGTTGTTGAAGAAATTCAATGACATTAATATGGAATTTTTCATTTACACATCAAGTCAAACACTTGATTAACTAGGGTTTATGATTAAAAATTACTTCTTGAATTTGAAATATAAACCACCATGATCAAGAACTTCCCAATATAGAAGCAATCATTCACACATGAATACACATAAATTTTGGTCAAAGACCGGGAAAAACCCCAACTCCTGGGGAAAACCCTAGAAATAAAAAATTATCATTAAAGGAGAATCTCATAAATTTTTCCAACAACACAAATTATTTCTCCAGCTCTCACACACAAAATACCCAAAATAACTTCATCAACAAAATACCTCGATTTTCGTGCAAACAACCTCCTGTATGGTGTGATGTATGGCCTCACATGTGGTGTACGGAATTGTACTTTGTGCCATGTGACTGTACGGGCTGTAGTTTTCTGCAATTAATGCTGCCTCAGAATCGTTCCAGCCTGCAATTAATGTTGTATGACCTGTCAGACTGCTGTACAGATCTGACTCGAGATTTGTGCCAACATGTGCTGCTATACAGATCTGACAGGCTGCAATTAATTCTTCTGTACGGATGCAGCTCCTTGCATTAGGGTATTTTCTCTCTCCTTCAGTCTCAATCTCCTCTCTCTCTCCTCATTGATGGTGTCTTTTATTTTTCCTTCACCATAGTTTTATAGTTTAAAAAATGTAACTACCCATCTAACCACCTAATCTATGGTTGAGATGCATTTACAAAATCTAGGGCCATCATTTAATGCACCCTCATTTAATAATTAACTCACTTCAATTATTAATTTACTTTTTAAATGAAACCCATACAATAAAGTACAAAACATCATTTTATTTATATATAACTCACCTTTATACATATATACACAAGGGACAAATTCTTATGTCCTCTTTATCACACCACACCAAAACTATAAAGAGGACCTTCTGAGTTAACTTTCCAATACTCCCTCTTAATGAGGAAGGTCACCACCACTATCTCCATCTTTGACTCCTACAACAATTCCCTCCTGCTCTGGAATCAATCTCGGAAACAAATGCTCTACCTTGAACTGGAACATCTGAAGCCTCAGGCTCGACCTGAGTCTCATCCAACTACTTGTATGTATCGTCACTGGACTGGTTGAGCCTCCTCTCAGTGCTTTGGAGAGAGTCACTCTCCTCTTTAGAACCATATCTATCAGATGCAACACCATCCTCATTCTCTGACTCTGATAGCCACCCTCCTGCTCCTGCTCTTGGTCGTACTATATGCCCTCTCAGGACATAGAGTCTGTCCCTGCGATCTCCCAATAAAATAGTGGTCCCAACTGGCTCATCTCTTCGATCCAGGAAGACATGGCCAGACCTAACCATCATTCCATAGCCTTCATCCTCAAAGGATTTTGCTGAGAGTTTGCTGACTCTCATCCCAGGTATAAATAATACCCCATGTATTTCTAGGATCCCACCAAGGTCTAGTTGGAACTTGAGATGAGAGTCAACAAACTCTTAGTATCATCCTTCGATGATGAAGGCTATGGAATGATGGTTAGGTTTTGCCATGTCTTCCTGTATCAGAGAGATGAGCCAGTTGGGAGCACTATTTTATTAGGAGATCACAGGGACAAACTCTATGTCTTGAGAGGGAATATAGTACGACCAGGTGCAGGAGGAGGAGGGTGGCTATCAGAGTCAAAGAATGAGGATGGTGTTGCATCTGATAGATATGGTTATGAAGAGGAGAGTGATGCTCTCTAGAGCATTGACAAGAGGCTCAACCAGTCCAGTGATGGTACATACGACCAGTTGGATGAGACTCAGGTCGAGTCTCAGGATTTAGAGTTCCAATTCGAGGTAGGGCATTTGTTTTTGAGATTGATTCTAGAGCAGGAGGGAGCTGCTGCAGGAGTCAGAGATGGAGATAGTGCTATCATTAAATTTCTTCATGACATCAGAGCCACAGAATGAGGATGGTGTTGCATGCTGTACGGATCTGATAGGCTGCAATTTATTTTGCTGTACGGATGCTGCTCCTTGCATTAGGGTATTTTCTCTCTCCTTCAGTCTCAATCTCCTCTCTCTCTCTCCTCATTGATGGTGTCTTTTATTTGTCCTTCACGCTAGTTTTATACTTTAAAAAGTGTAACTACCCATCTAACCACCTAATCTATGGTTGAGATGCATTTACAAAATCTAGGGCCATCATTTAATGCACCCTCATTTAATAATTAACTCACTTTAATTATTAAATAACTTTTTAAATGAGACCCATACAATAAAGTACAAAACATCATTTTATTTATATATAACTCAACTTTATACATAAATACACAAGGGACAAATTCTTATGTCCTCTTTATCAAACCACACCAAAACTATAAAGGGGACCTTCAGAGTTAACTTTCCAACAGTTGTAGTTTACATAAACCAAACTTTTGGCCTGTTCTATTGATTTTTTCCTTAAGCAGCATCGAGAGCCATTCTCTTGGAAAATGGAGGCACCTGGTCAGTTACCTGGAGAATGGAGGAACTTGACCCAGTCTGGAACTGGGGGACTTGGCCTAGGGATGAGAGCCATTCTTTGAATGGAGGCACCTGGTCAGTTACCAGGAAATTTGAAGCAGTCTGGGACTGGGGGTCTCAACCAAGAGCTGAGGGCCATTCACTGAATGGAGGCACCTGGTCAGTTACCAGGAATTTGAATCAGTCTGGGATTGGGGGTCTTAGCCTAAAGCTAAGGGCCATTCACTGAATGGAGACACTTGGTCAGTTACCAGGAATTTGAACCAATCTGGGATTGGGGGACTCATCCTAAAGCTGAGGGCCATTCACTGAATGGAGGCACTTGGTCAGTGACCGGGAATTTGGTTTTGAAGGCCATTCTCTGAGGGAATGGAGGCGCTTGGTCAGTTACCAAGTATTTGACATTGAGTCATTTGATGTAGCCGAGGGCCGAGGCACTTGGTCAGTTACCAGGTCATCACCATAAGCCTTAGACCGGGTCTGGGCACGTGATGCACTCCTCTCATTGATCTATGGGATAGGAGACCTTCTCCAGGGACTAGCTACCCCTGGTTAAGAGACCTAGCACGTGATATTGGTGGCACGAGGAGATAAAGATAAAGCATTTAAGTAATTCTCCCTATTTATGATGATGTACTTTGAGTGGGCATGGTTGAATCACAAGGATCCTTGAGACAACTTGTTATGACCACTTACCTTGACCACAAAATACTTGAAGGACCATCTAACCCTAGTCTTGGTCCTTGAGACCAACAAAAGAAAGACCAAGTAACACAAGTCAAAATAGAAAGAAGACTTGTGTACCACAAAAGATTAAAAGTCAAAAGGTCAAAGATGAAAAAGACTTATACCCTAATGTCAACTCCTGTTTATGTGGGACCAACTCAAATGCTTGACTATAAATAAAGATCAATCACAAATCATTTCAACACAATTCATCACTTGATTGCTCAACTTTGGAGTGAGGAAAATTCGTGACTGAGATTTTCTTATCTTTGCTTCTAGAGGAGAAATTGTGGCCGAGTTCTTTTTTTCTTTGGATCTTTTTTTTGTCCTAGTGTGGTGGCCCGGCCAACTAGGGCTTCTCCATAGACAGTCACGGTGGTGAAGAAGGGTGCAACAACAAGCTTACAACCCTCCATTCTGGTTACACTTTGGCAACAATGGATTTGATATCCCACAATGGTGAGCTAGGGTTACAACAAGCTCTCGGTGGTGACCAGCAACAACAACATGCTGCCATACTACCCTCGCTGGTGGCTAGGGATGCTACAACAACACAAAGGTGGTCTAGGGCAGCAATAGACTCTGCTAACAGCCTGCGGTGGTGGTCTAGGCCTTTGTGGAGGCCACGGGTAGCAGTAGAAGTCTTCCTGTACTCTCGTTTCTAGTCTCCATTGACTACAACGGCTCAAACAAGTCACGAGAAACATCCTACAAGTCACGGGCAGCTTGAAACAGGCCACAGGCAGCTCTAACAGAAATTCAGGTAGTCTAACAGTCACGGGAAACAAACAAACAAAATTTGGGCAGCAACAACAGGGCTGCTATAGGTGGTTAGGGTTTGCAGCAAAAGGCTGCTACAGGTCTCAGCAGTAGTAAGCCTTCTAGGGCTTCCTAGGTTTTTGGAAAATTTATTATACATTCATCTCATAATTCTGAGATCAATTTTCTTCCTTCATCCACAAACTCAGTCATCTCATTTAAGGGATGAATTACTAATGCTTTGGGGTTTTTGTCCTTTAAAGGTTTACCCGTGAAAAACATCTTGTGTTCAATTGTGTGATGCTTGGTTGACTACTGCACTTGTCTTACTGTTGTTTACTTTTCAAGTTCTATCTATATTACAGTCTGCAAGTTTTTAAAGAATTACATGCACATGTTAAAATTCAACATGTTATCAGAGCTTTGCCTGTGAAGATTGCAGTGAGAGAGAAGATCATTGTAACCCTCCTAGACCTTGGGACATTTGCAGACTGGGATAGCAGACTTGTTAATCAGAGATGGCCACCAACATCTTCAGACCGGAAGAAAGGCTTGAGGGGTCAGCCAACTACAACTCATGGAAAGCTAGGCTTATGGCCTCCTTGGAAGAGAATGACCTTGATGACTTGGTTCTTAATGCCACAAAAGAACCTACATCTAATGCTGAAAAAATTGCCTTCAAGAAGAAGCAAGCAAAGGCAAGGAGGATCATTTATGACTTAGTCAAAGAAACCTTGATGCCCACCATCACACCATTGAAGACTGCCAAAGAATGCTTTGACACCTTGACAAATTTATATGAAAAGAAGGCACCCAACAAGAAGAGAGTACTGAAGAAAAGGCTTCATACATTGAAGATGAACAAGGATGAAGGAGTTGTACCCTTCACAAAAATTGCACAGGTAAGAGATCAACTTTCTGCTATTGGTATACCTGTGGATAATGACGATCTTGTATAGACTGTATTCGATGTTCTTCCAAGTTCTTGGGAGACCTTTCTGGCAACAGTAAGTGGATGTGAATTTCAACAAAACTTTGATAGACTTTGGCATGATTGTTTGGAAGAAGAGGGAAGAATTCAGAGTAGATCTAGTGGCTCTAAGGAAGGGAACCTTACTCTTACAACTAAGACAAGGAAGTTCAAGAAGCCCTTCAATTAGAAAAAGAAAGAAAAGAAACCACAAGGTAAGCATTCAGATGCTCCAAATTTAGAATGTTTTAACTGTCATAAGATGGGACATTTTGCCAAAGATTGCAGGAAGCCAAGAGAAGGTTCAAAAGAAGGTTCCAAGCTTCTACAACAAAAGAAGAACAATCCAAGAAGAAAAAGAATGCTAAGTCTTCCAAAGAAGATGAACCAAGAAGGGAAGACTAACTGATCTCTGCTCTTTCAGGATCCATCACAAACAGTGCTAACTCTTTGTTAGTAGATAGTGGTGCTTCTAGACATACGCCAGATTTCCGTGAAGCACTTACTAGCTACAAAAAGAAGAAGTTCAGTACTCAAGTAGAACTTGGGGATGACACCACCAACAAAATTGAAGGAGTTGGCTCAACTTCACATCGGCTTGATTCAGGGACGGTTTTGCATACTGAAGACATACTATATGTCCTTGGGTTGAAGAAGAACCTCCTCTCTGTTGCTGGCTTAGAAGACAACAACTACAGGGTTCTTTCCATGGACAAGAAGGTCCTACTATAGGCAAATAATGAGAATCTAAGCTCAACAGAACCGATTGGAGTTTGAGAGGGAGGTACTTACAAAGCTTCCAAAAATTCCACACAAGCATTGGTTCACAACACAATTGATTCATGTGAACTATGTCATCGAAGGTTTGGACACCTTCACTATACAACTCTCCCTGGTCTTCAAAAGATAGTCACAGGTATGCCTGAGATTTCTCTTAAACATAATGGTGTTTGCAAAGGTTGTGCTCTAGGTAAGAACACTAAGAAATCCTTCTCCAGAAGCAAGAATAGATCTAAAGGAATCTTGGACTTGATTCATTCTGACATATGTGGGCCTATGTCTTCACCCTTCTTGAGTGGGTGCTTGTATTATGTTTTGTTCATAGATGATCACTCTCGTAAGTCTTGGATCTACTTTCTCAAAGTCTTAAGTGTGAAACTTTTGACAAATTCAAAGAGTTCAAAGCTCTAATTGAAAACCAGACAGGAAGACACATCCGTATCGTGAGGTTAGATAACAGAGGTGAATATGAATCTAATGAGTTTGATGATTTTTTCCGAGAACCAAGAATCAAGAGGGAGCTGTAAGTGCCATACAACCCTCAATAGAATAAGGTTGTAGAAAGGAAGAATAGAACAATATGTGAAGTTGCCAAAGCAATGATGAGTGACCTCGATCTTTCGTTATCT
Source organism: Pseudotsuga menziesii (assembly GCA_001517045.1). Taxonomy (NCBI): domain Eukaryota; kingdom Viridiplantae; phylum Streptophyta; class Pinopsida; order Pinales; family Pinaceae; genus Pseudotsuga; species Pseudotsuga menziesii. Next base: position 321,085 of record LPNX010686008.1, on the reverse strand, counting down.
CTGTGGGCTGAAGCTGCATGTACTGTTGTATACATTCAAAATAGAAGTCCTCATGCCATCTTGGGGGAAAAGACTCTAGAAGAAGTTTTTTAAGTGAAGAAACCTGCAGTTGACCACATGAGGGTTTTTGGCACTCCTGTGTTTATTCACGTACCAAAAGAAAAGAGGGCTAAGATAGAGCCTTCCAGAAAGAAAGGCATATTTGTTGGTTACAGTGAAAGCTCGAAAGCTTACCGCATCTATGTTCCTGGACAAAGGTACATTGAAGTCAGTAGAGACGTGATATTACACGAGGAAGCTGTGTTTCGTCAAACAAAAGAGCTTCCAAAGGATATAGAAGAATCTCCTTCTGAAATTCCAGATTCAGAAGTTCAGAGGGAGGAAGAAGAATTTGAGCCTCAAATTCCAAATGTGCCTGGAGAATCTGAAAGATTAGCTGAAGAACTACTTGAGGTTCCTCCTTCCAAAAGGAGACCTGCCTGGTACCAAGAAACGATGCAAGAAGCTGAGTAGCATAAAGTCCCTCCCAGAACTTTCAGAGAAAGCATAAAGCCTCAGAAGTACTCAGGCCTTATGAGTAAGCTCATCATTGCAGAACCCTCCACATAGAAAGAAGTAGCAAGCCTACAAGTATGGAATGATGCCATGATCGAAGAATATAGTTCAATCATGAAAAATGATGTTTGGGAAGTTGTTCCTAGATCGATAGGGAAGTCGAAGGTAATGTCTAGGTGGCTTTACAAAATCAAGCATGCTGCTGATGACAACATTGAAAAGTATAAAGCCATGTTTGTAGCTTGTGGCTTCACTAAAAAAGAAGGCATAGACTATGATGAAACTTTTGCTCCTGTCGCCAGATATACCACTATCAGAACTATCATCTCTCTTGCTGCTGTGTTTGGGTGGAAACTCCATCAGATGGATGTAAAAATAACCTTCCTCAATGGCAAAGTTGACGAGGAAGTCTACATTGAACAAATAGAAGGCTTTGCGACTCATGGGGATAAGTCCCATGTGTGTAAACTAAAGAAAGCCTTGTATGGGCTCAAACGTGCCCCGAGAGTTTGGTATCCAAGAATTGATGGCTACCTTCACAGCTTGTGGTTCTCCAAAAGTACTGCTGACTCCAATCTGTACTTTAAGGTTGTTCATAACCATCACTTGATCCTAGTCTTGTATGTGGATGACTTGTTCCTTACTGGGAGGAATAACTGATAGCTTAGTGTAAGAGGGAGCTTACCTCTGAATTTGAAATGAAGGATCTTGGTCTGATGCACTATTTTCTTGGCTTAGAACCCTGGAAAAATCCAGGCAAGATCTTCCTAACACAAGGGAAGTATGCACTTGATATCTTACAGAGATTTGGAATGCAGGACTGTAAGTCCATGAGCGTACCCATGACAACAAACTTGAAGAAGTTGCGTGACTCAACCACTTGTTCACAGGATGCGGATTCCACTCTGTATCGACAGCTCATTGGATCCTTGAGGTATCTAGTGGTCCTGTGACTATCTAGGCATTCACACGAGACCAGATATCTTGTACACATTGAATCCTGTGACCACCTTCACTATACACGAGACCAGATATCTGTTACACAATGAATGCCCTGAGTCAGTTCATGTCTGATCCTAAGCACATACACTAGGTATCTGCTAAACATGTACTCAGATATGTGCGAGGTACTATCACTTATGGGATCAGGTATACTTCCAACAGTGAAGTAATGTTAGTCGGATATGCTGACTCCGATTGGGCTGGCAATGTAGCAGACTAGAAAAGCACATCAGGTTACTGCTTCAGTATGGGATTGATAATGATCTCTTGGTCCAGAAGGAAACAAGGTTCCATAGCTCAGAGCACAGCTGAAGCTGAGTATATTGCTGCTAGTGTTGCCTGCAAAGAAGTAGTTTGGCTTAGGAAACTTCTCTCTGATTTGTTCGGTGGAAAGCTTGAGTCAAGAATTATTCATTGTGATAATCAGAGTTGCATTAAGCTTTCAGAAAACCCGGTGTTTCACCACAGATCGAAACACATTGAAAAGAAGTACCACATCATCAGAGACTTAGTACAGACAGGCACCCTGAAGCTGCAATACATCTGTACAGATATTTTGACCAAGCCTCTGACATCGACAAAGTTTGTGTACTTTCGTGGCAAGCTTGGTATGGCAGAGAATACCTCTCTCGTTGAGGGGGAGTGTTAATTTTTACCTAAGCAACATTGAGAGCCATTCTCTTGGAGAATGGAGGCACCTGGTTAATTACCAGGAACTTGACCCAGTCTGGAACGTTGGAAAGCATTTAAGTAATTCTCCCTATTTATGATGACACACTTTGAGTGGGCATGGTTGAACCATAAGGATCGTTGAGACAACTTGTTATGACCACTTGCCTTGACCACAAAATACTTGAAGGACCATCTAACCCTAGTCTTGGTCCTTGAGACCAACAAAAGAAAGACCAAGTAACACAAGTCAAAATACAAAGAAGACTTTTGTACCACAAAAGATTAAAAGTCAAAAGGTCAAAGATGAAAAAGACTTATACCCTAATGTCAACTCCTGTTTATGTGGGACCAACTCAAATCCTTGATGGACTATAAATAAAGATCAATTACAAATCATTTCAACACAATTCATCACTTGACTACTCCACTTTGGATCGAGGCAAATTCGTGTCTGGGATTTTCTTATCTTTTTCGCCAAAGGAGAAATTGTGGCTGAGTTCTTTTTTTCTTTGGATCTTTCTCTTGTCCTAGTGTGGCGGCCTAGCCAACTAGGGCTTCTCCATACACAATCACGGTGGTGAAGAAGGGTTCAACAACAAACTTACAACCATCCATTTTGGTTACACTTGGCAACAGTGGATTTGATATCCCATGGTGGTGAGCTAGGGTTACAACAAGCTCTCGGTGGTGACCAGCAACAGTAACAAGCTACTATACTAGCCTCACTGGTGGCTAGGGCTGCTACAACAACACACAGAGGTGGTCTACGACAACAACAAACTTTGCTAGCAGCCCACAGAGGTGGTCTAGGGCAGCAACAAACTTTGCTAGCAGCCCACGGTTGTGGTTTAGGCCTTTGTGGAGGCCACGGGTAGCAGCAGAAGTCTGCCCCTACCCTCGCTGTTAGTCTCCATTGACTACAACAACTCAAATAGGTCACGAGAAACAACCTACAAGTCACAGGCAGCTTGAAACAGACCATGGGCAACTCTAACAGAAATTTAGGCAGTCTAACAGTGATGGGCAACACAAAAACAAAATTCGGGCAGCAACAATAGGGCTACTATAGGTGGTTAGGGTTTGCTACAAGACTCAACAATAAACAGTGGTAGCAGTAAGCCTTCTAGGGCTTCCTAGGTTTTTGGAAAATTTATTATACATTCATCTCAGAATTTTGAGATCAATTTTCTTCCTTCATCTACAAACTCAGTCATCTCATTTAAGGGATGAATTACTATGCTTTGGGGGTTTTGCTCGTTAAAGGGTTCCTCGTGAAAAACATCTCGTGTTCAATTGTGTGATGCTTGGTTGACTACTGCCCTTGTCTTACTGCTGTTTACTTTTCAAGCTCTATCTATATTACAGTCTGCAAATTTTTAAAGAATTACATGCACATGCTAAAATTCAACACGTTCTACATTCAAATTGTTTCTGTTGACACTGTGGATGAAGCTATAGGTGTTCCAACACCACTCTGCAGTAGAACTATTGACAACCTGTGAAAGAACCCTCACCACCAATTTATGCAAATATGTGGCACCATTGCCGTACATGTTCCACCAACGGATAGGATTCAACCCCTCTCGATCTTTGGTTGCATGCAAGGTACCAAAGACTCCATGTTCACGGATGTATTGGATCAATTCACTCTATACTTGAGCGCACTCCTCATCAGGGACCAACTTGTCTAATGCAAGCATATACCCATTTTGCATGTCTGGATCTATTTGTGGTCTTTTCCTAACTCCACCACCAGGTGCTGGTTGGGCCAACCAAGATGGAGAATAATATTTTGGGGTAAGGACATATGGAAGGGCATGGAGTGGAACATTTAAATCATCCCACCTTTTGACCACATTTTTATGAATATGGTCATAAAAGATTGCATCTCTTTGCTCAACAATGTCGTTGATTTGACAAAGCATGCTATCCATTTGCTCATAAGCCTCCCTAATCACCGACTGATCTGTATCTACAAAACGAATCATACTATAAACAGGCTTGGTGAACTGTAGAACATACCTAACCTGTGCCCAGAACTGACCATCAAGAACGATGTTCTCCACCTCTTGAAAGTCATGTCTATCAGATGCGCTTGCAGCTCTGTCTTTCAATCCAGATTCCATACCATGAATCACTTCAGACCGTACTAGCCAATGCCTCTCTTACCTTCAAAAGCCTCTTGAAGGTGAGGTAGTAGCTAGCAAATCTAGTCTTCGCAATCTTCAATAGCTCCAACCTAGAGTGATTGCGAAAAATGTGGTGGGCCAAGCTATGATTGGTAATAAATTTTATCATTTTCTTCCCTCTCTTGTACAAGGCGCCAAATCATCTGTAACTAGGGTCCTTCATCTTAAAAATGTCATGCATTAAAAGGTTCAATGTGTGAACCAAATACCCTGATGAAAATATGTTGGGATACTTATCCTCAATGATTGGTCCTACTGCCTTACAATTAGCAGCATTATCATTTATGACTTGAATGACATTGTATGGCCCAATCTTTTAAGTGGTTTCAAGTAAAGGTTGTGCAATATTAATACCAGTCTTGTAGCGATTTGAGTAGTCATTCGCTGGAAGTAAGACCATACCATTAGTAGACACACCAAGAATATTTATCAATGGATTTCCTTTAACATTTGTCCACCCATCAGATACAATGGATACCCCATAGTTGGACCGATCATTTGTAAACTTTCTAAGAGCACTATTGATTTTGGCTCTTTCCCTGTCAAGTCCCACAGTTCTAGCTTTGTCATACCCATGGATCCTGTATCCTTTAGGGGCACCATTGATGGCTTGTACCACTTCATGCCAATAGAGTGAGCAAAGAACATTGAATGGCACACCACATGCATAGAGAAACCTATAAACTTTTGAATCCACATATCTCTACAACCAAGGCCAAGGAAATTTGCTAATGATTTTCGCATAGGTGAGAATCCACTAACATGGAGGGATGATGATCAAGAGTCACTACCAAACATTCTTTGTGACTGTAAGGATTCAAATTCAACCCTTGATCTCTTGGAATTGTTTTGAGCGATCTCTTCTTCCATCCTGTATTTGTTTCTTTCTTTAGCTGACACTTTGTCACATGTTTTGATTCCAGTAGCCTTACCTTGATCACATGGCATAATCCCACACAAATGCTTTCTCACACGGGTATATGAACTTGTGTAAGTTTTAGTACAACGGGGGCATGTAAACTTTGTGGTTCCACCCCGTCTCCCTCCCCAAGCCTTGTCACATACTTCCACATAGGTGTTGTGTCTTTTTGTTTTTGCCCTTCATCACTCTCAATCTCCTCCTCCTCCTCCTCTTCCTCCTCCTCTTCATGGTATGTGCCACTCCCAATCTCTTCCTCCTCATCATTGCCACCACCAAATCTACTTCCGACCACCATCATCATGAGAAGAAGTGGAGCCAAAAACAAAAACCACATACCCATCATGCTTCTTGACTCAATATGAGAATCACTTCTTGCCTACAATAGAATGATGGAGAAGAAGAAATGGAAAAGAGTAGGAAAAGAAAACATACAAGATTTAAAATTTTAACATAGTGAAATATATTTTTCAAAAACAAACAAAGATTGGGTTTTTAGAGCCTACGTCTTTAGCTCTTGAAGGGTGGTTGAATGTCTCTATGGAAGCCTTCAATCTTCCTTCCAAGCTCTCACAAATAGAAGCTTTCAATCTCCCTTTAAATCTCCCTTTCAATCTCCTTTCCAAACTCCCACGAATTTGCTCTCAAAGAACTAGCAAACCCACTCCAAGCCCTAGCAAGAGAAGTGAAATCAAGCAAATGAGGAATAGAATGAATCCAAATGGAGTCCAATAGTGTTTTTAAATCCTAATTGAACCCAGCTAATCACTAAAAAGCAATTTTTTTTTGCAAATTTGAGAAAATTAGAAACCGCTGTGCCTAGCCCGCGGGATCACCTAGGAATCGTTTTTGAGAGTGATTTTTTTGGATCGGGATCGGTGAGGGAGCGATGAGGGATTGCTCTAGGAGCGTCGATCCCTCATCGCTCCCTTAGCGAACTCATAGAAGGGCAAGGATCGTTTTTTTTTGGCCTAGAATCGCGAATTGTGAAAACAATTCCAGCAGGAAGTGAAGAGGTCTCACTATCCCGGGATCGATTCCTCATCGCTTTCTCCATGATCGCGATTCGGGATCGATTCGCTGGGGGTCCTAGCGATTCCCTGTAGCGTAGGTTCCATCACTCATCAATCACCGTCCTTATCAATTGTTGTCTGTCATGCCCCTCATCCCCTTTGTCCTCATAATAGGCATGGATGGCCTCTTTGGCCCTATAGAGGTAGCCCATTGTGGGCTTGTCTCCATTAACCAAGCGAAGAACCTTTACAAAATGTTCCGTGATGATACACACCTCCTTCATCCCATCCCCAAAACTCTCTTGGTATGAAACTGGCATGAATATGGCATATCCTTCTGTTAAAGTAGCAGCAACAAGGAAGGTCTTCTTGCATGCATAAGACTTAAATTAGAAAGCCAATTGTATTTAATTATTTTTCCTAAGTTTACTTTGGAAAATAATTAAAGTGATCTAATTGTTTATTGACTTTAAGTGAAAGTGAAATTAGGGTTTTCACTTTACCTAAAGTTATAAAATAAAGGTCAATTGGTGGAGAGGACACACACACCTGTATTCTGATAGAGACAGGATATAGACAGAGAGAGAAAGTCAGACAGAGGATTTGGCTGAGAAGACGGAGGAGCTAACAGATAGGGTGATCGAGCTTCCAGGCAGGAAGAAGACCACACAAACTGCATAGGAAGCAGCTGTAGAGGAGGCCGTACTACCGTACGAAATTTCGTAAAGCTGCCGTATAGGCTGTGCGGATTCAGTACAAAATCCGTAGAGCTGTATGGATCCATATTGCACGTGTGTGAGGCCGTACTGCTGTCCGTACAACCGAGCAGAGTTGTGCTGGGTTTTAGCTGGGGTTGTCCAGTGATACTATCGGGTATTGCTCCGCTAGGATTGGCTGATTTGCAGTGATTGTAAAAGTTCCATATTTTCTCTATAATAAAATCCATATCTGACTGCTGCACCGGTTTTCCCATCTTGGGTTTTTTCCAGAGGTTTCCATACCCAAAATAATTGTCAATATTGTGATGTGATGTTGTGACTTATTTCTCAGTATTTTATATTCCACTGCATACTTGTAAAAGATATTCATGTGTGGTTATCGATAGAAATTTTGAATACATTGTTTAGCCCTAATTTGAATATTAAAGGAAAATTTACACCTTCTGGTTTAGTACCAATTGATAAAGCACACCAAATAGCCGAAAAGAACATAGTCTGCAAGTCCCACATAGAAGTCAAGAGAGATTGAAGAGAAATGAAACTAGCGGCAAAGCGTGTGATGGCAAGACACACCAACTCCTTGTCAGCAGGGAACTGTCTCATCAAGCCAAGTACAGAGGCATGATTGTATATAATGGCATCCTTGATAAAATCAATTTTTCCCATATCCTCTAAAATCAAATCAATACAATGAGTGGCACAAGGAGTCCAAAAAATGTAGGATACCTGTCCATAACCATCCTTCCAGCGCCCACATAATTTGCAACATTGTCCATAATGTCTTGGACAACATGTTGCAGATGTATCCGTGGACCTATCTCTTGGATGAACCCATTCAACAACTGACATAGTAATGCCGCATCTTTGACATGTGTGGATGCATCCACGTATTTTATAAACGTTGTCCCCCTTAGACAATGAACCAAGAAATTAAGAAGGGTCCTGCCCTTCCCATTTGTCCAACCATCTGACATCACATTGCATCCTCCTATGACCTCCCATGAATCTCGAAGCTCCTGCAACCTGCAATTGAAATCAATCTTTTCACTATCAAGGATGGGCCCTCTCAACTCCTCATAAGCTGTGTTATCGGATCCATCGCCCCAGTGTGTAGGATCCGCGGGTCCATGGATTTGATACGTATCCAGATCGAATCCGACTCCGATCCACCATGGAAACAGATCCCCTACAGAAGGAAACATATCATTTTCCCATGAAACGGATCCTGTGAAAAATAAAAAAATTCTTGAAATTTTAAAAACGGATCCGGTGAAAAACTAAACAATTCCTAAAATTTTCAAACGGATCCTGCAACTTCCAATGCTTCTATGACCGATTGATCCCCCTCGGAAATTGTTTTTTAATGAAAAACTTAAAAAACCCTAAACACCTTATGGCTAAAAGCGTAAACCCCATTTCCTCCCAAGGTCTGATCTATCCTTATGTTAAGATATGCTCTTGAACTCTGATATATCAATATCAAGGTCTTCTCTCAATGTTTTTATTTGATATATCTTTATGGCAAGGTTACATGAACCGTGGGTGCGATCGGAATCAGCTAAAGAATCCGATACAGGTGCGACACTCATCCCAAAATTAGGAATCGAGGATTCGGAACCCTAACCCTAATTAACCTTAATTATCCTATGTAAAGAACTTTATATTAGTCAAAACGAGGAGGAAGAATCCGAGAATCCGATTCGAAAGAATACGATTCGGGTGCTGTTACGCCTAGGGACGAATCCGGTAAATGGTCAAGGCCTGCTGTTAAGGGTCGATCTATCTTTATGTACTATGTTGTTGCTCACTTCACCTCCATTGTTTTGTAGTCTTGCCATAACGTTCAAGAAAACCACTTTATTCCCCGTTGATAGCGACATGTGGATGTGGCTCACAAAAACACTATTATGACCTGCTTCAAGTTCATTCTGAAAATGGTTTTTAAAATTATCAATATCACAACTTATCAAATTATCAGTTATGGTACATGTACTCTGTTTTTTGGCAATAACTTATAGTTCTACATGTACTGTGTTTCCTAAGTAGTTTTTTTCTTCATTCTCTTTTTTTATTTATTATAAAAATATTTTTATATTTGTTTGTACTTGTCGTTTCCACTTTGTATCCAGATCCTGGGTTTTAAAAAAACTAGCGAATCCATATTCGGATCCCAATCCGTATCTGGATCCGAATCCGTATCTATATCTTGGTAACTTAACTCATAAGTGAGGGGCTTATATTCCGGGCCAACAATAGCAACGACTCCAAACGTAGGATCATAGAATGGGTTCTTGACAAAGTTGAAAGGAATATCAATCCATAGAAGATATCGACCCACAAGTGTTTATGTGTCTTGTTTTTCCTTTATCTTGATCAATGACCTTATAGAAGGTTCTCCACTAGGTGTTGATCTCGGAGCAAAGAAAGGTGTTGTAGTTGAAGGCACTGTGGAAGGTGAGGAGAAGGTATCACTCCCCCCTCCCCTGAAGTGTGTGCCTCTGTCCCAGATCCTAAAGCCACTCTCAATTCAAATTTGTGTCTCAAATCTTCCCCTTGATCTTTCTTCTTCCCAATACTTTCAATTGAGAGTTTGGCCTTATGAGTGATTTCTGGAGTTGAGTTTTTACAAATATCCACCTTATGCCTCGTGTTACCTCAAAAACTAGCAACTTTCCACAAACAAGGGTATGTGCACCCAAATGAGATATGTGGACCTTGTAGACCTTGTGGTCTCAGTGCTATGATCGACAACTCTTTAAGGAGGTACACCTATTGTCACTGTTATCACACAAAGTGTAGCTACCCATTGAAGGTATCCTATCCAGGACAGTAGAGGTAAGGTAACTAACCGGTGACATCGCAATGGCCTCGACCACTATGAATGAAGGGTAGTGGTCACATCGAACAGGCTCTTGTCACTTTAGACCAATCCAGAGAATGACCTAGCCTACTAGCATATGAGGGCTAGCGAACCTACTCAAGACACTCTAAGAGGTTTGCAATGAGTACAAGAGGTGAATAATGAGTAAGTAAATCTAGATTTAGGGAATGGATGTGGTAGGTGAGGTGAAAGCCAAGTCAGGGAGGCTTAAGATAATGAAAATTTCCCAACTTGATAAGAAATGTACTACAAAGAGTTTAAGAATGTAGATCTAGATAGATCTAGTCTAAATAATAAAAACCCTAATGAGATCCACCTAGGGTATATGCAATAATGGACAAAGTGGATCCAAGATGGATTCAGAGAGGGTTCAAGCATACCCAACTGATAGATTTGAATATTTGACCACCCACCCAAGGAGGGTGCCCCACCTAGAGTAGACTAGTGCTAGATCCTAGGGAAAATGGAGTTGGATTTCACGAAACTTGAGATCTAGGGTTTAATTAATTATCTCGAAGTGGGTTTTGATAGCCGTCATCAAATAGGCACCCGATCTATTAGATCTACAAAACTAGGGTTTTAACAATGAGGGTTTTGATGGACAATTGGATAAAAATATTGAAAGCGATACTAACCTTGTAGATCGTACCTGAAAATACTTGTGACCGCCTCACTCGTTGATGATCCTTTCACTTAGTTACAATTCCAAGCAAGATCCAATAGCTTCTGGTGTGAAACGCTCCAAAGAGGTAAAGCGCTCCCTCCACCTGCAAATCCAAACTATCGAAGTGAGATTCGATTCACAAATACAGAAGATCTATGCATGTCATCTAAAAGAGAAAAACACAATGCACAAAAGACAATTGGTCACTCCCTTGAAGATGAAACGATTTGCTCGAAAGATGATGCAAGACGTCTTAGCAATCTCCTTCAACCATTTCGCTACCCTGCAAAAGTTTAGTACGACCTCCACAAAATATAGTTTGAAAGCATAAAAGATCCATTGGAATGTCTAAGCAAAAGGAATAACAATCACAAGCAAGTACATTCACAAAGCTTCCAAGATTCTCCCAAAAGTTTCCTTGTATTCAATATTCTTAGAGCCAAAAGTCCCTTTTACAATGAGAGAGAATCTCAATATATAGATCTCTCCGGTACACAAAACCTAGATCCAAAAAGATCAAGGGCCAAGATCAAAAGATACAATCACTCTAATGAACGACCAAGATTAGCCGGATAGATAATACACGGATCCACTAACTAATGGAGGAGGGCGTAGTCACTAAAGATGCCCTAGGAGGGGCACACCACATAAAAAGTATGCAAGACATGACATAGCACATGGTGGGGCTAGAAGGTTATACAAATCCTTCACTAGCATGGCCCCATTGCATAATAACAATTTATAATGACAAATCAAAACATGGAGTGATCAAAATCACTAAGACGTCCCCCTCAAAATACATTAAAACACCCTCAAAGTGGAGAATACTAGGACGTGTTGACACCATGAAAAGTGAAGATGATGCCAGATGATGAAGGTGACCGCAAAATTGTGCCTTAGACCAATTCCATGCCATTTATTTGCCTCAATTGCCCAAATCGATTTCTTTATTAACCATTTTCATCATTAAATTACTGCCTCGAGAACATAAAACTGCTCATATCTTAATGGTGACTAAAACTGGACGCCAACTGATTGCAAAAATGGGCATGAATCTACAACAATATGGTACAAACGACTGACTACACCCTATGTTTCCCTCTGGTGCCCTAGGAGAACTCACCATCAACTGAAAAGCATCTTATTTTGATTTCCTGGATCCAAACTACTGCAAAATGATAAAATAACCATATCTCATCTGCAAGTGATCGAAACTGAAAACTGGCTGCATTAATGAACTCAAAATGTCCAAATCCACTAGGAATGAGTACCCATACATCATATGCCCATAAAAAATGTACGTCAGAGGCCCCATCCATGTAAAAACAATAATAATAATAAAGCCTGTAAATGTTGATAATCATGAAAATAACACAAGCTATCATAATAAACCACTACCTAAAGCATGAATATGACTAATGGACAGTGATAGACCATAAATAATCATCATCCACAATCATTGGTAAAAACTCATCTCGGACCCTGCTGTTGACTTGGTCAAACTGGGTGGACCAGGTAAAAAGTGATCAAATGATGACCCAAATGCTAAACTCTGATACTGCAAAATTCAAAATGGATATGCATGCTCAATTATCTATGTTAATAGCAAGACTCAAGAACAAGTAGCTTTTGCTGGCGATTATAAGCACATAATATATATAAATAATACATCTAAATCAAAGTAATCAGCTGCTCTAAACAAAAACCTCCAGTGTATACTCATTTAACGATTTGGCCATTTTGTTAGTCAAGGGTGAAGGTAAATGAAATGAGGTAAGGTCAAAGGGGATGACTTGACACTTGACACTGTAAGGATCTAGGTTGAAGGAAAATGGGATCAACACAACACATAAGCTGGATTAGATGAATAATAGGGAATGGCGGTGTCTCAGAAATGGGTGGAATGAGAAGGTTCCACTAGACTCTAGACAAGCAATATATTTAAATAGTTTATTTGCACAACAAAAGATACTAGTTAACCTCCAAAGGCAGGTGCCCTGGAAAGCCTTTCAGGCTTCCAGAAAATGACAAAGACACAACCTTGAAAGGTCAGTCTCACCCTGTTGCCCTGTGGGGAAAATGAGTCGTACATTATACAATGAATGAGTGCTCATCCTTTGGCCATCAACTTTTTAAAACATTTATTTCCTTTAACTTTCCATCCTCCAAGAGCAGGTGCGTTGAATAGCCTTGCGGGCCTCAGATAATGACTCGGTATGACCTCCATTGCCCGCCACCATGCATAGGTGCGATGGAGTGACTACCCTGTTGCCCCTTGGGGGAAATCAACCTCACATCATACAAAGGATGGGTGCTCGTCTCTTGGCAATTGGCTAACTTTGTAGTTTATTTGTAACAGTGTCTAAAGACACTTTTGTTTTGCTCGTTGGGCATCCATTTAGTATAAGGATTTAAGTTTCGATGCCTTAGTGTCTAAAGACATTTTTGGTAAGACCACTTTTGTTCAAGACCTAGAGGAAGACCATCTCTGTGACAAGAATCAAACAAACCAACTTCGAGACACAGTTTAAACATGGAGACGTATTCTGACATAGAGGTGAAGTTGTGGGAATACTAGATGTCACTAGTCAAGTTATAAGTCATGCTTAAAATATAAGAAGTGAAAGGCAACAGATGGATGGAGAAAGTGAAAATGGTGCCAAGGCTAGCAAGTTGTATCTAAGGGAAATGGCCAAACCATACTACAAGTAGGGCATGACCAATGAGTATACAAGGGAATCTATCGGAAATAGCAACCAGATCACTTATACTTTAGATTCTAGTAAGATCAATAAAACATCGCCAATATACAACCACTATCAACCAGTGTTATCGGAACCGGCCCGGAACCGGCAAAACCGGTCGGTCTGACCGGTTCACAGGGTCAACTGGTTCGGTTCAGTAAAAAAATTTGCAAAACCGGCCTCTGGACCGGCCGGTTCCGTACGGAACCGGCCGCTCCGTACTCAGCGGTACGGCCGCGAGCTAGGGACCCACGTTTTTTAAATTAAAAAAAAAAAAAAAACACCTAAACTACTACTCCTAACCTAACCCTAAGCCTATCCTAACACTATTTAAAGACCCCCCCACCCCCTACATTTCTCACACTATTCATTGCTATCAGTTTGGCAATCTTGAGAGCACGGTCGTCGGTTTGTTGGGCAGTTGTGTAGTCTTTTGCAGCTGAGTTTTACCGGTGGTTTCCAAGAACTTGTTGGGCATAGTCAAGTGTGTATTGCAGCAAGGATTTGGAGGAGATTAGAAGCATCATATTTTGCAGCACGTTTGGAGCTATTACGTGGACTGTTTTGAAGGTTATTGAAGGCTTTTGTGCAGAATTTGTGGACTGTTATCACGGACCAGCATCCTCTTTTTCTCTTGGCAGCTTTTCTTCATTTCTTCTTCTCTCTCAAAGGTATGTCAAGTCACAACTTTTCTCTTTAAATTTTTTTTTCCTTAGTTAAGAAGTTATTAATAAATTATAGGGTTTTATTTCCATCTTTTGTTTGAACTTTGCCATGGCTCCAAAAGAGAAGAAGGATGCGGCATGGCTTCATTGCCAAGTGGATGATGGTGGGAAAAAAAATGCAATTATTGTGGGAAGAAAATAGCTGGGGGAGGTATCCATAGGTTAAAACAACACTTAGCTGGTGCTAGAGGCAATGTTGAACCTTGTAGGAAAGTCTCTAATGATCTTAGAGCAGAGATGCTAAGTAGTATTGAAGCCTACCAAGAAGAAAAAGCCAAGGCAAAGAAGATTCAAGAAGACATAGGGAGAAGTTCAATGCCATTTGAGGATGATATTGACTATGATCCTGAGGGTGGTGATTGTGAAACCCCTCAAGGTCATTTGACTAGCTTTGAAGAATCCTCCAGTTTTCCTATTAGGGGGAGAGGTCGACATAGAGCATCCAATTCGAACCTGAAGAGGCCATGTACTACCCCCATCAGCAATAGAGGTCTTGATTCTTACTTTGTGCCTCGCACTACTCCTGGTGCTCAGCCCACCATTGATGCTAAATGGAAGAAGATGGAGAATGAGGCTGCTTGGGAATGCATAGCTAGATGGTGGTATGATGCAGACATACCCTTCAAGGCAACTAATTCTTCTTATTATCAACCTATGATAGATGCTATAGCTTCATGTGGTCCAGGCTTCAAAGGCCCTAGTTTTCATGATATCAGAGGACCCCTTTTACGAAATGAAGTTCAAAGAATAGATGAATATTTGAAGGAGTTCAAGGAGTCCTGGAGTAAAACAGGGTGCACAATAATGTCTGATGGATGGACTGATGGAAAATCCCGCACTATTATCAATTTCCTGATTGCTTGCCCAAAAGGAACCATGTTTCTTAAATCTGTGGATGCCTCTGATCAGGTGAAGGATGCACAATTATTATTTCATCTTTTGGATGGAGTAGTTATGGAGGTCGGGCCAGAGAATGTTGTACAGATCATCACTGACAATGCCTCAAACTATGTTGCAGCCGGAAGGATGTTAGAGGAAAAACACCCCACCATTTGGTGGAATTTGAAAGTTACAATTTCAAATTCATTGTGGAATATTTTTTGTGTTTTGAACTTTGAATGAACTTTTGAAGGTACCACTATACAAAAGACTTTGAAGCCAATGATGATGGGGAGGTAAAAGACGGATTGTATAGATGCATTGAGCGCATGGTTCCTGATCCCAGGATACAAGATGAGATACACAGTAAGCTACTGCAATTCAATGAAAGTATGGGTAGCTTTGGCATGAGCATGGCCATACGAGGCAGATCCAAGGATCCTCTGGGTAAGAATTTTTAAAGTTTTACAGTTATTTAACCCATTGTAAAGTTTGAGTTAAATTTCCAAAGCCATTTGCTGAAACTTGTTTGCATTCAACTCTTATTGCAGCCTATTGGTGGGGGCAGTTTGGTGGGAGCTGCACTGATTTGAAAAATTTTGCAATTCGAATATTGAGCCAGCCATGCAGTGCTTCGGGATGTGAACGCAATTGGAGTGTATTTGAGCGTATACACACCAAGAAACGAAACCGTTTGGAACACAAACGGTTGAATGATATGGTCTATGTCCAGTACAATCTTAGGTTGAGGCGTAACCAGTTGTTGAACAGGACACCAGCATCAGGAAACATAACCTTGGATGACTTTGATCCATCATCAGAGTGGGTTGTGGAGACTCAAGCACCAGTATTTGATAATGAAGACCTTTCTTGGTTGGATTTGGACCCACCTCCAGAGGTTCCATCTTCAGGGCCAGGGGAATCAAGTGGGGCTCAGAATCCCACTCCTGAAGAGGATGAAGAGGATGAGGATTACGATGAGGAGGACGATGATGAGTAGTAGACTACTAGACTCTAGTAGTACTAAGCAGTGGCTAGTAGCCTGTAGGGTAGTGCCATATGATCACTTTATTGTTATTCATTAGTACTATGGTTTATTTTTGGATTGTAGGGGCCATTTAGAGCCTCTTTGTTGATGTACTTTGGTTCAGAACCTCACAGATGTATTGCACTAGGTGCTATTTTGGATATTGGCACCCATATTTGCTATATAGTATATATATGAGAAACTTTGCATATTTGTGTATTAATGGTTTGGATTCATATGTATGCACATGAATATATATGTTTTTTTACAAAATATGAATATTTTATGTATTTTTTAGTCAGCTGGTTTTTTACCCGGTTTTTTTCCGGTTCCGGTCCGGTTCACATTTTGGGCTTTGTCGGTTCGATGACCGGTCCGGTTCTGATAACATTGCTATCAACCGAGTCTCACTACTAAAATAAACAACAGAGCAAAATCAAAATCCATATGTACAAATCCATAGATCATCTGGGTCATAACCTGCATCCGATTTCAACAATTTGAAAACCACTGAAACACCCCTGCTACTGTACATCATGGGCACTGTCATACACTCTGCTTTGGGTCATGAAAATGGCTAACTCAGTCACTGAATATGAGGTCATGTGGCTCAGTCATGGCATAGAACTAGTCAATCTGATTGCTCTAGATCTATTGAAGGAGAGAGATCATCAACTGGTAGTTCATCATCTCCTGATCTCATAGTAAAGGACCGGCTCAAGGAACTGCTCAGGAACAATGGTATCCCAACTACTATGCATGTGACAACAGTTACCTCAATCCAACCCCCTTCCTATTAGATATGTGCAGTAACCCATTTGACATGGAAAGTTAGGAGCAACGATGAATATGTAATTTGATTATGTTATTCTCTACAGCACATACCAACAAGATGAATAACCCTAATTGGCTCTTACTTTGGATGTCTCCGACATTGCAAGACAAGAGAACTAGGGATCTTACCACAAAAAAAGAAAAAAGGAGAAGAGTGTTAGTTTTTACTCGATCGCATATTTGATCTAGAGTCTTGAATAATTTACTGCAATTATTAACTGCAAACACACTGAGATCCTAACTAATTACACAACAAAAAAACATAGGAAATTACATATACATTTGACACAAATTTACCTTGGAAAACCCCAATTGGGGAAAAACCAACAAACCACTGATTTTTATTAACTACAAAAATCTTGGGCTCCCTTCTTGGGAAAATGGCCCACTGATGAAAATATAATGACAAAATGCTAGCCTTCATACCTCAAGATCAGTCCCTCGATCTTGTTGGTTGCTAACCCTCAATTGCCCCTGGCTTGTTTTCTCTGACCTTTCCCTGACATCTATAGATTTGGATGGAAGTCCTCCACCCACACAATGAGATCTCACTCACTCATTTTGTGTGACTGATTTGTGTCTCCTCCTTGCCTTAGCCTTCCTTTTATATCTTCTTAATGACCAAACCCTAACCCTAACACTAGATATCCAAAGTGATCAATGACCGACATTAGATCTCAAGCCTCACTTAAGATCAATGATTGTTACTTGATCTTAAGTTCACTTTTTAGTCATTAGCCAACAATAAGTTAATAATGCGCTTTTCTTAAGTTACACTTAGGAAAGAGATACAATAGTCTCTTGCTTTCTCAAGCAAGCTCCTAGAGAGGAAATCTGGATGACGTCTGCATGCTTGACACTTGGTTTATGCAGAAGTAACTTTCTGAGCTACAATAATCAACACTCGCTCTTAGTGAGGAAGGTACTTCACTAAGAGCCAATTGAAACTGGTTCTCCCTTTGACCTTGGTGTATTGTCACACACATCATCCTGCATGCTGACATCTCTCCAACCCTGTTGGTCAGCTACTCCTTGATCAGTGGAAATCACATAATCGATGACGCTACACATCAGTGCTAAGAAGTTTGAAAACTTTGTTAAAGGCATGCTCTCCCTCACTATGCTCCTAGGATTCTGTTCTTACTGTTGAGCATCCATCAATATCATCTTGTACCAACTAGGTCTCCTAGCAGAACTGGAAGGGGCTAATTCTCTCTTCCCCTTTGAAGGTTTACTCCCTACATTGGCAGTCTGTGAACTATGCTTACCCTTCGTAGTCTTTTGTTCCTTGACCTTTGTCATTGACATCGATCCATGATCCAAGATCCCCTTGGATCCAGCTACCCGTATACTCTGCCCTCTTTGACACCAATGATGACCTTTGTGTTAGGGCTAGCTCCCTTTGAGTTGGTTGCCATTACTCGCATAGGCTAGTCCTTTAGCTTATACAAGTTGCTCTCTCTAAGTCCAGGAACCACTGCTATGTCTGAGCTAGATCCTTTGGGCTTGATCAGTGCCTGTCCATCCTGGAATGCTACACCAATCCCTTCTTCTCAATCATTGATACTGAGAGCACATTTGTCCTCAACTCTAGGACATACAACACATTTTCCATCTCCAGAAAACCTCTTGACTCCAGCTGAAATACCATTGTCTTGACTCCTTCTACATCACACTTGGGATTAGTGCCAAGCTCCCTGGTGAACAATTGTGTCCCTGTCATGTTCTTTGTCCATTGAGAAAAGTAGTCAACTTTTGTAGCCTCTTGCGGCTCAGATCTGTATGTTGCTTCCCTGCCTTCTTCTCTTCCCTTTTGGACATAACAAATATCTGGGTGAAAGTCCTTCACTTGTCAGAGATCTCTGTGTTGGTTGCTCGGATCCATGCCTAGAATTTCAAACTCGACTGTTGACTGCCGAAACCTTTTTACTTCTGTCCCCTGCCTAGTCCCGCCGCTCGTTGTCCAAACTCTTGCCCAAAGCTATTGACAACCTACTCGAGGCTTCTGTAGTCTAACTAATTGCTCTTTAGGGCTGCTTGAGCCCTTTTGGGTGCTGCCCGAACCCTTTTCTACGCAGCCCAAAATTTCTTGCTCATTGCCTAGTCACCTATTGGGCTGCCCAAAATTTTCAGGTGCTGCCCAGGGCTGTTTTGGGTTGCTTGAACTGTCTATTCATTGCCCAGACCCTTTTTTGGCGTCTTTTGCTGAAGTGGCTGCTTTTTGGGGTCACTCGACGACTGGCTTTCCTACCTAGCCTACCTAGTGTTCTTTTGAGCTCGCCAGCGGTCGACTGTGCTGATTTGGTGGTTGTCGGTTTTTGGCGGCTACCCTAGCAGCTTGGGATACAACAGTCACTTCTTCCAGCTATTCGGCCTTCGCTTCTCTAATTCGTAGCTTGACGCACCTGCTTCGCCTTCGACTCCGGTGCCTGTTCTCTTGCTCATGATTGTTGGCGGTTGCGACAGCCTCCACCACCAACGATTTGCTGCGTTTTCCTCTTCCCATTCCTTCTTGCTATCACCCATGCGGTTGCTCTCAGCTTCCACTCAGCACACCCGCTCTCCTTGCATCTCTGTCGACCTGATCTCTATGCCTGCGGCTACACCTCCTATCAGTCGGTTGTGTGACGTGTCTCTTTGTGTAGACTTCCCTCTTAGCAACCAGTGCTAACACCCAACTTCCTTGCGATTGCATCCACATAGCTGCCCTAGCTCTGTTGGTCTGCGACTTACTTGAAGGCCTGCTCCTACACTTGACCCTCAACTCTCTTGGTCCTTTGAACGTCCCACGGTCGCTCCCACTACTGCATTTGCCGCTTCCTTGTTTGAGCCTTCACTTGCACTCGACTCTGTCTCTTGCTGACCTCCTGTGGCGGTTGGTTCCTTCTAGTCGGTCTATCCACGTTTTCTTATGGTGGCTGTGTGTGGTTGTTTGCAGCTCTTCAACCTATGCTTCAACCATTTGTTCGACCTAGCTCCAACATCCAGATCTGCAACTCCTCTTCGGTCACTTCCCTTGCTACGGGTGCTTACTTTGTCGCAGGTCCATAGATCACTTTAGTTTTTAGTTGTATGTGGACGTAAGGAGCTGTACACTTCTATGGGATCCCTCTTTTATTATCATTATCATTATTATTTTCTTCAACCATTTGTTCGACCTAGCTCCAACATCCAGATCTGCAACCCCTCTTCGGTCACTTCCCTTGCTACGGGTGCTTACTTTGTCGCAGGTCCATAGATCACTTTAGTTTTTAGTTGTATGTGGACGTAAGGAGCTGTACACTTCTACGGGATCCCTCTTTTATTATCATTATCATTATTATTTTTTATTTCATCTCAGTAGACCCCCTGTCAAATCGATCTCTTGCTCAAAGCGAAACCGAGTGCTGATACCATGTTAGTTTTTACTTGATCGCATATTTGATCTACATTCTTGAATAATTTACTACAATTATTAACTGCAAACGCTTTGAGATCCTAACTAATTGCGCAGCGAAAAAACATAGGAAATTACACATACTTTCGACACATATTTGCCCTGGAAAACCTCAACTAGGGAAAAACTAGCAAACAAATGATTTCTATTAACTAAAAGAATCCTTGGCTCTCTTCCTTTCCTGGGAAAATGATCCACTAGGAAAATATAATGATAGAGTGCTAGCCTTCACACCTCAAGAACAATCCTTCAATCTTGCTAGTTGCTAACCCTTGGTTGGCCCTTGGTCCTTTACTCTAGCCCTGCCCCGATACCTGCATACTTAGATGGAAGTACTTCTCCACCCACTCAATGAGATTTGACTCACTCATTCTGTGTCATTGATGTGCGTCTCCTCCTCTCATCGGGCTTCGTTTTATATCTTCTCAATGACCAAAACCCTAACCCTAGATATCCAAAGTGATTAATGGCTGAGATTAGATCTCAAGCCTCACTTAAGATCAACGTTTGTGACATAATCTTAAGTTCACTTTTTAGTCATTAGCCAACATTAAGTTAATAGTGTGCTTTTCCTAAGTTAGACTTAGGAAAGAGATACACTAGTCTCTTGCTTTCTCAAGCAAGCTTTTAGAGAAGAAATCTAGACGACTTCTGCATGCTTGACACTTGACCTATGCATAAATACCTCTTTGAGCTATAATAATCAACACTCTTTGTTAGTGAGGAAGGCACTTCTCCGAGAGCCACTTGGAATTGGTTCTCCCTTTGACCCTGGCACACTATCACACACATCATCCTGCATATTGACATCCCTCCAACCCTGTTGGTCAACTGCTCTCTGATCACTTGAACTCACGAAATCAATCGACGATGACGCTACACATCAATGCCAATAAGTTTGAAAAATTTGTCAAATGCTCGCTCTCCCTCACCGTGCTCCTAAACACCTGTTCTGGCTCCAGAGCATCCATCACTGTCAATTGTACCAACTAGGACTCCTTGTAGAATCAGAAGGGGCTAACTCCCTCTTCCCCTCTAAAGGTTTACTCCGCACATTGGCAGTAGGTGAATTTTGCTCACCCTTTGTAGTCTTTGCTCCTTGACCTCTGTCACTGACATCGATCCATGATCCAAGATCCGCTTGGATCCAACTACCTGTATACTTTTCCTTCTTTGACACCAATGCTAATTGCTGTGTTGGGGCTAGCTTCCTTTGAGTTGCTTTCCATTATTCGCATAGGCTGGCCCTTTAGCCTATACAAGTTGCTCTCTCTAAGTCTAGGAATCAGTGTTGTGTCTGAGCTAGATCCTCCGGGCTTGATCAGTGCCTATCCATCCTGAAACACTACATAATCTCTTCTTCTCAATCACCGAGACTGAGAGCACATTTGTCCTCAACCCTGGGACATACAACAAATCTGCCATCTTCAAAAAACCTCCTGACTCCTTCTAAATCACACTTGGCATCAGTTCCAAGCTCCACATGTAGATCTGAGTTTGTCTTTGACCAACTGGTGAACAACTCATTTGTCCACGTCATGTTATCTATCCACCTAGAGCACCAACCCAGGGCATAAATGCCCAACATGACCGGGGACTTCCACCACATCAAGGGGCTGTTGGCAGAGCCATTAAGCCAATATTTCTTGAAATGAAAACCAAGAGGGCCTGTTGTGGCTAGACCAAGGGTCTTGAGCCCCACTAGACCAACACTTTTACATGAGGGAAAATTTTAGGGGTGAAATTTAGCCCTTGGGCTGATTTTTTGCCTTTTTTTCCAATATAAGGTTCGTCAATTTCCATTTTTTTCTAAATTGATTCGCCCAAATTGGATGGGGTAAAAATATTTTACCCTAAAAATCGTCAAAATTGTCCAAAAACTATATAAAATCCTTAGAAATTTGAATCTTCTTTGAAAATATCGCCCAACATTTTGTGGTTGGAAATTTAAGAATTAGTAAGATTCACCAATGTTTCTACACTTTAAGAAAATTATGGATCTTTAAAATTTCCCCTTTTTACATAAAACAAGTCC
The DNA here is from genome assembly GCA_001517045.1 of Pseudotsuga menziesii. Classification (NCBI taxonomy): domain Eukaryota; kingdom Viridiplantae; phylum Streptophyta; class Pinopsida; order Pinales; family Pinaceae; genus Pseudotsuga; species Pseudotsuga menziesii. Next base: position 298,791 of record LPNX010686008.1, on the reverse strand, counting down.
CAACTTGGCCTTTACAATATAAAGAAGACCCCTCCTCTTTGGCACATCTGATATGGCACACTGCAAAGGATCTGGAGGGTAACACCTTGTAATTTGTGCAAGGTGGTATTTGATCCTGCTTATTCCCCCGTCATTTCCTTCCCACACAAATTGCTTTTAAGCTTCTTCCAATAATCGGCTCAACATGCTCAACATTCTCCCATAATGGATCCAAAGCCTTCGACATATTTGTATGGAAACTTGGAAAGAAATGAAGTTTGAACCTATAACAAGTTAAAAAACGCTTTTTAGCAAACATCATTGCTGCAAATTAAACAAACAATGTTAAATCAATGAGATTTCATCCAATTAAAACTTGGTTTTGAAGAGGGAAAACTCATGGAATTTTTTTGTATGGAATGAAATGGACCTAGGGTAAGAATTTTTTTTTTGAGCATACATGACTGCTGTAAATTAAAAAGACAACAGGAAATCCATGGTAAATAATCCATTAAAATTTGTTTCTGAAGAGGGAAAACTTATTGACATTCTAAAACTACCAAACTTTCCCTTGAACAATTATAAATGATAGCTAGATTCATTTACATACTTTGAAATGTGGTTGGCTGTTGTTGTTGATTGGATTCAAAATTTCAATCTCCACTCCACAAATCAATTCTTGATGGCAAATAAAATGAGATGTTTTCTCCTCCTTGGCCCAATGCTAAATGATGGTCTCACCTCCTCCACACTTCAATTTGCAAATGACAAAAAAGAGGAGAAAAAATCGCTTTATGACTCAATCGGCGGGCTGGGCAATATTTTCCCCATTGACTCGCAATATTTTCTAAACAATTGTGAAAAGATTGCAATAATATCGGCAATATATAGCTGAATATATCGGGTGAATATATTGCCGATATATTGCATGGGAGTTGACATTGCGATATATCGGTGATTTTTGTAACAGAGCTTATGGTCCATATCCTTATTCAGGGGGATCCATTTCCTCGAAGGATCCTGCTGGATCTAGATCGGATCTGAGAACCCTACACAATAATAGGGTGGCAGATCCGGTAGCACAGTTAATGACTAACATACAATCATAATAGTATGACTAGCATAAAATGTAATCACATGTTCAACATTTCTTCCTTGCTTCAGAGGAACTGGTCCCCAATTTCTACTATAAATGGGAAAACTGCTTCTCAAATGTGGCCTGGAAGATCCATTATTCTTGAGAGATCAGGATTCCTTTTGTGCATTCACAAATGTGGCTAGCTTATTCATTTGGGTAGTACATGTCCTTGTGTCAAGAAGTGTATTTGTTTGAAGTGCGAGCTAAAACTCAGGAATAGTATCTTATGGTATGTATGATTTGCATGTCATTTTCCAATTGGATGGTATTTGGTGCAGTGGCCTGTTGGATGGTGTATGTGCCTACCTGATAAGTTTGAGTTTATGTTTCCACTTCTTATTGACTTTTTTGTCTGTCTATATACAGCCAGACTTTGATCCCTGGTTACAAATCATGTTAGATACTAATGTTAAGTCTGGTATATTTCACCTGAGTCTGAGGAATAATGTAAAATCTTGTAACTTGTTCAGTTTGTTCATCTGTTTGAGGATGGGGAGGTCTAGAAACTTCATAGCCTGACATCTTCCACAATGCTTGCAAAAAATGGTATATGGAGTTAGAATCTTGATCTGAAATACTAGACAATGTCAACTGAAAAATTAAAATACATCTAGAAATGTAGATAGAATTCATTAATCGCTTTTGGTGCATAAATAGATTTCTTGCAAGGAATGGGGATCACCTCTTAGTAAAAATTCAAATGGCCACAAAAATACATTCATTCTATTATTGAGTCATTGGCAGTTTGTTGATGATCATAGAAATTTGTTCCTGTAGTTGTTAAGGTATTGGTAAAGGTTGATCTTCCACAAGCTTTCCAATTGGATGGCTCACATTGGCTACCAAGCGCAGTTCTTTGAATGCATTTTTCACCATGTTTTTGGTAGAGGTTGATAGACCACAAGCTTCCAATTGGATGACTTAGATTGGCTACAAAATGCAGATCTTTGAATGTAATCTTCACCATTTTTTTTCATGGCTGGCCAGTAAAGTATATCTCAGATGCTGTCATGAGCTGTATTGGTGTTTATGTGTTGAAATCTGATAAATGAATTGCATGGGTATCATGGAATGTGTTTCTGTTCTTCAAGAATCCTGTATTACTTCTGCTAGTAGATTCGTTTCTAATTTTCCCAGTATATTATTGGGTGAGATCTTGAGTATTATGTGCTACATTGCCTTGATGAACTTATAGAGGGGCAGGGTACACCCCAAGTGAAATGAGACAGGCTAGATAAAACATCTTTATTTCACTATTGCATGTACTCCTTGTTTTCTCCATTATTCTAGGAACTTTTTCCTGAATTTCGTTGTTTGGAATCTTTCAGTTAATGTGTTTGTTTCATATCTTTGTAGGTATCATGGAAAAGTTAAGCAGTTGATTTATGATGTTGCAAAGATAATAGTCATGAATAAGGGGAAGCGTGGGGAGCATCGTCTTTTCAGACTGGCAGAAAATTTATGCATCAACTTAATTCTTTGTTTGAGTGATATTATTCTTGTGAAGAAAGACCTCAAGGTGAGAAGAAATCATAATCAAGAAATAAATGTGAGAACAGTTGTTTCCTTGATTGTTATTGTTGCGATTTGATCTGATTTGGTGAAGTACTGAACAGGGCCCAACAGAGTTCACGGAGACTCTAAATAGGATAATGATAACTAATCTTGCCATCACTATAAAGACTCGTGGAATTGCAGAATTTGAACAGATGGTTTTCCTTCAGCCATTAGTAGAGCAAATAATGTCAACAAGTAGCCACACTTGGTCAGAGAAGACAATGCGGCATTTTCCACCACTTATTCGTGACGCTCTCAGTGGACGCACGGAAAAACGGGTCCAGTTGATTCAAGCCTGGCAACAGGTTGTAAATCTGAATTTTCTGCAATGCTCCTAAAAAACTTACTATAATGACTTCATCACAAATTTATTTGTTTGAATTCTAAAGTTGTTTATGTTTATCTGGAATTTTCTAATTTGAAATCAGATGAAATGGAACCTTGTTTTTCCTTTATTTTGTTGCCAGCTAGCCTGTCCAATGCTGCAGTTTGTTTGCTGTTTAAACCAGTCATGTATCCTATGCAGCTTCTATCAATCATATCCCAGCTATACCAAATGAATCATTTGCAAAATTGGAAAGATTCTACAATATGTACTCAATGAAATTCATAATGGGAATAATGTTGGCAGATAAAGAAAACTTGTCCGTGTATGGTCAAAGTGGTTAATGCTACAGGGAATGACGCCATGTAAAATATTGACTATTAGCAGACACCATTTAGTTAGCCAAGCCTTATATCCAAGGCTGGTCATTGATCCACACTGGTATAAAGAGATCATACCATGTCTGTAATTCCAACGTGCATAATGCATATGTATTTGAAAATAGGTTTGGATCCATCTCTTTCTTGCTTTCAACAATAGAATGTACAAGGGATCACCCTTCGCTAATACTTATTTGTTGATTGCTCTCCTACTGAACACCATAAATCCTGATGTATTTTCAGCACTTTATACACTGAGACGCTAAGTCACCTGAATTCATGTTCGAGTTCAGCAACCTTGAAGTTCGACGAAAATTGGACAGTGAAAAATTAAAAAAATATGTTATAAATTCAAAAAGCTTTGAAAATATAGCCATATGCAGTGAATGTTTTTGAGTAAGGAGGAAACTGCATTGATGCTTTTTAAGGCTCGGCGTTTCGATCTCACTCTGAGATCATCATCAGGAGTGCTTGTTAAACACATGATAAAAATGAAAACGGCATACTGACATTAATGATTAATCATTAAACATATATTTTAATAGGACTTCTCATCAGAAAAAAATAAAATGGCATATAACAAGGTGCAGTAAACTATGCCATTCTCAAGTTATAATTTTTTTTCAAATTAAATAAATACAAAATTACTTTTTTAAATTAAATAAATACAAAATTACTTTTTCAAATTAAATAAATACAAACACATTCATTTGTCGCTATTAGTGTAAGGTTGTTTTTATTAGTTTTTCATGTAAAACATATTTTATAATAAATATATAATGTACAATATGTTGTTTCCACAAATATAATTTTTATATAATGTACAATATGTTGTTTCCACAAATATATTTTATTTGAAAGACTTGTACAAGAAGAAAATGCCAAAGCTAGTTGTGCATGTGGTCTCGGTAAGGTCGCTGTCGAAGTTCAGACCTTGGTCTATGTTAGTTTTTCTTAGATCTTATTAGTTTAGTTCGGATCTTTATCTGAAAGAATAACAAGTACACCAATATGCATAAGATAGAACAGATACACAAGACACAAAGATTTTCACCGGGGAAACCATAAAGGAGAAAACCCCGCAGACACTCCTCAAAATAGTACAGTCACAAACACTGTATCATAAGATGAACAATCCCAGTAATAAGAAGTCTCCAGCAGCTATCTATCTCTCCTCCTTGTCTCTCTCTCTGTCTTGCAAACTTGAGTGAGTGTGAGGTGTGTATAAATGAGGGAGGGCACCTCCCTATTTATACTAATCAAGTGACTGACCTATTACATGACTAGGGCCGACCCCTTACCCTAACAGGGCCGACTTCTCCTAGAGTGACTCCAAAAATACAGTACATGATGTTTCACTGGGGACTATTGCCCCGAATTACAACGACTTACAACGAAGGTTGTACCTCAATGTCTATACACAATAATGACATCCCGAAAGGAGGTAAACACATCTTCGATGGGGGTACAACAACATACAATCTAAGTCACATGACATGAGGACACGGGACATGAAGGACACAGGGATTCAAGTGTTCGACATGGACACAGTGACCCCCAGAATCAGGGCACGTAGGACACGTTATATATATATTAAAAATATAGACATATAGATCCAAAATTTTAAAATATTCAATAGAAATCAAAATCAATGCACATTCAACATCAGTAATTACACATTTAAATCCTTGAAATCTTCTTCACCTGCACAACAAACACACTTTAGAGCCCTATCCACACTTGCAAATGATAAAAAGAAAGTGAATTTTGGTTTAAAGCAATTCTGGGCATTTTTTCAGTGGAAAACGTGTCCTAGAATCAGGACACGTTGGTGACAGTGTCCTAGGATAAAATGATAATATACATCATAATATCTTCCGAAGTTACAAATACATCAACTCTCCCTCTTAACTAGGAAGGTATTCTCTCTCTTCCACAATCATCAACACATATGTGTTGGAACTTGTGCAACTTCAAAAGTTATTCTTATTGTACCTCCTACAGGAGATTATACTGATGTAACTACTCATGTAAAACCTAGACACATTCAATGTAAACTCTGGGAAAGATCAGAAAAGAAAAAGAATACAAATAAGTTTAATTTGTATTTCCCCAAGGTAGGTCAGCCCCATTGATTTTCCACTTGGAAAATCAGTATAAATAGGAGGCGCCCCTCATTATTACACACATTCACAACTATTCACTCAGTAGAAAGGTGCGCTACTGTAGTCTAGGAGAGTATATTTCTGGGTTTATATCTGCGAGAGATATTTTCTCTCTCTTCTTCTTTTTGTTCTAAGAAATTATTATCTCTATATGAAGGTTTGCTGGGTTTTTCCCGATTAGGTTTCCCAGGATAAATTCTTGTGTTATTTGTTTCTATGCTTTGCCTTTCTTCTAGAGATCCTACTGTTTATTTTCAATTAATATATACTGTTATAATCTTGTAAAAACTAACATGGTATCATAACAGTTCTAGAAGAGGCTAGGGTTTTTCTTCCAAGGCCTTCCCTCATCTGTTCAACAGAAAACGACCTTTGGAAACTTCACTCTAAGGGAGGCGCATCTTTTGATGAAGGAAAATCCAAATTCCAAGAAGTTTCAATTTTGACCTAATTCTGTTGCTGCAGAAATTAGGGTTTCAAGTTTTGTGCTGATAAAGCCACTGCTTTGGCTCAACTTCACATCTCCTCAACTCACCTTGACAAGGCACATCTATCTATGAGGTTAGTTTCTTCAAATTCAAAATTTCATTTTTGACCTAACTCTTGGTAGGGTTTTTGGTTCAGATCTGCAGACAAGATGATTGGAATGAAGGTTGAAAATCGTCTTGATGGGGCTACCAACTTTATATCCTGGAAGCCTAGGGTTCTTCTCATTCTAGAAGAACATGATCTCTTAAAATTTGTCAATGATAAAGTTCCAGAACCAGAAACGGAAGACGACAAGTCCCAGTGGAGGAAGGGTGATGCGAAAGCAAGAAGGATTCTAGTGGACTCAGTCAAAGACCACATGGTTCCGCAAATCTCAGAAAAGATGACAGCTAGAAAGATGTTCAAAACCTTGAAGAAGTTATTTGAACATAGTAGCATCAATGTGACTCTCACATTGAGGAACAAATTGTCAAATATGAAGATGACTAAGTCCGAAAACATTGCCTCATATTTCATGAGCATCACCGAACTGCGGCACAAGCTAAGGTCTAGTGGAGACAACCTTGAAAAGGAGCTTGTCATGACCACCTTGAATGGTCTTCCACCATCTTGGGAGTCCTTCATCCAAACGATAAGTGGTCGAACTAAGTTGCCCAAACTCGACAAGTTATAGGCAGATTGCACTCAGGAAGAAACCAGGATTGCAGCAAGGCAAAGACTCCATGGTCCTCAAGTTGAGGAGAATCAAGCCTTCATCACTCATGCCAAGAAAGGCAAGGGAAAAGGAAGGAATTTTCACAAACCTAAGCATCAAGCTAGGAGACCAAGTTCTGCTCCAGATCAGGAGGAGAAGAGGGATTTATCACACATACAATGCCATAAGTGCAAGAAATATGGTCACTACGCAAACAAGTGTTTTAGTGCAAACAAGAGGAAGCATGAAGCCTCAACTGCTGATGTTGGTGAAGAGACTCCTCATAAGAAAACAAGGAATGATGATTGTTCGAAGTTGTTCTTCTAAAAGGATGATACGAAGATCCAAACTGTGATGATCTTCTAACAAGCATATGAAGATCGACGGACTCTGGCTGTGGAAGCCTTTCAACAAAAACAATAAAAGATAAGTATTTGATTTTACATGCTATGGTAGATTAGATCTGGTCGCTTTGAATATGTTATATGTAGATCTACGTTCCTAGATTCAGGAAGTGGTTGAGCATGTGATATAGTTCTTTTATTGCTGAACAATATGCTTATGTAGTATTTGCTATACCAGGGTTGCCGAAGCGTCCCCCCCCCCCACGGACCCGACCCCCGAATCGCGCTCCGAGCGAGTTCGCCCCCGAAGCGTGATCGGAACTGCGCACCGGAAAACCCGAACCGCGCACCGGTGAAGAAAAAAACGATTCCTGGTTTTTCAAGGTCGTTTTGGTCAATTCGTGGAGGAATCGCGCGCCGGCATCTCAGAGGTCGCGCGCCCTGAAGCCCGGAACCGCGCGCCCTAAAGCCCGGAACCGCGCGCCCGGCGAGATGACCGCAACTTCATTTTGTTTTTATTTTTTATTTTTTATTT
>LPNX010686008.1:216806-283396 GCA_001517045.1 Pseudotsuga menziesii | reverse complement strand
GAAGTTAGCTTTTTCGAGCATCCGGAGCTTCCAGGAGGCTTTCCCCTTAGCTGGGCCTATTTCTTTTGCATATTGTAAGCCTTTGGATCCCAGATAACAAGGACCAAATAGCATTCTCTGCTGAAGCATTGTAACCAAATAATAATAAAAAACAAGTTTGAGTAGGCTCAGTAGAGCCCGGTCCCCATCCCCCTTGGGGGATTTGTGTCGGTGTCATTTTCCGTTTTCTTATATGCTGGTAGCGTAGTTGTCCATTTTTTTTATCATTTTATGCTGTGTTTAAGTTGTGCAAAAGTAACCTGAATACTTACCCACTTCACTATACCGAAGTATCATAAGGGAAAAGATTTGAGCAGTGTAGTAATTAAAAAACAAAAACAATTTTGTTATGCACTGATAAATTAAAATAAACCCCCTCGCTTTCCCGAGTACAGGTTCGTGGATAAGGGCTTGCCCGAGTACTGAATTTGGAAAGATACTGCAGGGTTTTATCTTTTTTCTAAATCAGAAAACTTGTTCTAATTAAAATAAACGAAGACTCCTTCCCCGTATGCTCTACACCGCTGCAGCTTGTCTGATCAGTTGGCTGTATCAGAAAGGGATACGAGTTACTAGATCTAATAGGAAAATCCACACAAGTAATTTTCTTGAGAACTCAGGAGGTTGCAAAGAGTAATCACTACAGAGTCAGGGGGCTACTCTAAGCAGGTCTATCCTTGCCTTGTTGGACACTTGGTATTACTGCTTTAGCACTCAGTTCGAAGGGACTTGACTTGTTGGGCCAAACCCACAATTTACCTATTCCTTAATCAATTCATTTAAGAATTTAAAATTTACCAACCGAGACACTGCAATACTTTCACTGAGACTACACTAGCAACCCACTTTTGCAAGCACACTTTTCATTTTGGCACTGATCTTTTCTGTTCCTTTTTTGCATAAGTTAATCACGCAATGTGTCATTGAATTTTGTGTATCTAATTTGAGTTAAGGTGTTGCTAAGGTTAAGTTTTGTTGGCAGTAATTGGTAATTTCTTAAATTCATCCATTCCATATTAAAATTCCTAGAATTAACTACTTCTCTTGTAGAGTAAAAACCTTAGATTTTACTTTTCATTAGGGTCCACCCCCCTTGGCTTCGCTAGGAGTTGGCCTAGACGGAGGAGCTGAGTATCAGGTGACAGCACTTGGCTCGAGCTTGCCCCCAAGGTCGCACCCAGTGGCTTGAAGATTTCTGCCACGTTACCCGAGGTGCGAATTAGGCGGCAACAGGAGGAATCCCACCAGCTCTTGAAACAAACAGGTTATAGATGATCGTGCACATTGGTGGCTTCTGCTCGCCTAGGTTCTCAGCCAGGTATGGAATAAATCCCATCGACATCTTGAGATGGGAAAGACATAGATGGTCGTGTGCACTGATGACCACTACATGTTCAGATTCTCTATCTTGTGTTCTATGGAGTATTCCCAGCAGTTCTTTAGAAGAACAAGTTGTAGATGGTCATGTACACTAGTGACCTCTATTAGCCTAGACTCTCAACTTGGTGTAGGAGAATTCCCACCATCACTCGAGATCAACTGATAATAGATATGCCATGTGAAGCATATCCAGGTTCTTAGGTAGAGACAGACATATAGCACTTTGATGACTCGTCTCGACGAACAAAGACATGTTGACAACCTTCAATATGTATAGAGATGATCGAGACGAATGAGATGTAGAGAAGAGACCCAGATGTTCATGATGCTGATGATGACCATATCTGAAGAATACCTTGCTCGTTGAGAGGCAGTGTTGGAACTTGTGCAACTTCAGAAGTTATTCTTATTGTACCTCCTACGGGAGATTATACTGATGTAACTACTCATGTAAAACCTAGACACATTCAATGTAAACCTTGGGGAAAGATTTGAAAATAAAAAGAATAAAAATAAATTTAATTTGTATTTCCCCAAGATAGGTCGACCTCAGTCAAATTGGCAATTCTGCCCCAATGATTTTCCACTTGGAAAATCGGTATAAATAGGAGGCACCCCTCCTCATTATTACACACATTCATAGCTATTGATTGAGCATAAAGGTGCGCTACTGCAGTCTAGGAGAGTATATTTTTGGGGTTATATCCGCGAGAGATATTTTCTCTCTCTCTTCTTCTCTTTGTTCTTAGAAGTTATTATCTCTCTCCGAAGGTTTGCTGGGTTTTTCCCGGTTGGGTTTCCTAGGATAAATTCTTGTGTTATTTGTTTCTGTGCTTTGTCTTTCTTCTAGAGATCCTATTGTTTATTGGCAATTAAGATATACCACTATAATATCTTGTAAAAACTAACAATTTGGTCCAGTCATCATCACAAAGCCATCATCATAGTTGTTGCATCATCAACTTCCTATCGATCATCGGATGGTACTATCTGTCATCGGGAGTTTCTACGGAGCACGCCCTTTTTCATGCTGGGTGTAGGCCTAGTCCTCATTCAAGTCTTCATCACATCTACGAGCAAGACATCACATAGGAACACTCCAAGACCTTCTTTACATTACCACGACAATAACCTGCGTCTCTTACCTTTATCTCGTCGTATCCATATCATCTCTTTTGTCCTGAACAAAACAAAACAAAACACACAGAGCATAACCCAGATGCAGACCACCTACGATCTATCACCATAGTAGTATGCTAGGATCTTTCACGTCATCAAGAACCTGTAACATCCACTATGCAAGAATCACTTAGGAGCACACCAAGTGCATTATGTCTCTCCACGGGCAACCTGCGTTCTACCAACATAGAAGAACTGCCTAGATGCACCTCAAGTGCTTCGTGACTTTATCATCTCCAACATGGGAACACACACATATATAGATATATATGTAAGGACTGATGGCGACTGAACAACCTGCTACACCAAGGCTTTTATGTTCCAGGTCAACCTCAAGGACTTATTACATCTGAACAACCTGCGTCCAGGATCTTTTCTGTTCATACAACCTTCAGGGCGTATTACATCTGAGTAATATGCATTCCACGTCAGGGGCCCTTTTTACACTCGGACAAACCACGTGACTTATTACATTCGAATAACTTGCGTACCATGCCAGGGATCATATTTACATTTGGATAACCTCACTAGGGTCTTTTCCGCTTGGACAACCTATCCTAGTTTCCATGTGAGATATCATGCATTTGCGTCTTCTTGTCTCTCGCTATTTCTAGCATAGAAACATATTAGGACTGATTACATCCAAGGATAACTTGCGAGCTTCGCTAGGACTTATTACATGTAAAGACAACCTACAAGACTGATTACTTCTGAGCAACCTACGATCTTCGCCAAGATTTTATGCTCAGACAACCTGTCTCTCCAACTATGCTAGAACTCATCACTCCCTCTTTCGAGGGGTCTCGTTCTGGATCACACTAAGTCTTTCTGTGAAGTACTCAAACTTCACTCTGGCTAGAGGCTTGGTCAACACATCGGCTATTTGCTCGTCCGTTGCCACGTACTGGAGCTTCACTACTCCTTTTTGCACCATATCCTTGATATAATGGAATTTGATCTCTATGTGTTTCGACTTGTCTTGGAACACAACGTTCTTCGACATCTTCACGCAACATTGATTGTCGCAGAAGGTACAAGTCACATCTAACTGGAGGTCAAACAAGTCAGGCAGTAGCTTCCACATCCACACTGCTTCGCAACTAGTTGAGCAAGTGGCAACATACTTTGCCTCGACTATACTCAGCGCCACGCATGACTGCTTCCTGCTAAACCAGGAGATCATGCTAGATCCCTAGGTCTTTCATCTTGAACTCGGTAGCAAGTCTCCTCCTTGCATCTTTAATGAGTTCATCCTCATCCGTCAGAAACAAGTCATCGACATATAGCAGGAGCATCACTGGTATTCTGCCTTCAATCTTGAAGTAAAGGTTGGAATCCGCTTTACTCTTGGTAAAGCCTTGGCTCATCAGGAAGTTAATTTATCCTAGTGTACCATGTCCTTGGTGCCTGTTTCAATCCATACAAGGATTTCTTCAATATGCACACGTGTCTGCCTGTCATGTGTCTCGAATCCCAGTGGTTGTTCCACGTACACTTCCTCTACTACACCATTCAAAAATGTTGTCTTGACATCCATCTGATGTATCTTCCATTTCATAACTATAGCTAATGCAAGTATGGTCCTAATGGAAGTGTATCTCGCCACATGTGCAAATGTCTCCTCGTAGTCTATGCCTTCTTTGTGTGAGAAGCCTCGTGCTACAAATCTTGCCTTGTATTTCTCGATGCTGCCATCTGTAGCATGCTTGATCTTGTAGATCCACTTCGAAGTCACGAAAGACTTCTTTTTCGGTCTCAGAACTATCTCCCAGACATCATTCTTCCTGATCGACTGATACTTCTCGATCATGGCATCCTTCCATTCTTTCTTTTCTGAAGTCTCTTCATAGGTGGAAGGTTCCTTGTCAATGATTTCACACAGCAAGGCCACATAACTGTTGTAAGGCTTTGACCTTTTCCTTTCTCTATGCATCCCTCCTGGAGCGCCATACCTTTCTGCTTCTTTTATGAGTTCCCGTGCCCATGTTGGTTTCCTCTTATGGGAGTCCTTCTCGAGAAGTGTCTTTTTTGGCTCTTGTGGTTCTGCCATGCATGATCTTCATGATCTTCTAGAATTGCTTCTCTAATTTCCATGTCTCGGCTTCTCGTTTCTTCAGGTTCCTCGACCTCTTGAATAGGTAGCCTCTTGCATCTGAAGTATGCCGAGTCTTCATCAAAGGTTACATCTCTGTTGATGTCGATCTTCTTGAATCCTATTAAGTATATTTGGTAGGCCTTTGATGTATCACTGTATCCGACGAATATACCCGTCATCCCAGAAGGATAGAGTTTGGTCCTCTTCTCCTTTGGGATATGTATGTACACTGGGAAACCATATATTCTAAGATGACTGACTTTTGGTTTCTCTCCTGAAAAATCCTCTTCCTGAGTTTTGTTGTCAAGTACTCGATGAGGAGTACGGTTCTGTACTTACACAACTGTCCTTGCTGCTTCCGCCCAAAGGTGCATAGCAAGGTCCTGGTCATGAAGCATTGCTTTCGCTGCTTCCATTATGGTTCGGTTCTTTCCTCCTGCAACCTCATTCTGTTGAGGATTATATGGAGTGCTCAATTCCGTCTTAATCCCAGAATCTCGACAGAGTTCCTTGAATTCTTTCGAGGTGAATTCTCTGCCATTATCTGATCGCAGAGTCTTGATCTTCCTTTCGGTTTGGTTCTCGACCAAGGCTTTATATTCCTTGAACTTACTGAATACTTCATTTTTCCCTTTCAAGAAATATATCCATGTCTTACATGAGAAATCATCTATACAGGAAACATAGTACACATACTCGCTTAATGAGCTAGAAGACATGGGTCCACATACATCCTAGTGTACTATCTCCAGTATTCCTTTAGCCTTGCTTTCACTACTGGGAAATGTCTTTTTTGCATTCTTTCGTTGTGCACATCCTTTGCAAATGCCTTCATGCTTTGCCTGAATCTCTGGAAATCCAGAGACTGCTTTACTTGCCATCGGTAGTGCTTTGTAGTGCACATGTGCAAGCCTTCGGTGATATAGTTCACTTGGTTCTATTGACTCATGAAAAAATGCTTGTTTAGGTTGTCCCTTTAGTTTGTACCAGTGTTATCTGAACCAGACCGGAACCGGCAAAACCGGCCGGTCTGACCGGTTTACAAGGTTGGCCGGTCCGGTCAGCAAAAAAAAACCACAAAACCGGATTTTTTTCCAAACCGGGTACTGAACCAGCCGGAACCGGTCAAAACTGGTCAGAACCGGTCAAAACCGGCCGGTCTGGACTGGGGACTCACGAAACTCAATTTTTTTTAAAAAAACCAGAAAATAAAACTTTGCTGATCTACTTTGGAGCCTCTTTGTTAATGTACTTTTGTTCAGAACCTCAGAGATGTATTGCACTAGGTGCTATTTTGGATATTTGCATCTATATTTGCTATATATATGAGAAACTTTGCATATTTTTGTATTAATGGTTTGAATTCATATGTATGCAGATGAATATATATGTTTTTTACAAAATATGAATATTTTATGTATTTTTTAGTCAGCCGGTTTTTTACCCAATTTTTTGCAGGTTTCGGTTCGGTTCACATTTTGGGCTTCACCGGTTCGATTACCGGTCCGGTTCCGATAACATTGGTTTGTACAAGCCTTCGTCTTCTTCTCCAATCACTGTTGCAACATCTATTGTCTTTCCTTTAGGCCACATCAGGACTTGGCCATCGATAAATGCAACTCTCATTCCCTTTGCATCTAGTGCAGAGATGGAGAGAAAGATTCTTCTTCAACCATGGAACATATAGCACATCCTTCATCTTTAAAGATTTCCCAGACTCTAGCTTGTATGAAGCTACTCCACTCCCTTTTATGGGGTATTGATAATCATCCCCAAGTTTCACCTTGTGAGGTGACTCATGTTCAGACATATTGACGAATGATTCTTTGTATCTCGTCATGTATTTGGATGCCCCACTATCCACAAGCCAATCATTGCTCCCATGTGAGATAGTGCTGGTAAGTGCTGAGATTAAAACATACTCTTCATCTGAATCATCCTTTTCTTTTCTGAATCTTTTGTTTGTTGTTTCATCATCTTCGAAAACATGAGCATGGTGTCTCTTTTTCCTGATGGGACAGTCTCTTGCAAAGTGTTCCTTTCTGTCACAAGTATAACATCGAACATTGGAAGGATCTCTCTTGATCTTCTTTTGTTTCTTGCCCTTCTTGTTGTGATGATGGTTCTCCTTCTTCTTGTAGTTCTTCCTGGTGTGAACTGTGAGAGCTTAATCTTTAGTTGATCCCATCTTCTCTTCTCTTGTTACAAGTTGAGCTTTTTCTTGTGTGCATTCTTCTCGGAGTCGGCTGAAAGAGATCGGCTTCCCTCTTGCACAGATTCCTTTAATGAATGAGTCCCATGATCTAGGGAGACTATTCAAGGTAGTCATCACAATTTCTCCTTCTTCGACATTCTCTTCGACTGCCTCAAGTTGTTCTTTGATTTGAGTAACCCTTGTGAAGTAAGACTGTACAGTCTCTGAGTTCTATATCTTCACATTCTTCAACTGGTTCCTCAAAGTCATCTTCCCGTTGATGTTCTTTCCTTCGAACATCTTTGTCAAAGCATCAAATACTTCCTTTGGTGTCTTGAATGCTGACACATAGGGGATGAGGTGATCCTTAATTGTGTTGAATTTTAGCATTAGCATGAATTCTTTAAAATTTTGCAGACTGTAAGATGACAAAAGACAAGTGCAGTAGAAACATCAACAACATCACACAAACTGAACACAGTAGTTTTTCACGGGGAAACCTTTAAAGGACAAAAACCCCAAAAGCATTAGTAATTCATCTCTTAAATGAGATGACTGAGTTTCTCAATAATTCTTAAACCCTAATGGGTTTCTACTACAGATAAAAAAATCCACAAAAGATGAAATATACAGAAAACCAAATTAGGGCTTTCTGCCCTAATTTCTCTCAGCTGCCCGAAATCTCAGATTAGTTGCCCAGATAGAAATCTTGCTGCCTGAAGCCTGTTTCTTCCTGCTCGGTAGCCTTCTCGAATAACCCAGCTGCTGCCCAAATGGCCTAACTGCTTCCTAGATGACTTAGCTGCTGCCTGGAAGCCTGCCTGAGTCTTCTACTGCCTGCCTGAATCTTCCTTCAGCCTGCTCGAGCTTTCTCTCTCCTGCCCAAGCCTTCTTTCTGTTTACCCTAGATCTGTTTACCTGCTCGGATGTTGAGGATGTTGTTTATAGCCTGTTGTAGCTGCTCGAGCTCCTGCTGGAGCTGCCTGGGACAAATAGCAGCTTATGGGAGGCTGCTCGTGAAGAGTCTGAGCCTGCCCGAGGGTGAAGAGATGCTGTTGCTGAAGGATCAGTGGTTTCCCGTGGAGGTTTTGAGGTTGCCCATGGAAGATCTAGGATTGTTGTGGAGATGGAGCAGTCTAGGGTTAAACCCTAGCTCAGTTTTTGATGGCTGGGTTTGATGAAAGATAAGCCCTAACAGACTTAGGGTGAGAGTGTAGATGAAGATGCCCTAGCTAGAATCCTCCATGCTAGGGCAGAAACAAAACACAAAAAATCTTCTTCTTCAAGGACCATCGAAAATCTTCCTTTTGCAACTGCAAGATGATGAGCAAGTGTGTGACAAAATGAAATGGATTGATTTTCTTTTATATCCTTTGAATCACCTGTAAGTGGACCAAAACTCAAAAGAACAAAATAATATTATTTTATTATTTTATCTTTTTGACTTTTACCTTTATTGGTACTAAAGGTCTTTTTGCACTTGCTTTGACTCCTTAGTGGTCTAAGGGTCCTTATATTTTTGACTTTTACCTTTAGCCTTCTTCAAGTGCCCTGTGGTCAAAACAAGTGGTCAAGGTGGTCCTTCATCCCCACTCAAAGTACATCATCATAAATAGAGAGAATTACTAATGCTTTTATCTCACACTCCATGTGACACCAAGATCGGGTACTAGGTGTCTTAACCAATAGTAGCTAGGCCTTGGAGAAGATCACAAAGCCCACAGATCGAGGGTCGGCGTGCCTCACATGCCCAAACCTGGTCTACGACTTATAGTGATATCTTGGTAACAAACCAAGTGCCTCAGCCATAGGCTGCATAATTTGACCCAAGGTCAAATACTTGGTAATAGACCAAGCGCCTCCATTCTCCCGGAGAATGGCCCTCAGCCCTATGTTGAGTCCCCCAGTACTAGACTGGTTCATCTTCTGGGTAACTGACCAGGTGCCTCCATTCAAAGAATGGCCACTCAGCTCTAGGTTGAGTCCCGCAATGTTGGACTGATTCCACATCCTGGTCCTTGACCAGATGTCTCCATTCAATAGAATGGCCACTTAGCTCCATGCTAAGTCCCCCAGTGCTGGACTGGTTCCACATCTTGGTCCCTAGCCAGATGTCTCCATTCAACAGAATGGCTACTCAACTCAAGGTTGAGTCCCATAGTGCTGGACTGGTTCCACATCCTGGCCCTTGACCAGATGTCCCCATTCTCCTAAGAGAATGGCTCTCGATGCTGCTGAGGAAAAATCAACACATTGAAGCTGTAATGATTCTCTTGGCTTCAACCAAGTTCTTATTAGTAGCCTTAACCTCATCTCCCTCTAGTTTTGGAACTTCTCCATTAATCTACTGGTCCAAATCATTTTCTTCAAGGATCAAGGAGATTTTGTACTTCCATGCTCGGAAGTTATCAGCCCCTCCAAACTTGTCCGCAAACTGAGTATGGTGAGTCATCTTTTCAAATGAGAACCTCAAATGGAAATAGAAAAGATTCATATCTTACCGATTTGAGGTGTCTGACCTGGTTCCGAAGCTGGCTGACCTAGGGTTTGTAAGAGAAACCCTAATTTTCCAAACTTCGAGTTTGGGAATTCTGTTTGGACAGAAAGATGTGCCTCCTTGAGGTGAGTTTCTCAGCAGGGTCCTTTTCTGAAGATTGAGGTGGGAATCCTTCGAATCTTGATGCCCTAGTTTCTCCCGACACTAGTGACAGGGTCAAAATTGAAACTTCTTCAAATTAGAAACTGCTTCCACCAAAAGATGCGCGCTATTGAGGCGAGTTATCCTAGCCCTCTTTTCTTGATGATCCGTGGAGGAAAGACCTTGAACTAGGAAGCCCTAGTTTTTGTTGTTGCACTGTGCCTTCTTTTAGAGGGGCTTTGATACCATGTTAGTTTTTTTGAGATCTTATTAGTTTAATTAGGATCTTTATTTGAAAGAATAACAAGTACAACAATATGCATAAGATAGAACAAATATACAAGACACAAATATTCACTGGGGAAACCATAAAGGAGAAAACCCCACAAGCTTCCTCAGAATAGTACACTCACAAAGACTGTGTCATAAGATGAACAATCCCAGTAATAAGAAGTCTCCAACAACTATCTATCTCTCCTCCTTATCTCTCTCTCTCTCTCATGTGAACTTGAGTGAGTGTGAGGTGTGTATAAATGAGGGAGGGCGCCTCCCTATTTATACTAATAAAGTGACTGACCTATTACATGACTGGGGTCGGCCTTGTACCCTAACAAGGTCGACTTCTCCTAGAGAGACTCCAAAAATACATTACATGATGTTTCACTAGGGACTATTGCCCCGACTTACAATGGAGGTTGTACCTCAAGGTCTATACACAATAATGACATCCCGAAAGGAGGTAAACACATTTCCGATGGGGGGTACAACAATATACAATGCTAATATACATCAGAATATCTTCCGAAGTTACAAATACGTCAACAGTTTCTAGCTCGGTTTGGATTCTAGTCTGGTCAATATTATGTAGATTGTAGTCTCTGGTTTCATTCGAAACCTGACTGTAGCTACAAGCCTACAGAGTTAAGACTGCCTGCGGCCGCGATCCTCTGGTATGTAGCCTCCACTATCAAGAGTTGAATGCTGTGACTGCAGTTGACGTATAGGTCTGGTGGACTTGAGAGGCGTCTTTGTTGGGAAGAATTAGCAAGGAGGATGAATACGAAGCGGTGTAGTGGGAGGAAAAAGTGAATTGGAGGGCGGAGCAGGGATTTTAAAAATTTTTAACCCTGAAAAAGATAGATTGCTTCTGCTTGATCTATAAGAACCATTCTTTAGTTGAGTTCTATTTTCTATGAAAGGAAAGCAGGAAAGCAGGATTCAAAAGGAAAACATAAAAGCAGGATTCAATCAGGTCTTAATCCATAGTAGAGCAAAGGTCTCAATCCTTTGCTTCTTGTGAGGTACCTGTTCAAAATTTGCGTGAAACTACAGGAACAGAGAAACTGACTAAACCGAACCTTGTGGAACCTTTGGAAGTTGGGAACCGTAGAAATGGATTGAACCGCGTGGAATTGGAACCTGCATGGTAAGTGGTGTCAAACTGGGATGGAACTGGAACTCGAGCCGCTGCATTAGAACTTTCTTCCGCCGCATCAGAAATGTGTCTTGCCGCCATAACGCAACTCGAACACAAAGCTTTCACATGCCGAAACAATAGCGAAACAACAACGAAATGGTTTATGTTGCCAGCTTAAGATTATACCCACGAAAATTAGCGGTCAGTAAAGGACAAATTTTATCTTTTCACGCTGCCACCCAATTAAAAAAACACGATTAATCATGCATTTGTAGAGGACGCGAATTAGGTTGGATCGATGCGGAAGTAATTGCAATTAAAGGGGAAATGATCCGACTTGGATCGTTTGGGGAAAGACTCAACAGGGACTTGCGATTAATCGCGACTTGCTCCCAATTCCTGTTTCACTGGTACATACATGTGGACGTATACCCAACATGAAAAAGGGTTGGCACTATACGGACATGTCGAGCTACATCCAACATGAAAGAGGGCTGGCACTGTAGAGGTACATCCAACATGAAAAGGGATTGACATTGTATGGATGGATAGAGGTACATCTGGCATGAAAAAGGGTTGGTGTTGTATAGATATGTGGATTTACATCCAGAATGAAAAAGGGATGGCTTTGTAGAACTTCTTATGATGTATAGATTTGAGAGATGTCACAAGTCAATGGCATGAGTACCAAGATGTAGCAGCAATGATGAGATCCAGTTATGATGTCCAGTGATGATGTGCTGTGATGATTATCGCGATTGAAGAATACCTTCCTTGTTAAGAGGGAGTGTTGAAGATTGTGTAACTTCTTAAGATATTCTTATTGTACTTTTATTGTATTATTGTTATACCTCATTCGGGGGATGTTATTGATGTACTTGGTCATGTAAAAGCCTTAAAAGAATCAATGTAAACATTCTGTTGTATGTCGGGTCAATAGTATTGAAAATACATATTATATAATTATTATTTTGAGTCTCCCTAGACAAGGCGGCCCAGTAAGAGTAAGAAGTCGACCCAGTTAGGGAAAAATTGTCACACACATGATGAGTATAAATAAAGAGGGTGCACAACTCACTCAAGCAAGTGCGCAAGAGAGTGAAGAAGAAGTTATCTAGAGATAGGAAGAAGCTGCTTTTGTCTTTGGGCTTTATCTTATCTAAGTTTGGCATTGCACTTGGTGACAGAATCTATACTATAGAAGTTTCTGGGTTTTCCCCCTTGTAGTTTCCTAGAGGAAAATCGGTGTTCTTTTGTGTTGTTGTACTTGTCTTTCTTTCAATGATCCTATTGCTTATGGTTATAATGAAATAATGCTAATTGTTTGAAAATGTGATATAACCATTAAAATTCTAACAATTAGTAGAATATCTCAAACAATTTTGGTAGGAATCTGTCTTACTTTTTGCTGTTGGAATTTCCAGCTGATCACTCACACTTTAAGGTGTTGTCCGCCGATTGCACATCAATAGCAGAAATTAATTGAAAGCTGCCTCCTCACTTAGGAAAGTGGGAGAGGTGTGACCTTGGGGGCAAGCACAGAGCTAGGTACTGTCACCTACTCTTAGCTCCTCCGTTTAGGCTAACTCCTAACGAAGCCAAGGGGGGTAGTCCCTACAAAAGAGTTTTCTATGGCTCTTAAGTTGTTAAAGTGTTTAGACGGTTGCGGATGCGGATGGGTGTTTTTTAGGAGTTATTATGATTAGAAGGTGTTTTACTTATTATGAATGTGATACAAGATCAAAAAGGCAATCCACGTTGAAAATGAGAGATTAAAAGATAAATTTAAATTCTAGACATCAATTATGCATTCAGTGATAACAATTATATTAATCCATAGACAATTGATCACATAATTATGCAAAACAAAACAAGGACCAGTGCCTTATGGAGTCGATGAAACTGAAAGGCGCTGAAAGAAATAAACACAAGTCCGGAACTTAAACCGGTGAATGTTAGGTTGTGCGAGTGTTCTTGGTAAGTTTTAAGGATTTTAATGGTGATCTTGCTTAAGGTGTCTGGAAATCTTAACCGGAAATACCTTCAGTGGCTTCGTTCGAAGACATGATGAACTTGTCTGGAATCACAAGCTAGGTGTTCAATAACTTAACCAACTGTGTCCAGATTGGGTTGCCCGACGCCCACACTTGGAATTTGCCCAGTACGTGGGTATTTTATCGAGACAAGGCCGGTGTGTTGGTTATGGGGTAAAAGTTTTAATTATGTTGTTATTGCGGTCTTAGCAAGTCCATTCACCGTTCTGAGTAGTAGCCCAACTCGAAAGTCGGCAGCGCATACTAGGTGAAGGAGATCAACGAATAAACTTAATTAGAGGGAGTGTGAGTTGAAAGATTTTATTAAGTCAATTAATTAAACTCTCCGATAGAGAGCGCTCTTGACCTTGCCTAATGACAAAGGTTCAAGAGTCTAATCTAGATGCCTATTGCAAGGATATGCGAGACTAATGATGCTCTCCGATAGAGAGTGCTCTTGACTTGTGTTTCTGCAAGTTCAAGAGTCTTACTTATTGATTAACTTGATTAAACAATATGATGCACGAAAGTAAAGTGAAAATGGTTAATTAAACTTTCCGACAGAGAGCACTCTTGATCCACCTTATGGTGAGATTCAAGAGATTTCTACTTTAAGCAGTTGATTTACTTATGAAGGATACAAACTTAAAAGATGAAGTAATCAACTTATTCAATGAATCGAATGTGCTAATCTAACAATTAGTATTCTAAGAAAAATGATGCAAGTATCATAAGCAAAAGTACATCTAATCTAAGCATATAAGAAAATGAAAACAACACAAACCTCCCCAAATGGGGGAGGATGAGAGTGGGGACTTAAAAACTCCACTCAAACAAATATATTTTTATTAAGATTATACAACTTGCCTTTAGGAATTCAACCTTTGAAAGGACTTTTGAAGGAAAGCATGGAACTTTATATTATTTAACCTAATGTAAAAAAGGAGAGTGATTTACTTTTTATTCAAAACCCTTCTTTGAACTTGCAAAAAAGGGGGAAAAGAAGATGATGGAGAAGAGCAAAAGAACAAAGCAAAAGAAGGTTGAAACAAAGGAAGAAGAAGGGGAAGAAGGGAGGAAGATAAACAAGAAATTGAAGGCAAGAGAATGGAAGAATAGGGCACCGAACTAGATGACCAATGAGCTGCAAAAAATAATAAAAACGGGGCAGTGAAAGAGGAAAAAGATGGCTGTCATAAAAATGCAAAAACAGGGCAGCGAAGAAAACAATCGAAGAGCTGCAAAAATGGTAAAGACGGGGCACCGAAAGAAGATGAAGATGGCTGTCATAAACACGCAAAAATAGGGCAGCGAAGAAATGTAAGAAGAGAAGGCACACAACAAGGTGGACGGAGGCCAACAAGCAGTAAAAATGGGGCAGCGAACAGTAAGGAAGAGGATTGAAAAAACGGGGCAGCGAAAGAAGAAGAGGAGATAAGCCAAAGAAGGCAAGGAAGAAGAGGCTAGCAAGCAAGAAATCGAGAAAATCAAGGAGTAAATAAGAGAACTAGAAGAGGGAAGTTCGTAGATCCAGGTAACCAAATGTGTTTTTTAAACTTTGTCGATGGAGGGAAGGAGAAGCTTTGACTATTGTGTCTCTTTCTTGGATTGGGAAGTGCTTAGAAAGACCTGCAAAATGAAGGAGTTAGATGGAAAAAACCACTGGTTCATGAAGAAGAACTTGATCTCAAGCTTGTTCTTCACCCCTAATGATCCCTGCAAAACTATTACAAACAATATAAAATCCGAACAAGATACTCATAAACTAGATTGTTAGCCCTTCTAGAGTATATAATGAAGAATGATTGAATAATTGAAAAGGCAAGGTAAGAGAGATATCACCAAAGACAATGTGAATCCACAACTCCAATAACTCATGCATGGACCTCCAAAGTCACAACTTTATTCCAACTTCAAACAAATATTACAATAATTTTGGCAGAGTGTTCATGCCCAAAATCTCCATCCTGTAGAGAGTGCCAAGCACCTCTATTTATACAAAAAACCAAGCCCCAGAGGCTTTTAATGAACCAGAGATCAAGCCGGAGTTAAGTGAGCTTGGATTGAGCTGAAGTGAATGCTGAACTGAGGTTGGACTGCCAACACACTACCAAACTCATCATTCCAAATCAGCAAGTCATCCAACCTCCTCACCAAACTCCACCCACGCGAGCCCCATCCTCACCAAACTCCACCCACGTGAGCCCCATCCTCTTATGCGATTGTACGGAATTAATGGAGTGGGCGTTAATGGTTGGATTAATTAAAGGTTCAAACATGAGTTATTTCCCACTCAGTATAACCAAAGTATCAAATAAAACCATTCAACACGTGGGGACGGGTTCACACAACCCACTCGTACCCATGGGCTAGCGTGAGTCCCCTTTCACGTTTTGACGTCATCGCCCTTTTGAAATTATTCACATGGTGTGTGATATGATTATGGTTTGTAACTTCAATTTAATTTTCAATTTAACTTGAAAGGGGTCCACCCCACTCCCACATACACCATCTCTCCACATAAGCGTGAACCATCTCCTCACCCTCACGTCACTTTCTTATGGGATAATTCAAACTTTGATTTTTAAACCAAAGTCTAATGCTATGTCACCTTGAAGAGGATCGTAACCCACATGGCCCACATGCCCAGTCACCATTTACCATTAAAATATTCAAATTGACTTTGAATTTGACTTTTTAAATAATTTGACAAAGTGCCAAAATGTTCATTTTTTGCATTAAAATGCTACTTTGACGCTCTGTTAGCTGAATGATGACTTTCGGGATGCTTTGGCCGGCTGAAACCTAGTGAAAGTAGACCCTGGGGTAATGATGTTGCTCCTGTCTTGAAAATGAGCCCAACCATGCCAAAAACAGACTCCGGATGACACTTTTATTACATTTTGAATTTTTCCAATTAAACCATTAAAAAATGGTTTAAAAAATGGAACGATTAAATTTTCTCGGAATCCAATGAAACTCTAGGGGGACCTAGTACATGTTTATACGACTCAATCGAAATGCCTAGCATGACAAAAAACACTGACACGAAGGCTCTAATAACCTCCCAAGGCCGAAACAACAAGACAACTACCCCAGCTTTGGAGGAGCGAGTGAAAAACTCAGAGATTATTGGTCGTTTGTTCAACAGCTAATAATAACCAAGGGAAAAAACACTCTGGGCTAGTTGGCTTGATGCCCAAGTCCGGGAAGCCGAGCCTTTTATAAAAAATTAAATGCTAGGACATTTTTTACAATCTCCCCAAGGGGGTATGAACATGTATTTACAAAAAGTTTTGAATAGAGTCCCAGGAAAAGGCTGGCGGACTTTTGAATTTTGATCACGAGCAAGTGTACTTGTTCAATGCTCTGGCGGCTCACCGAAAAATCCACTAAGTGCAAAATTAGTGGATAACACAAGGCTCAAGGAGATTTGATTGCAAAACCCCATTGGCCCAAGGTTGAAAGGCACTAGTTTCTACGTCAATTTTCTACAACCAAAACCAATCAAAATTCTTAAATTTAATTGCTGTCTTAGGGTAGAAATTTTTTGAGAGAAGCCCAAAAATATTTTAGGGATTTTCTTAGTTTAAATCATAGTTACATATATCGGCGATATATCACCCATATTGCGGTATATCGCGAGTCATTCCCATTGGCGATATATTGCCACTAAAAAATCGCAACATTTATGGCATTTTGAATATATTGTGATATATTGAATGTGTCACGATATATTGGGAATATATCGCGATATTTTGGAAAATATCGCCCTGCAAAAAATATTGAATAGAATTTGGGAAATAAATCCGTGGGTTAAGTTTTTGGCAGTGTTATTAAAACCAGAGCTATTAAATTCTTAAAGTAATAAATGGTAATATTAAATTCTTAAAGTAAAAGTGACATTCTCCTTAACTTATGAAAGTTAAGGAGAATGCCACTTTTACGTAAATTTTTAACATTACCATTAATTGTTTCAGGATGTTTGAGAGTGGTTCTAACCTCATCGAACTTCATATGCAAAAAGTATAATTTTAGATCCCATTTAGAATTCAACAAACTTAATAGTTTTCAGGATTTCAAGATTGCAACAATTCCACTAGACTTTATCAAGTATGAGGGCATGGGATTGGCGTTTAATCAAGCACATCAACCGCTCTATGTACCTTGATGTTGGTGTCATTGACTGTTGAAATCTTTTACCATGACCTTAATAAAAATGTTCCTTTCACTCATTAAGCATGGGAAGTTTCATCAAAATTGTAGAGTGTTGACTAATGTCATTGGAGGATCAACTTTGAGATTCTAGGTAGAGGCAAGGGCTAGAGCCTAGAGGAGGGGGGCATAGGGTGCTATCGATGAATAGTATCCCAATATAGGCAATAATGTTTATGATATGCAGTTATGGGAGGAGATAACTCACATTGGTTTCAACCTCATCCCCATTACCTTCCACCATAGCCCGAGTAGTTGGAGCTTCCAATTTGATGCCTAACTCAACCAAAGCACCTAAAGGACCTCCCTACTGCTTCCAAAGGAAGAGTAGTGCCCCTTGCCTATAAAAGGGTGGAGGGGATTGATGATTCCTACTATTTATTATTGTACTATGTAGTATCTAGATGCCTCGAGTCATGATGATTCATCTATTGAGAGACATTTATTTTGATTATTTGATGTGATTTTCTATCATTCCATCAGGAACATATTTCAGTATTTTTAGTTTATAGTCGATATGTGATCATGATCCACCATTTGACATGTTATGCATCTTATATATTAGTTGTATTTTCATATTTATGTAGCAGTGTGTTTATTTGATGTTGTTGCTTTAGATGTTATAAAAATTGAAAAAAATGATTATTTAATATTTTTGTATTTTTTTATGCTTTACGACATTTGCCGATATTTTCTGATATTTTCGCCATTGTTGCCGATAAGTTACATTTCGGACCCTCGGCGATATATTCGCTGACACGATATATGTAACTATGGTTTAAATCTTGTTAGTTCTTAGGATTAGATTATTGGTTTAAATTTTCTATAGCTTAATTTTTATCCCTTTGCATTATTTAGATGATAAAACAACCCTAAAATATTGACTTTATAATCACTAATAAGGGATTTTCTATTGTTGGAACTTATCTTAATAGTTTTTGGGCATGTAATAATTTCTTTTCTTTAGGTTCCTAAAGTATTTCAAGTGATTTAACTCGTAAACTTAAATTTGGAAAATTATTTCTACATAATGTACAAATCTGGAAAGTATTTTGAGTTGATATCATTTCTTAGAGTTGGATTTTTCATGGTACAAATTTCTACATATGTAGTTGGGCTAAATTTGAGTTTTTTGCTTCATATATGTCATTGTTTTGTTCTCTGAAATTAACTAGGACAACATGCATTTGATTTCTGGAATTTTATTTGAGACTAGTGAGTAATCTGGGTTCAGAAAATCACATGTTCATTGGCTCAAATGACTGTTATTTAATTATGGAAATTTGCAAAATGACGAGGCCATGATATTCCAAATTTAATTATTTTCTCAAATGGTTAATAATCAAAATTTGGGACATCACAAATTCAACAATTAATGAGATTAGATGAAACACTAAGTTCAATGCAAATGTAGAAGTAAATGAAACAAAAGAGAGGAGAAACAAGAATTAAAGAAAATAGCAGTGTTGAAAAACTCTCAGAAAAATCGCCGACTTTTCAAAAAGTCGCGATTTTTCCCTTAGCCGAAAAATCGGCAAGAAAAAATCGAGACTTTTTAACTTTTCAAAAAGTCGCAACTTTTTCCAAAAAGTCGCAGAGGCTAAAAATGGCAAGTCTCGACTTTTTCTAAAAACTCCCGACTTTTTCAAAAAATCTCTATTTTTGCTAAAATGGCTAATTTTCCAAAAATTTGCCATTTTAGCCATTTTGTCGTATACTAACACCTTTCCTCTACCGTATAAATATTTCAAAACTTTGTTGTATTTGAACATCAAACCATGCAAGGATAATCTATACAAAATATGTATCCGCTTATCAAAGATCACAATAGTAATTGAATTACTTTTTTCACTATTAGGGAATTTTTTGAGCAAACATATTTTGAGTGATCATCTAACACATTGTAGGAAAAAAAGAGCAATGATTCAAGTGTTAGATGAGTTAGGGCTAAATGTGAGGCTCATGTCGGAAATTCAATTTGGGAGTGAAAAATACATCTATGATTTATCACCAATACAAAACAAGTAATACGTTTAATTGCTGACAACCAAATCAATAAAATATACCTTTCAAAAATTAGGTTTAAGTCATAAGATGGAGGGACAAATAAAAAGCATTTAGGAAAACCTTATATAAACCTAATCATTGGAGTAGGGAAAAATATGAAGTATGAATGGAAAACTCAGGAAGAGAGCATTGATATTAGATAGCTATATGCTAGTTTTCCTCGAATACATTTATATATGTGATGTTATGTTTTATTGGTTATCCACTATAATGTTTCATGATACAGTATCGACTTTGATGTATCATTTTACATTTGGCATGATTACATGATGATGGTATATATCAATGCTTTCTCCATATTTATGTTCCAATGTGTTTATCTGATGTTATTGTTGTTTCAAATGTTTAAAATTCTGAAAAAAATGAATGTATTTTGTATTTTTTAATGTTTGCCATCTTTTCCCAAATTTTCCCGATTTTTTCGCCGATGTTGCCGAGAAGTTGTATTCGAGACCCTTGCCGACTTTTTACCGAGGCCGACTTTTTCAACATTGGAAAATAGAATATGAAAATAGGAGAGTGAGGAATGGGAACTGAACTGTCAGCCTTTTGGCCTTCCCATTACCCCCCAGCTGTCCTATAACTTTTGTTAATTTGACTCTCAAAGGGATTTTTGCTGTTGGCTGGGCAAAGAGAGGAGAATGCACAAAGAGCCCTGAGCTGCATTGTAATCGGAGATGGTCAAAATAGAAGAACCAAGCAACCACTGACTGCTGTTTTTTTTATTTGGGTTTCCAGGGAAAAATCAGTGTCCATTATGTGATTGTTGTGCAGTGATAATCTCTTATATATGCTTGATATATTGGTCTGAATCAATTTTAAATGGTGCATGTGTTTTCATGGAGATTACTGTGTGTTAATGGCGGCCTGGGTATTTTAAATTGTGGGGGACTTAACTTCTGCTATGGCTCAGCACATTTACTCCATAATATTGTTTTCCTTAATAAACAGAGCACCAACAACTCTACTGTCCACCATCCAATGTATTATGAGATTGGAAATCAATGGCTGCCAGTACAAAGCTATTGCAATTCTATAGGGAGTTTCTAACTGGGTTTTCTTTGAGCTGTTAGATCGTTGGAGTCGTTTTCCCAGCATAACTGAGGTTCTTCCTTCACCAAATAGCAACAAGTTTGTTTGCTGAGTTTCTATACTTGCCTGGGCATTGTAGAGAGGCTGTATGCTGCGACTGTGGTTGCCTGAGCATTGTACAGGCTGTACATCCATTCCCAGGGTTGAGAGAAGTTCATTCTAGATTTCCCAAGTCTATACGACTATTTCCTAGGTATCTTGCTTGGGCTTGTCAATGGTGAAGGGTTGGGCAATGGTCTTGGACAACCCCACCCCCTTTGGATTGGTCAAGAAACAATTACAATCTATTAATAAGTGTTAGGACTTGAATCTTATTGATTGGGTTGTAATAAAGTTAATGGTTTTTGCTGGGTGTATTTCCTTTAGCTGTTTGTTTGACTAAGCACCTATAAGACTCAAATCTTTTTGATTGGGTGGTAATAAAGTTAATGGTTTTTGCCGGGTGCATTTCATTTATCTGTTTGTTTGACTAAGATCCTAGTGGCATCGTGTTGGCCATTTGAATTTTCCACGACATATGAGAAAAGTGCATGGGTGTCTTGTTTATTGTCCACAACGAATTGTTTATCAGGATGTTAATATAAAAAATGCTGAGTTGTCATTGATTTAAGTCAAGCGGTGACCTTGAGAAGGTTGGCATATCACTGGAACATATGTAGATGTATTTCTTGACTGTATGGAGGTTTGGTACAATGAGTGATGAGTATGCACATTGCGAACATTTGATATGGTATGGCAGCTTCTTCTCATTACATATGCAGCTTGCCTATGTAGGGTTCATTTCCCTTGTATTTTAAAACCCTGTGATAAGAGTCACATGTATGCATCTTTCTTTAATTATTAAATGGAGTTGAATGAATTAGTTAATAGCCTCTGTTGTATGCATTCCTAAATGGATTCCCATGCACTGAGATTGAGTTGAAGTTTTGATACAAGCATGAAGCTTCAAATGGGATCACTTCGAAGCCAATTAATGGCCATTGATGGGAGTTAGCAATTGCATCCAAGTTCACATAGCAGAGCTATCCGAATGGCGAAAACAAGTGTGCTTCAGTATTGAAGCTGGAACTGGCCCTGGGTTTTCATAGCTCGCAAACAAAGTAGGATAACCCAAACCTGAACATAGTGCAAGAAGCCTGAATTCATTTCGAAGTGCACAGAGAATATAGGCCTTAGAATCAATCCTGCAGATAAGAGTTCCCAGTGACAGAGTATGCAAAGTCTTGGTTTTTATTGGCCTGGTTATCTTTGGTATTGTATCTGGTTGTTGTGTGCAGGCTGCCCCAAGAACAAGGCCCTTGTTGCCATTCTGAACACTAACCTCTGTACAAGACTAGAAAATGAGACTAGAAGTAATTCTGCATGGTATCTGTGTTGGTGAAGCAAGTGGGCTATAAGCCCTTCATTTGCAGATCAAGAGAAGAGATTCTAGCATGCTAATTGTTTTCAACCCCTTGGCTGGAAAGCTGCATAGAGTAGTGTGGAGCTAGGAAGGTGTAATGAACATAAGTTCATTTCATAGGCTAGGTTATGTAGGATAGGACAATGCAATTATTGTTAAATATTAAGTGTATAGGTTGGCTATGGGTAGGCTAGTTAATATTTATCTAATGTCATGCATTTATAAACACGTATGTATTGTACCTTTTCATTCATATGATTCATCTTTTATGTTACTTACACAGGCTAGGATAATTTAATTATTAAGTGTATAGCTTGGCTATAGGTAGGTTAATTGATATTTACTGCATGTCATGCATTTATAAACTCATATGTATTGTGCGTTTTCATTCATATCATTCATCTCTTATCTTACCTGAAATATTGTTCTTTGATTTAACTGTTATTGTGCATAATCTACACTTTTGTCTCTTAGAAGTGCTATCAAAGTTTCGTTCGAAAACATTTCCTCTGTGCAAAAACATCACTTTTCAAAATCTCAAAATTTTAAGGTTTTTGGGATTAGAAGAGAAGCCTACATTGCAGGTGGAGCACATTTGTTTGCAGGTGGCTGATTTCATTAGAAGAAGGATTTTTTTGGTTTTCCCAGTTTTGAGGTTTGCTTGCAAGTCCAATTATTATGTTTGGAATTGTAGACATATCACAGAGAAAAGTAGTTGAAAACCCTAAAATGTGACACTTTTGGGATGAAACCCAAGTGCAGCCTTAAGGGACATTTCTGCCAGGTGTTACAGGTGCCAAATACGGTGAACACCTCAGGGTGTAACAGCTATTCTATTCTTGTAACATCTTCCAGTTACTGAAGTCTGGCATTTCTTGTATAGCCATGTAGAAATCTTGCTTACTTTATGAAAATTAGTGATCCCCACATTTCAAGTTTCAGTGATTGTCTAATTGAATGCTGCAAGGTATATGTTTATACTTATAGATAATTAGTTATATCTTTTAGTGTTTTTCAATGTACTTTTTTTCTTTGGTGTTCTGTGTTTTATTGGGGTATCAAGTTCTAATATCTTATCCTTGAGGGCCTCTTTAGTCATCTCTGAAACTTGATTCCCCATAACTGCCGTCCTTGAAACATGGCATATATGCCTTGATCACATGAAATACTTCAGCTTACTCTGTAGTATCCATTTGGCTTGTTCTTGCATCTTTATATTTTGTCAAGCAGTGGTCTTTTTATCTTCGCCTTGTTCCTCAATGAAAGATTTATTTCTTGCAGCATATTTACAGGAGTTTCCTTATGTTCCATTGTGAACTGTCACAGCAGTGGCATAATTTTGTGTGGGTTGTATAATGATTGAATTATAACCTTTACCTCCTTTGGTGCAAGATGGACTGTTGCAAGTTTGCGACTTCTTATATGAAATAGGGGATCATAATTTTTTCCCTTTGGTGTAGTAGCTAGCTAAGTCTGCATTTAATACTTTGAGGAAATTGAGGCATGAATGCTAAATAGTCTTCAAATCCAACTTGATGGATTATACAATTGGCATACTAAAGTATGGTATAATCCTGTGAATTCTGCATCGTTGCCTAGATCATCATAAGCAAAAATTAAAATTGTAAATCAAAAGTTCTTTTCATGTGAGTTTAGAAAATGGCGATGAGTTGCACTATTTGTTCAATCTCTTATCTTTGGATTTTAAATTGGGGTGTTACTTTGGCAGGCAGAGACAACTGTTTTAAATCAATGTACACAACTGCTCTCTCTTTCTGATGAACCTACATATGTAGCTACATACATCAACCATAGCTTTCCTCAGCATCGGCAATATCTTTGTGCTGGCGCCTGGATGCTTATGGATGGACACCCCGAGGGCATCAACAGTGCAAATCTTGTAACTTGATCAACTATTGCTTCAATTTTCCTTTGTATCTTGTTGCCAGCATGGCATTTTAGGTAGTCATTTAAGAGGCCATGGCAAAGTATTTAATTGAACCTTTGACATGCAGGGCCGAGTTTTGAAGGAACTATCCCCAGAGGAAGTTACTTCAAACATATATACCATGGTGGATGTCCTCCTCCACCATATTCAACTGCAACTACAACATGGCCATCTCTTACAGGTAATATTATATATAAAGGGGCACTCTTTTCATTGGATATCACACCAATTCTTTACTAATCTCAAGGTTCAGTAACTTTCAGTTTTTGGCATTTCTAATTGAGACGTTTGTGAATCTTGATATGATTAAAAGGTCAACGCTATCTTTCAGTTGGCAAGGCTATTTTTTTTAAAGTACACGACACTATTCAAATTGATGTTGATTATGTCTTTTTTAAACTACTATCAGGATCTACTTTTAAAGGCCAGTGCAAATTTGGCTTTCTTGATGTGGACTCATCAGCTGTTGCCATTAGATATTGTCCTTTTGGCCCTTATTGACAGAGATGACGATACTCATGCCTTGCGCCTTGTGGTATGTTATGGAACAAAGTATTGATCTGGTGAATTGCATAAATCATTTTTCTGGAATCTCTATGCTGGTTATGTGAATGTATATTAGACAAGCACCATTACATAGATATAAACTCTCAACCAAAAGTTTACAGAATTAATAGCAAAAAACCTTGGACTGAAGTCTTAATGCATCTGAATGACAATTTGAAGTGGCTTTGTTATTGATCTTTGCAATCATGAAATGTGAAAACCCTTGTATGTATTTTATCTTAATTTATGAATTTAAGATGGACACTATCCCACAATATAGTCATTTTTGTGCATGTCCTTCCCATTGTTTGTGGTTGCGTTGTATTTGCAATATGGAACTATCTTGTTTTGCCTAGAAGAAAAATTGTAGAAAATATAAGACTTGACACCCTTTGTTAAGTAATGAGAAGAGGAGGTGTGCAGGCATGCGAGAGGGGAAGAGGGAGGAAGCTGAAGCCCCCATGCACACGGAAACATCCTAATGTGTGCATGTATATATGTATTTACCTAATCTGCACAAGTTTCTGGGATGGAGGTACTGAGGGGATGATGAGATGAGCTTTGGGGATGGCTGCAAGTTCCCCACGACAGAATTAAAAATTAAAAATTCTTAAAAGATAATCCAATAACCATTCAAAGCTCTGCAATAAAACTACCTAGGAATTTTAACAATTAAGCATGATTTATCATACATGATACCTATTGACATGACACATGACATTCATGATTCCACAGATATTCAAAACTAAAAACTAAAATGATAATTTATTTAAAGAAAGCCTTGTTGTAAAAATATCCGGCTTCTCCCGATTTTTTTGATTTTTCCAGATTTTTTTCCCAAGTTTTTCTGGTTGCCTAGATTTCTGAGTTTTTCAGGTCCAAGTTTATGCTTACCAAGTTTTATTGATTATTTTGATTCTCCATGTTAATGATCCCCAACAATTTCCTGCAGGCCTCCTTCCGAAAGTAGAAGACTACCTACAGTCTCCAGTTCAACAAACTTACGAAGTACATTGACACTGCTAGCATTTATTTAGGAGGACTCTTCAAGTCTAGGTTTCCTAATGTTTGAACTTGGCAGGACTCTTCAAGTCTAGGTCTCTTAATGTTTGAACTTGGGAGGATTGCCCATGCTTGGGTCTACAATTGTACATGTGGTAGCGATGTGAAGCCTAATCATTTCTTTTTGTTTTTCAGGAGAACATGTATATGCCTTCACTCCGTACCCTTGTATGCCCAAAAGAAGATGATGTAACCGTATGTAGACCTTGAAAAAAATGGTTGCAAAGTTTTGCATAGCAACTCCTTAGAAGCATCACTATTTTCCTTATTGATCTTGGTGACATTTTTGTCCCAAGGAATATCTTGCGGGATCTGCTTGTATTCTCTGAAATATCTGGATGGAGGAAAGCTCAACTACCAACCACCACAATAGCAGCTGGTAACCCAGCAAAGCTCAACCTGGCTTGTGCCTCATCTAAACTAGAGCGTAGTACCGCACAGCGAACTCCACTTTGAAACAGTCCATTGTAACTAATTGAGCTAACCCACTGGACTTCTTGATCTTGGTGACTTGCTTCACATCTATAACAAGTTTTTTAAGGATTGACGTTCCTTGAATTTTGGGTTTTGTGCATGTGGTGTTGTTAATTCAGACTAAACAATTTTGTTGTCTCTTTTCATGGTTGATATCTTCTCCCAAAAATTAACTCTGGAGAAAATGCATAAGGGAAAGCGAATTTTATTCTGCCCACATTGATTAAACCTTCAATATGTTGAGCAAATATTAAGAAGCTGACGACAGATGAAGAATCCCTTGGTGTGAATTCTGTTTTTCAAAAATCTGGCTGTCCAGTTGAAATCTGTATTGCAAATCTTTGAATTTTCAACCCAAAATTTCCTCAAGCTTGAGAATGGCTACGATGTACATTCCAAGACGAAATTTGTCCTGCAGATGGATTCCTAGTTTGTTTGTGTGCTGTTATCACTCATGATGCATTACCTTTGTACCATGTTGAAGACCATGCGCAGTAGGTTGTGTTGTGGACAATTTTTGTCTTGATGGCCATTAGTTCCAGCTTTTGATGTCTATTTTCTCATAGAGCATTATCATTTGGAGACAGCACTACATATTTGGAGGCATGATGGCATGTGCGGCTTGTTTTCACCTTTGGAGCTTTCATGTACATAGTTTCATGCATGAGTATTCACTTGGGGGGACATCTCACATATCACTAGGCACAGTCACTTATGTG
This sequence comes from Pseudotsuga menziesii, assembly GCA_001517045.1. Classification (NCBI taxonomy): domain Eukaryota; kingdom Viridiplantae; phylum Streptophyta; class Pinopsida; order Pinales; family Pinaceae; genus Pseudotsuga; species Pseudotsuga menziesii. Next base: position 256,896 of record LPNX010686008.1, on the reverse strand, counting down.
GAGGCAGGCCACATCACCAGGTTATGTATTTGATTGAGTTCGTTGCTCCTTTGGTTTCCATTGGATATCACATTGCCACATTACATAGATTGAGAGGCTTGATTGATAGAGTGCTTGAGGAGAGGAGCTTCCTTTGACTACCATTCATGTTTATTTTGTGGAGTGCTTTGCATATTGATGACTGTTTTGACAATTAGTTGCATTCACACATGCTCTAGCAAACATTTAGAGAGGAATTCCCATCAACTACGGTGTTCCAAGGATGGCTTGGTATTGATGTTTTATAGCTTGGACATGAACTTTTGCATAGGTTAGGTATCAAACGTGTGTGAAGTTGTCCAAGTTAATCTATTTTGTAATTCACTTTAGTAATAAAGTGAAAGTCTTATATTTATAATTGAGTCTAGTAAAGTGCATTTTTAATGCATTAGTGATTTAGATTAATCTCAACCTTCGATCTCATCGAGAGATTAGGGTATTGGTAGATTAGGGTTGCAACTAAAGTATAAAGGAATGTCAAAGTAGAGGGTAAAGGAACATTCATTCTTCATGAAGACAGTTTTGTCCGAGGGCAAAAAAAAGGCCGAGGAAGAGAGAAAATAGAACAATAGTGAGGATCAATCTACAGTGATTTCATGCTATGTTACCAACAACAAGAAACATGAAACAGAACGCGGAACGAAAACAAAAGAAGAAACGAAGTCTAGAGGTTTCGCATACAAGAAACGAGGAGAGAGAAAAAACAACACCTCATGATGATCATCCCATCTAATTTGATTTTTAAGTTTATCCATCAACTATATCATCTCCATATGGAAACTGTTACGCCCCAAATTTTATGCAACATGCTCTCCAAGATATACCAGGGTGAAGGGGTCTTTTGCAATTGTAAAAGACCAAGTCTAGGCTTGTTTATTTAAAAGTGTTGGTCTAGCTGGGCTTAAGACCCATGGTTTGGTCATGGTAGGTCCTCTTGGTTTTCATTCTAAGGAGTGATGGCTTAGTGGCTTTTTTGACTGCCCCTTAGAGGGCGAAAGTCCCCCATCATTATGTGCCTTTGTGCCTTGGATTGGTGCCCAGGTGCTTCTTGGGATGGACCGCTAGGACACATGGCTTAGGGGCTCCTAGCCACACTTATGTCTTTTCTATGTAGAAGGTGATTGCGCTTATAAGGGTTGTAATACCTACCTTAGCACACCTCATTTATGCCCACTTGGACCTTCTCTTTCATGTATTACCTCTCCTCTTGGTCTACATGTGCAAATCCATGATGCCATCATCTTCTTCAAGAAGGCCCTACCTTGCTAAAGAGGACATTGAGGGATCTTCTACATCGTTGGGGTTAGTTGGGGCATGACGTCCTCCTCTGGCTCATCTCTTCACTTGAATGAAGCCAATTGCAACATATTTATCATTATTTTCAGTCTCTTGTGGTTTCGTCCCTAGCTTGTGGGTGATAGACCCCAACTTTAAGTTCTTTTATTATTTTAGTAAGGTAGGCTCTAAAAGTTAAAAAGGCAAGGAGGCCTCGTATAAATAAAGGCTCTTAGCACTCAATTGTAAAAAAGACAAGGGTTCTAATATGTACTTATTTCTCTTTCTCTTGGTGTATTGGAACATTTGAGCTTGGCACACCTCTCTTTTTCGCATACTTCTCTTGTGATGAATGGTGGGTGGAATGATGAAATCTTAGGGTTTTTCTATCTTACAAGGTTGATTTAAAGAATGGTTATTATGATTCGTGACTAAGGAGGATCTAAGATCTCTCTCGTTGTTTTCTTGGTGGATGTTGGCAAAATCTTTCTATTTTCTTGTTTAATGTTGCTTTTGCATCTTAAGCAAGGTAGATATAGTTTTATTGGCATCTTGTCAATCTTGTTTGTGGAGACTTTCCTCTTGAAGGGGCTCTACACAGTGGGGCCTTGGGATTCATTGTTTGCGGTAATTAGGGTTTGGCTACTTTGACCTATCTGGGGTTAATAGCCTTTGCCCTAATTGGTAAAACTTCAATAGCCAAATTGAGTAGGAACATTGACCTTGATCTCTTATTGCCCTAGGGTTGAGAACTATGGTCATAACCCCGTCTATTCTTCTTTTTAATTAAAATTCTGTTGTTTATATATTGTAAAAATACCAAAAATTATAATATTTGAAAAAACCTTAAAAACTTAGAAAATTTGTATCTAAAAATATATTGTGAAATTGGAAATTGTACTATGTTGGAAAAGTGTGCCCTAGGTGGTTTAATGGTGGATTTTCATGGGCACCCTTTACTATGGTTAGTTTGTGAGATATACTGCAATTTGTGTGTTCTAGGGTTTCTTTTTTGCAGATCTGTTATAAGAGATACATTGATCAATTCAACTAAGTTTGAATGCTTGAGAAGCAAGGATATAAGGCCTAGATTGACCCCTAGGGGTTTGGACATATGTTGGAAATCGTTTCAAGCAGGTCCACCATTTATTTGAGGGCTGACTAGGACATAAACTAGTTATGTTTCACACTTCTAGGTTTGATTTAAGGCTTCACTTCACTTTTTGGAAGCATGTCACCTACCCTACTATACAAGGTACACTAAATATGGTAAGGTGACATTATTTGGGTTGATTTCTATTAATTTTCTGAAGTGTTTTGATTGCTGGAACTTCATAACAACAATAACATATTGATGTTATCTTTCTTGGAATCTGTGACAAAGTGTTGTAAGTTCTTCCCCTCATTTAGTGTCATTATTGCTTCATTATTTTGACTCCATAAGGCATTGATCTTTGCTAACAGGTTTCATGGGAAAGGTGTTTGTGTGTTGTTTAAGTATTTGTAGATATCATTCACTAAATTCTAGGAACTCCCCCTTGGTCTTAGGAGTTGACCCAATGTGTGAAGACTCTAGGTTGTGGTGACATTAGGCACTACCTTCTCCCGTGCTTACCACTCGATGCGTCCTGATTCGTGACCTTGATCAAGGGTGCTATTTTGAGCAGTAACAGTTTTTGGTGCAGTTGCGAAGGAAGCCTGAAGATTGTTGCATGGCGGTTGGGGCGTGTTTCTCAGGTTAAAATTTTCATCTTCTTGGTAAGAACGCCACATTTGGTTTGTACTTTGATGAGATTGTTGTTAAGGATTAACCTTGCAAATCTTGTTTGGTGACTTTACTGAAGAAAATTACAAACAAAGAAGTACACTTCAAGACATAAGCCTCAACTATTGATGACATTGTCGGGTGTAGTGGTGAGGACATATGTCAGTTAAAAAGAAGAGCTCATATTGGTGACTCTACCATTTTGATTATGGATCGAGGTATGATTTCATGTATATTCAAGTTTGAAGAATGTGAAGTGACATGTCATTCCTTGAGAAACCATGGTTGCTCAATCGGTTTTATCCATTAGATTTCTCGAATATCCTAGGAGATCTGAATCATTTTAACAATAAGAAGTGGAATGACGTCATCCCAAGATTTAATGGGTATGAGGATTCAATTAGGTTACATATTGCATCATTTATGGAAGTTCTTTTAAAAATGGATGTGTGTAATATCCCAACTGATATTTTCTTTTCTTTATACTGCTAGGGTTTAGGTTTTTGCTTATAGGTTCAAAGTGTTTGATGTTTTATGACTTTATTCATTAATTTGCATGTAATGGCAAGATAACACACAAACCCCAAAATGACAAAAGCTTGGATTTACAATGAAATGAACTGCAAAGACATACCAATATTAAAAGATCGAGTGTTTGAACAATTTGGAAGAAGCATGCATGCCATGCAACAAGAGCCGAGGTAAAACATGTTGCTTCTTCAAGGATAGACGCCCATGCAAAGAAATACGCCCTCCCTTTGGTGATGATCTTCTGCAGTTGATTCAACACTTGGATTGGAGTGCCGAGACTTCCCAGGTAATGTAATATGGTTCCTATGAAGAGAATGGCGTGCACATGTAGATCTCCTGAGGTCTCTAGGTCTTGTTGTGAATTAATTTCTTTAAATAGAGTGCGTCCTTGTTCCTCACAAATTTGCTTGTATCTTTCTAGAATATGCAAGAGATGGCTTGAGGGTCACCTGGTATAGTAATATGGTTCTTCCGATGAGAATGGGGGTGACATGTAGAAGGAATAAGGTCTCTGTGGATCAACACGAATTTCCCTCAATGTCTCCGACGTGCCCCTAGTAGTAAACACGTGACCCCTTTGATAGTTGCTCCTCTGTATGCTAGATCTTTGATGAACACTGAATACCTTTAAGTGCTCATGATAGATCTGAGTGACATATCCGAAAAGTGATTAGGGAAGATAAATTTCACTGCCAAAAATACTTGTTAGTTGAAGACTCACGCCCCCAACCCCATCTTGCTCACCGAGCTCTTGAAACCAATTCATAACACTAGGTTTTGCATGACTTGACTTTGCATTCATGCAACCCAATTGCTCGTTGGTGCATGCAAGATGAATTAAGGCCTGTATGCTTGTTGATATCTGCTCTGATGGCCTTCTTTATTCTACTTATGACATAATAACACTGAAGTGATGTTCTTTTCTACTCTCGGTACTATTAGTCCTCAGTCAATTTCCTTTTTCATTAATACTTGCTCGAACTCATGGGAATTAAATAGGTTAACGGGGGTTTTTAGGTGCTTAGTTGGAAGAGGACATTACAATGTGGTCCATGAGGATGTCAAAATGAAAATGTTCTTGATGTCTCTTTTGAGCAAAAATAAGGATGTGAAGGAATGGTTTAAGAAGCTTTTAGATAAGAGGATATCTTCACTTGAAAATTTTCTCAAGGTATTTTGCAAGAAATGCGATCTTGATCTTGATGAAGTGGAATGACATCATCCCATTATTTAATCATTTTAACAATAAGAAGTGTAATGACATCATCCAAAGATTGTATGGATACGGGGATTCAATTAGGTTGCATAATGCACCGTTCATGGAAATTCTTTCAAAAATGGATGTGATCCATCAGAATGTCAAAATGAAGATGTTCTTGATGTCTCTTTTGAGCAAAAACTATGGTTGTGAAGGAATGGTTTAAGCAGCTTCCATATAAGAGGATATCTTGACTTGAAATTTTTTTGAAGGTATTTTGCAAGAAATGGGATTTTGATCTTAATGAAGGATTTGTGGAAAACATAGTTTTTCCTTCAGAGGAAGAGGAACATGTCCAAGAGGAGATCTTGGGGGATTTTCATCCATTGGTTGTTGCAGACTTGGAAGAACATGAAATAGATCTTTCAAAGAGATCCATGAAGAATATTGTTAGGATGAAATCCTCAAAGATAATAAAGATGATGAAGGGACTCTCTTTGAAGAGCCATTGTCAATTGAAGAAGATGTCATTTGTGAGGATGTCAATGACATGGTTGATGGAGGAATGGTTGATGCCTCTCCTTGTCCTCTTCGTGCGGGTGAGGGTTTGATGCACCCTCCTTTCTCTTTTTCCTTTGAAGACATCTTTTTTTGAAGATGATAGGTTTGAGGATCTCTTTGCTACTAAAGATGATTTCTATGGGTATGACAATGTTTGTTTTCCTCACGATGGTTGTGAGATGGATATGGATTATTGGAAATTTGTTGGAGAACCCATATATGACTCTTCCAATGAGGGAAGTGTAAATTTTGAAGACCTTGGAAAAGTTGAAAACTGATTTTTGATAAGTATCCTTATAAATTGGTTCAGCTACGCTTGTTCACTATTGATGATGATAGGGTTGCATATGGAAGATTCTATTGTAGATCTTGAATGACCAGGTTTACCCTCTCCAGGGGTGGATCTTAGTCATCATTTTCATCCATGTTTCTTAGGAATTGATGCATGTTTTGGTCAAAGTGTGCCCTATCCTAGGGAAAATTTGAACCCTTTTTTCTAGCTATGTTCTCATCCCTCTTGCGCATTGAGAATGTACCCTTCGAAAGGGTTTTTCAGCCTTGTCATACAGATTTGTCAGGGGTCTTGACAAATGGAAATGGTCATGTGCTGTAGGGTTTTGAAGTAGCTTCATGGCAGCCATCCTTGGACTCTCATCTTAGAGAATTGGTTCACGGGTTCCTTGTGTTGATTAAGTTGTCATTGATGCCAACGGTGTCTGGTCATTGATGGCAACTGTTGAGTCCTTGGTGCCCTTTGTGGAGCCCCTGATGGTTAGTGTTTAGTTTGTGGTTGTTTGTGTCAGAGGAGCCCTTTTGACCTTGTCCAAGCCCAAGCTTGAAGCCCTTGGAGGCCTTGGAACAATGACAAAACCCCTGGTTACCCATTGACTTGGTCAAGTGCCCCTGAGTTGTATCTTCGTGCCATTTCAAGCTTGCTGGTTTTTGACTGAATTTTTGCAATTTTCTGCTATTTTCTAGTTCTGGAAATTAGCCTAAAATATTTAAAAAATCTTTAAAATTTTAATTCTAAAAAATTTCAAGTCATTTCATTGAAAAACTCGCATTTTGCATGATAGAAGGCAAGCTTTTCCTCTCATTTCCAAGGTCTGATTTTTGGTCTTGTTTTTCTGTTTTGGGCTTTTATTTATCTCATTACGCACTTGTCATCTCATTCACTTTCATCTTTCCGAGTCATAAGTTAAAATTTGGTTTCTTAACACTCTTACTAGCTGCTGTTTAGAGCTCTTACTTACAGGTGAACGAAGAGCAAAATCAAGCAAAGAAAGAGCAAGCAAAGCTAAATCCAAAAGATTTAGAGCTAAAACGAAGAACCATACCAAGAAGAGGATCCAAACTCAAAAAATCATACTCCTTTGTACAAGTCATAATAAGGCTTCAAGTTCTCTTGATTAGTCACTTTCTTCATTTTCAAAGGTCTAAATTCCCTCATCTTGTAAAGAATTAATGAAATAAGGCTAAGTGGGACAAGGCCTCCCATTTTTGTGTTTCTTCCCCATTTGGGGAAGAGTGTCTTGTGTGATTAGCTTAGATGTGCTTCAAGTACCTAGATTAGTTTCATTTTTGCTTAGAACACTAATTGCTAGATTAGTTTCTACTTTATTTGAGCTATCATTTGGTTTCTTTGCTTACAATCTGATTGTCTTTAAAAAGAACCAAGACTCTTGAACTTGTCATAAGACAAGTCAAGAGCACTCTCTGTCGGAGAGCATAAGTTTTGCATTTTTATTGTATCTTAGCATATAGATTAGTTAAAAGTCTCTTGAACCTCTGTCAGAAGACAAGTCGAGAGCACTCTTTGTCTGAGAGGTTCACCTGTGTGCTCTAATTAAATTTCACAACTCATCTCTCCCTTTTAATAAAATTCGAATTTATCTCGTTGTTTCCTTGTCGGAGTATGCTCTGACCAACCTAAAAATCGGAGTACTCAGAAACGACATTGGACTGTTAATCTTACAAGATTCAACATAATAAAACTTTCAACCCCATAACCAACGCATCGACGTTATCTCGGTAAATACTCAGGTAGTGGGCAAATTCCAAGTGTGGGTGTCGGGCAACCCAATCTGGACACTCGCTGGTTAAATTCTCTGAACACCTAGCTTGTGATTCTTGACAGGTCCGTCATGTCTTTGAACGGAGCCACTGAAAGTATTTCCGGTTAGGTTTCCTAGACACCTAAAACAAGATTACATTAAATTTACAATAAAATAAACCAAGAACAATTGCAAAACGATCTCACAAACGTTACCACTTTGACCTCTTGTATCAAGCAACCCAAGCACTTAAGACTATCTTTGACTCCATAAGGCACCGGTCCTTGTCATCAATTTTCATTTGCTTTTTATATATCTGGAGCATTCATAATATCATGGTTGTCTTGCTTTAAACTATCAACTGGTTGTTTCCTCAATCTTGTGATTATTTTATTTCATCATTCAAAAACTCCTAAAAAACACCCATCCACATCACTCAACACAAAAAACACTTAAAAACATAAGAGCTATAGAAAACTCTTTGTTAGGGACTACCTCCCTTGGCTTTGTTAGGAGTTAGCCTAAACAGAGGAGCTGGGATTCAGGTGATAGTACCTGGCTCATTGCTTGCCCCCAAGGCCACACGTTCCCCACTTCTAGTGAGGGAACAACTTTCGAAAGATTTCTGCTGTTGGTGTGCATCCCGGTGGACAACATCTTTGGCAACGTTGCCAGAGACAAATCTTTTTGTTCCTGGACGGCCTTAGTTTTTTCTAGTTTTCTACCTAATAGATTTTTTAGTTTAATCAACTCTCTGATATTAGATTTTTGAAATCCATCAGGCGACTCCACTGTCTTTAAATTTACCAAGGTATTCAACAAGAAGAAACTATGAAGGTTTACTTAGTTTCATCCCTGAACCTGAAAAAGGTTTATAGGAGGAGATTAAATAAGGTTGCTTCTTGTAGGATCCTTGAAGATCTTGGATCTCAATCATTGTCGGACATCCATAGTTTGTTTTTAGAAAATAATTTTGAAGAAAACAGTAACACTTGTATTTCCGACATAATGGGTGAGTACTTTACTCAACTTGATTTTTCTCAGATAGCAGGTCAACCCCATCGTCTTCCAAAAAAATGCTGTCGAGAAACTCCCAATGTATACCGACACTGATGCCACAACATCCGCCATGCATCTCAGAAGTTTTTCCAGATGCATAAATGCCTATGTCAATGATCCTGCAAACCAGCATGATGATGTCTATATGAAACTTTTCGCTCTTTCCTTGGATGGAAGGGCTGGTGATTGGTACAACAATTTACCAGACAATGCTTTTGCTACACTAGAGCTTTCAAGACTGCTTTCACTAACAAGTTTGGTGAAAAGAAGGAACCTAGGCATCGACTGGCTTCTTTAACAAACATAAATAAGAAGGAGAATGAGACTATGGATGAGTTCAATCAAAGATTCATAGAATTATCCAATGCCATTCCAACCACTTATAAACCACCTGCACCAACCATCCTGGTTTATTACATTGAAGCACTTAGTGGCAAGATGCAATATCAGATAAGAGACAAGGAACCCACTACTTTGCTTCAAGCTCAAGAGATGGATGTTGAAATCGACTTAAACATGCAATTATCAGGTGAGTCCAACCTCCATGGTTACTCAAGATCTTCAACATCTTTAGAGATTAATGAACCCAAAGATAAAGATCCTTTATCAGCTATGAAGGATGCTTATGAAAAACAGATGTTGGAAATAAAAAAGGAAATGAAGAAAAACTTGGAAGAAGCTGAACAAAAACACCTGGCACAATTAAAGGAAATATAGAATAGGGTAATAAGTATGGAAAGAGCGCAGTCACAGCCTGCCCCAAGAACATTCCTTCCAAAAACTAATTGGCAAAGAAAAGCACCCAACCATGAACAGAGGCCTCCTCATCAATTAGAGGCTGCTAACATGGTTGAACCTTACAGGCCATTTTGTAGGGCATGTAAAGACTTTCATGAGGAATCTTCTTGCTATTATGCATGCTATGTTCAGGAGCATGGTTTTCCAGAGGGTGGTGGTCCTAAAGCATCATCAAGCAAGCCTGAGTATATAAACCTTGTAGGTGACATGCATAATATTTCCAGAGAAAGTTGGAGAGAGGCAAAACAATATTCAAGAGAGCCTGATTACATTAACACAGTTGGGTAGCTCCATCCTGTCACCACAGTACCCTAGAGCCAAATGAGAGAGTACAGTCAAGAGCATGATGCAAGTGATGAAGAGTCCCTTACACCTGACATGGATGATGACTATGAGACTTTAATTAAAAATCCAATCTTAGAAGTTTTGTGTGATGAGAATCCTCCATGCTCTCCACCTGATGACAAAAATTTGGAAAGTTGGGTCCCTTGTGATATCTTTGAAACCCAACTTTTTGAAGAAGATTGTTTTGAGCAAAATGTGGAGTGTAGGCAGGGACTTGATACCAGTGATGAGGCATCACTCATATCTGACATAGATGGCAATGGTGACTATTGGACTTTTATTGAAAATCCAACCTATGATACTTTTGAAAATATTTTTGAGAATCTCATCTATGATGTGTCCAACGAGGGGAGTTTTTATTCTGAAACTTATGAAAGTTGTAAAGAAGAGCAGTCAGAGTTTTCCTATGATCAATCAAAGTTGTATTTGAGTATCTATAATGAGGACTTGGAGAAGCAGTACAATGAAGTGTCTGATATGATGCAACTAACAGAAGATCTTTTTCAGCCATTGTCTTCACATATAGATGTTCCTTATGATTTGGAGCAGTTTTCGGCTTACACACAGAGTTATCAGCAGATAAGCCCTTTTGATGAGTATGATGATCTACCTCATCATACAAATTTTTACATCAGTCCTATCCAATCTTTATGGAAGAATCCTGCAAGAGCACCTACCAGTTTGGGAAGAAGTTCTACGACATTATTCATGGCTATGATTCCCCATCAAGCCTGCCCATTATGGATCATCATGCAAGTTTGCATTTTCTGAATAAAATATTCTTGTTTTGGTTGGTAACCAAAGACAAGGAAAAACCTTTTTACATTAATAAAATGCTTAGGTGGCTACATTGGATTTATGATTATGCCTAACCTTTTTATATTACGCTTAGAGTAGGAAAATAGGCTCCTCAAAGAGAACATTGACTTTTAGCATTTTCTTTTTGTACTTAGGAATTAATAAAATTTTAGTTAAGTTTTGTCATTTCTTTGATTAAAACAACTTTTGGATCATTGGCTCTTTTTCATAAAACTTGTCCTACTGAGGTTTTCTTGTCAAGTTGAGATGTTTTTACAGGATATAGAAACCAGAGATTTTGGTGTTCTCATATGCTCTCCTTGCATAAGAGATTAGATCGAGCACACGTCCCGCAGTTGGAGCCAAATGTTATCAACTATTTTTTACCATAGTTGAACCTCCTGTTGAGCCGGCATTTGATGAACATGGTCAATGTTCATGTTCAGTGCAACAGAAGTTCAGAATGTTTTTCCTAGCATATTTGGCTAGTCATTTTTATATTTATGTTGAAATGACCATGCCCCATGGTGTTTTTGTAATAAAGTGTGCTAGTAGGGGTTTTGAGTGGCTCGGTCCCCTAAGACGTAAAATTTCAACTAAGGTATTCCATGGAGTTTTTTCCTTGTCAATTATGCTTTGCCTATAGTTGAGTATAATCGATGAGGTTTTCTCCCGCCTCTTCCAAAGCTGGAATGCCCGATTTTGAATTTTAGGCCTTGGGGGGTTATTAGAGTCCAACTAGTAAATATGAACCTACTAGACACTATTGGTATGTTCTATGGTCATTTCCTAAGCCCCGAGATACATTAAAACAATGTCTGAAATTGTTTTTTCCGAATGCGTGATGATTTTTTATGAACAGAGGCCTCCTCATCAATTAGAGGCTGCTAACATTGTTGAACCTTACACGCCATTTTGTAGGGCATGTAAAGACTTTCATGAGGAATCTTCTTGCTATTATGCATGCTATGTTTAGGGGCATGGTTTTCCAGAGGGTGGTGGTCCTAAAGCATCATCAAGCGAGCCTGAGTATATAAACCATGTAGGTGACATGCATAATATTTCCAGAGAAAGTTGAAGAGAGGCAAAACAATATTCAAGAGAGCCTGATTATATTAACACAGTTGGGCAGCTCCATCCTGTCACCACAGAACCCTGGAGCCAAACGAGAGAGTACAGTCAAGAGCATGGTACGAGTGATGAAGAGTCCCTTACACCTGACATGGATGATGACTACGAGCCTTTAATTAAAACTCCAATCTTAGAAGTTTTGTGTGATGAATCCTCCATGCTCTCCACCTGATGACATAAATTTGGAAAGTTGGGTCCCCTGTGATATCTTTGAAACCGAGCTTTTTGAAGAAGATTGTTTTGAGCAAAATGAGGAGTGTAGCCAGGGACTTGATACCAGTGATGAGGCATCTCTCATATCTGACATAGATGGCGATGATGACTATTGGACTTTTATTGAAAATCCAACCTATGATACTTTTGAAAATATTTTTGAGAATCTCATCTATGATGTGTCCAGCGAGGGGAGTTTTTATTCTGAAACTTATGAAAGTTGTAAAGAAGAGCAGTCAGAGTTTTCCTATAATCAGTCAAAGTTGTATTTGAGTATCTATAATAAGGACTTGGAGAAGTAGTACAGTGAAGTGTTCGATATGATGCAACTAACAAAAGATCTTTTTCAGCCATCGTCTTCACATATAGATGTTCCGTATGATTTGGAGCAGTTTTGGGCTTACAAACAGAGTTATCAGTAGATAAGCCCTTTTGATGAGTATGATGATCTGCCTCATCATACAAATTTTTACATCAGTCTTATCCAATCTTGGATGGAAGAATCCTGCAAGAGCACCTACCCGTTTGGGAAGAAGTTCGACAACATTATTCATGCCTATGATTCCCCATCTAGCCCGCCCATTTTGGATCATCATGCAGGTTTGCATTTTCTGAATAAAATATTCTTGTTTTGGCTGGTAACCAAAGATAAGGAAAAACCTTTTTACATTAATAAAATGCTTAGGTGGCTACATTGGATTTATGATTACACCTAACCTTTTTATATCATGCTTAGAGTAGGAAAATAGGCTCCTCAAAGAGAACATTTACTTTTATCATTTTCTTTTTTGTACTTAAGAATAAATAAAACTTTAGTTAAGTTTTGTCATTTCTTTTAATAAAACAACTTTTGGATCATTGGCTCTTTTTCATAAAACTTGTGCTACTGAGGTTTTCTTGTCAAGTTGAGATGTTTTTACAGGATATAGAAACCGGAGATTCTGGTGTTCTCGTATGCTCTCCTTGCATAAGAGATTAGATCGAGCACACATCCCGCAGTTGGAGCCGGATGTTATCAACTATTTTGTACCATAGTTGAACCTCCTGTTGAGTTGCCATTTGATGAACATGGTCAATGTTCATGTTTAGTGTAGTAGAAGTTCCGAATGTTTTGCCTAGCCAATTTTGGCTAGTCATTTTTATTTTTATGTTGAAATGACCATGCCCCATGGGGCTTTTGTAATAAAGTGTGCTAGTAGGGGTTTTCAGTGGCTCGGTCCCCTAAGACGTAAAATTTCAACTAAGGTATTCCAGGGAATTTTTTCATTGTCAATTATGCTTTGCCTATAGCCGAGTATAATCGATGAGGTTTTCTTTCGCTTCCTCCAAAGCTGGAATGCCCGATTTTGAATTTTGGGCCTTGGGGGTTATTAGATTCCAAGTAGTAAATATGAACCTACTAGACACTATTGGTATGTTCTATGGTCATTTTCTAAGCCCTGGGATACATTAAAAGAATGTTCGAAATTTTTTTTCTCGAACGCGTGTGATTTTTATTTTTTGACTATAGAGAATTCATTAAATCTTTCAATTAATTAAACCATTTTGACCATGAATTAATTGAAAAATTTCAATTTGTAATAATTAAGTGGTCCGAGGGGTGTTTTTGGCAAATAAACACTTATTTTCTAAGCCAAAACATTCATTTAGCCCCTAGACACACTTATCTTAAGTTTCGGACTATTATTTGGCCTTATAATTAATATTTTCTCAAAAAACCAAAAAATGAGAAATATTAATTAAAATAATAAAAAATAATAAATTGGAGAAAATCAAAATATCTCAAAAAAATGCCAAATTGAATAAAATAAAGAGCTAATTAGCTCAACACGGAGCATTTATGAAGATTCCAATCAACATAGGTCAGTTCTATATCAAGTATCGGAGTGTAGTAGTTGCAATAAAATTTTTTCCCTCTTTGGTCAAATTTGTTTTTGGTTGAAGTGTGGGTTATCTATTGGCTGGGTGATCATTACGAGGGAGGATGAGCCACCTCACCCCCCCTCGTTACTCCAGAATTCAGTTATAGCTCAGTTACAACTTAGTTCAACTTCGAATCAATTGCCAGAGCTTCATTCAATGAAGGAAATCACCGTAGTTTGCTCCGGTGTTACTCTTAGTCCGGATTTAGGGCTTTGAGCCCTATCTTTCTTTTATTTTTGTATATATAGAGGTGCTTTGCCCTAGCCTTGTGATCATGCATATGAAGCCCATAAGGTGTTGCAAACTAGCGGTGAGGTCTTTGTACCCTTCTTTTGGGGTGTTGGTACTCTTATGGTAATGAAGATATATAGTAGAACCATTTGATATGTTTTTAATGATATGGAGACCTTGAACATGATGATGTTGAAGCCGTTGAAGTCCTTGAATCCATCTTGTATAATAATGATGATATTCTTGAAAAAGTCTTTGTTCCTACTTGATTGGTGGTGTTGGGGTCCTTGATACCCTTGATATGTTGGGTATATGGTGGAGCCCTCTTCATTATTAATATGAAGTACTCGTCAAGCTATTTTTGTTTCTATGTGGAGCATCTTCTAACTCCTTACGGTTGAAAATATATGAATTTTTGAAGTTGGTGTACCCCACCTTTTTGGGTGAGCCGACCAAACAAAAGGGAATTTAATTATGTGTAATTTTGAATTGCATGTCGGCCCAAGGTAATAAATTTTCTCCACAACCTATATAAATAGAATATCAAACATTTCATTTGTTCATTATCAATTCTCTCAGGAATTTCGCAATTCTTGGAGAAACGTGCGAAATTTTGTGACAGAGAAATTTTTGGGCATCTTCACTAAAATTGGCATAACTTTCTCATATGGAATCATAATTACAAAATTCTTGGCTTGTTGGAAAGCTTGTTACGAGGGCTATGTGATGACATGATATAGAGTTTCTTTTGGTTTGTCTACTGTTTCTTCATCTTATGATCTTCAAAAAGGTATGGCTTATGGTTCTGGGTTTCTCTTGTAATGGCACATGTCTCTCATGGATAGACTTCATCTTTGATCTTAGTATGTGAGCCTATATATTGGTATATATCTTTGAAGTCTTTGAATATGTTATAGAGGCTATGGTGATGGTTATCCTGGATATATCTTGTTGTAATCTTGATATAGATCTTCATGATTATCTTGGATATTGTTAGCATAGATTTTGGTGTTTATCTTAACTGTTGTATAGTGTAGTATTGAATGAGAAGTTGACATGTAAGTAATAGATCTTGTGAGTGATTTCTTTGATCAACCTAACTGTTTTCTTTGAGAACTAGTTTGACAAGTGTTGATCATTTTGTCTTTGACCTAAATGGAGTTGGATTGTTATTGATTGTTAATGACAACCTTTGACAATGTTGTAACAATGTTGTAAGTGACTATTTGCTTGATTTGTTGACTTGATTTGAGTGGAGTGAAAAATCCTTTTGTGTCTAAGAGTTTAGGAGATTGATTTAGTTTGACATAGTTGGTTAAGTCTTTTATCTTCTTAGCTGAGGTTATTTGGTTGAGGCATATCATGTTTAACTGTCAAGTATTCCTTGACTGTGATTGAGGTTGGTTGTGGTGTCATTGGGTTGAGTGTGATTGGATACAGCTTGGTTGACAGTATGTGAAGTCTCTAGGGGTCTCAAACGTGTCTCTTGATGAACTAGGCCAAGTAAGAAGGGTTAGTTAACTGTCAGAGCACTTGATTAGATTAACACAAGTATATGATTGATTTGGAACAGGTACACAAGCATCTTGGTACCGGTTGGTTTAGTTGAGCAAGATTGGCACAGTTTGCCTTATGTGCAGTTGGTTTGACTCAGATTGGTTGAGTCACATGAGCAGTTGGTTTGACCCAGGTGGACTGAGTTTAGTGTGCAGACTCAGATTGAATGAGTCAGTTGATGTGAGCAACAGATTGACTGGTACAACTTGATTGGACAGGTTGATTGTACAGGTTGATGAGTAGTGTAATACAGTGGACAGTGATTAGTTGATGGGTAGTGATCAAATGATGAGCAGTGGTTAGTAGTGGCAGTGGTTGTGCAGTGTGGTACAAATTGTGCAGTGCAGTACATGTGTTGATTAGCAGGTCCGCAGGATTAGTGCGGTCGTGGTTCAACAGTTTCTATCTTCATATCAGGGTGGCCGGATGGGACAAGGAAAGGGGCTTGTAGCCTCCCCCCGGTTGTAGCCGAAGAACTAGGGAGTTGTAGCTTCCTTTAGGTTGTTGCCTGTAAATAAGGGGGTTGTAACCTCCTTCTAGTTGTAGTTGGAGAACTGAAGTCATTCTAATAAGGGGGTTGTTTCCTACTTCCGGTTATTTTTGGAAAACTATTATAAACACTTCCATGGTTTTCCCCCCAGGACTTGGGTGTCCACGTAAAATCTTGTGTTCTGTGTTTCATGCTATGATTCTGATGTGATGATGATATGATGATAATAATGCTGCTGATGATATAATGATAATGTGATAATGCATACTATTGAATAAGTTGTTGATTGTTAATAAAAGTGAAAAAGTAATAGAAGCCGTGCACACTAATTCACCCCCCCCTTCTCAGCGTAATTGGAGTGTCCAACACCTTGTTGGTTTTGAGGGTCATTTGGGGAAACAACCAGAGACCAGTGAGCAGGCTTACGATGATGGTACTTTGTAGTTGAGTCCTATCTAGGCTTGGATAGAGGGGGATTGTAAGAGAGGCCCTTCTTCTTGGCAGGAATTTATAGGCATCCAGGTTCGTGATCTTTTCCATTGTTCTAGCCCTATTTTGATGAAGGTAATGTTATCTACTCAGTTCATCATTGATGTGATTTTGAATTGGACTATTGATAAAGACAAAGGAAGAAGCCCTAGTATGGATGATATGCTAAGGTGGCCTCACTGGTGGTTTGATTTCACTTAACTTTTTTTTTACCATGCGTAGAGTAGGTACATAGGTGGCATAGTAGATTTAGTTTCATTTGATTTTTAGCATTTACTCTTACCCCTGCATTGCACTTGTTGTTTATTGCATTTTATTTTGATTTCAATAAGGCAGGATGGAAGTGTCTTCCTTTGATATATTTGACATAGTTGTTGTTAGATTTGTGTGCGTGTGTACAGGTTCTAGGAGATTCTAGAGGGTTCTCATACACTCCCAAGAAGAGTGCATTTCTCATAGTTGGAGCCAGCTGTTATGCCCCAAATAGTCTAAATCGTGCTCTCCAAGATATACTAGAGTAAAGGGGTCTTCTGCCATTGTAAAAGGACAAGTCTGGGCCTCTTTATGTGAAAGTATTGGTCTAGTTGGGCTCAAGATCAATGGTTTGGTCGTGGAAGGTTCTCTTGGTTTTCATTCTAAGGAGTTTTGGCTTAGTGGCTTTGTTGACTGCCCCTTGATGGTAAAAAGTCCCCCATCACATTGGGCCTTTGTGCCTTGGGTTGGTGACACTTTCTTGGGATGGACCCACTAGGACACATGGCTTAGGGGCTTCTAGCCACACTTATGTTTTTGCTATGTAGAAGTTGATTGTGCTTGTAAGGGTTGTCATACCCGCCTTAGTACACCTCATCTAATCCCATTTGGACCTTCTCTTTCATGTACTTCCCCCTCTTGGTTTACATGTGCAAGATCCATGATGACATTATCTTCGTGAAGAATCCCTTACCTTGCTAAAAGAGAGGACATTGAGGGATCTTCTACATTGTTGGGGTTAGTTTGGGAATGACACCCTCCTCCAACTCATCTCTCCACTTGAATGAAGCTAATTGCATCATTTTATCATTATTTTTAGTCTTTTCTGCTTTAGTCATTAGCTTGTGGGTGACAAACCCTAATTAATAGTTATTTTATCTTTTTAGTAAGGCAGGCTCTAGAAGTTAAAAAGACTAGGAGGCCTCATACATATAAAGGCTCCTAGCACTCATTTGTAAAAAAGACAAGGGTTGTAATATGTACTTATTTTTTTTCTCTTGGTATATTGGAGCATTTTGCTAGGTGCAGCTATCTTTTTGGCATACTTTTATTGTCATGAATAGTGGAATGACGAAAGTTTAGGGGTTTGCTATCTTAAAAGGTTGATTCAAAGAATGGTTGTTATAATTCGTCACTATTGAGGATCTAACCCACTCTCTTGCTCTTTCCTTGGTGGATGTTGCTAAGATCTTTCCATTTTCTTGTTTAATGTTGCTTTTGCACCTTAAACAAGGTAGATTAGGGTTTTATTGGTCTTGTCAATCTTGTTTGAAGTGACTTTCCACAGTGGGGTCTTGGGATTCATGTTTTCCCTAATTAGAGTTTGGCCACTTTGAACTATCTAGGGTTACTAGCCTTTGCCCTAATTGGTAAATCTTGAGTAGCCAAATTGAGTAGGGACATTGACCTTGATCTTTTATTGCGGTAGGGTTGAGGACTAAGGTCATAACCCTTTTGATTCACTTTTTTGATCAAAATTCTGTTATATCTTGTAAAAGTACCAAAAAATATATTTGAAAAAACCCTAAAAACTTAGAAAAATTGTATCTAAAAAGTATCGTGAAATTGGAAATTATGCTCCATTTGAAAAGTGCAGCCTAGGGTTTTTTATGGTTGATTTTCAGGGGTGCCCCTTTCTTGTTGCTAGTTTGTGAGATATGCCTTGATATATGTTCTAGGGTTTCTTTTTTGCATATTTGTTATAATAGGCACAAGAGGTACATTGATCATTTCAATTGATTTGAAGGCCTGAAAATCAAGGACATACGACCTAGATTGACCCCTGGGGGATTGGATAGCTGGTGGAAAACGTTTAAAGTGGGTCCACCATCCATTGAGGGCTGATTAGGACATAAACCAGGTCTGGTTTCACACTTTCAGATATAATTTAAGGCTTCCATTCACCCTTTTGAAGCATGCCACATACCCTACTATACAAGGCACACTATATATGGTAAGGTGGCATTATTTGGGTTTATTTCTATCAATTTTTTAAAGTGTTTTAATTGCTGCAACTTCATAACAACAGTAATATATTAATGTTATCTTCCTTGGAATCCATGAGAAAGTGTTATAACTTATAACTCCTTCCTCTCACCGAATGTTATTATTGCCTCATTATTTTGACTCCAGAAGGCATTGATCTTTGCTGAGAGGTTTCTTGGGAAAGGTGTTTTTGTTAAGTAATTGCAGATATCATTCACCAAATTCTAGGGACTCACCCCTTGGTCTTAGGACTTGTGTTAAAGTGTTATGAAGTTAGGCTATGGTGACATTGGGCACTAGCTTCTCCTGTTGTTACCACTTGTTGCGCCGTGGTTCGTGACATTGATCAAGGGTGCTATTTTAAGTGGTAATAGAAACAATGGATATTCATTCCATCATATATCTAAGTCTTCCCTAAAAATTCTTCATTTTCATATGATTAATATTCATATTTTATTTAAGAGTTCCAAATCTTAAATGAATTTGAATTTGTTATAATTAATTATCTTCTAGGCTTTATGAAGTTTAGTGCAAAACCTCCCTATGAATATGTTTTGACTTGTGCAACAAACTATTTTATCTCAAATGCAACAACTTTAGAACCTTCAAAATACTTGAGATATAAGTCCCATGATTCTTGTTAGTTTTGGAATTTGGAAAAATTCATAAAAATAATTAAATTAACCATTATATATATATATATATATATATATATATATATATATATATATATATATTATCAAATTTGAGAAGTCCCCCACTCTAATTTTAGTTCTCTATTTTGCATATTACTATTGTCACATATATAGTAGCTGGGCAGTTCTGAGCAGTTTTGAGCCAGTCCTTTACTTTGAGATCAATAGACGACGAGCTTCTAGTTGATGATCACTCTTATTCAGTGGATCCAGAGCATCGAGATGATTAGTTTCATGCCATGACTGAGCCTCATGACCCCATATTTGATGACTGAGTTAGCCATTTTCATGTCCTAGAACAGAGATTATGACAGTGTCCATGATATACAACAACAATGTCTAGTGCCTTCGGGTTTTTCGGATTGGATGCAGGTATATGACCCAGGTGATATATGGATTTGTACATCTAGATTTTCGTTATGCTCTGTTGTCTATTTTAGTAGTGAGACTTGGTTGATAGTGGTTGTATGTCGGCGGTATTTTATTGGTTTTCATTGAAATCTAAAAGATAAGTGATCTTGTTGCTTTGTTCAAGAGATTGTTTTGTATACTCATTGGTCATGCCCTACTTTTAGTATGGATTTGGTCATTTCCTTTTAGGGACACAACTTGCTATCCTTGGCACCATCCTCACTGTCTCCATCCATCCGTTGCTTTCCCTTCTTTTTGTTTAACACTGACATGTAACTTGACTAGTGACATCTAGGATTTTCCCCACCGTCACCTCTATGTTGGAATAGGTCTCCATGTTTAAATTGTGTTTTGGTGTTGGTTTGTGTGATTTTTATCACAGGATTGTCTTCCTCTAGGTCTTGAACACAAATAGTCTTTACCAAAAGTGTCTTTAGACACTAAGGCATTGGAACTAAAATGTTTCATCTAAATGAATGCCTAGCCAACAAAACAAAAGTGTTTTTAAGCACTGATGCAAAATTATAATATAAAAGTCAGCTAGTTGCCAAGAGCTGAGCACTCATCCTTTGTATGATGTGAGGCCATTTGTCCCCAAAGCGAAACATGGTGGTCACTCCATCACACCTATGGATGGTGGCGGGCAATGGAGGTAATATCGAGTCACTATCTGAGGCCCGCCAGGCTATTCAGGACACCTGCTCTTGGAGGATGGCTAGTTTGTAAAATAATGTGTTAAACAAAGTTAATTCTCAGAGGATGAGCACTCATTTATTATATAGTGTATGACTCATTTGCCCCTTCAGGGAAATAGGGTGGGACTGACCTGTCAGAGTTATATCTTTGTCATTTTTTGGAAGCCTAGAAGGCTTTCCAAGGCACATGCCTTTGGAGGTTGAATAGTGTGTTATTGTTGTGTAAATAAATTTATTCAAAAAGGGTTGCCTGTTTAGAGTCTAGTGGAGCATTCTCATTATTCAACCCATTTGTGAGACACTGCCATTCCCTATTGTTCACCTAGTCCAACTTATGTGTTGTGTGGATTCCCTCTTCCTTTAGCCTAGATGCTTACAGTGTCGAGTATCAAGTCATTCCCTTGTTTTATTCACCTTCACCCTTGACTAGCAAAATTACCAAATTGCTAAATGAGTATACACTGTAGTTTCTTGTTTAGAGCAACTAATTACTTTGATTTAGATATATTATTTATATGTATTTTGCTTATAATCACTAGTAGAAGCCACTTGTACTTAAATCTTACTGCTAACATAGATAATTGAGCATGCATATCCATTTTGTACTTTGCAGTATCAAAGTTTTCATTTGGGTCATCATTTTTATCATTCTTGACCTGGTCAACCCAATTTGACCAATTCAGTAGAAGGGTTTGGGATGAGTTTTGGACAATGATTGTGGATGATGATTATTTGTGGTCTTCCGGTATCCATTAGACATATTCATGCTTCAGATGATGGTTTATTATGATGGCTTGTGTTATTTTCATGATTATCAACATTTACAAGCTTTATTATTATTATTATTGTTTGACATGGATGGGACCTGTGACGTATCTTTTTGATGGACATATGGTGTATGGGTACTCATTCCTAGTGCGTTTGGACATTCTGAATCCATTGGTGCACCCAGTTTTTCGTTTCAGGCAGTTGCAGAGGAGGTGTGGGTCATTTTATGAGTTTGCAGTAGTTTGGCCTAAAAAAAATTAAAATAAAATGCTTTACAGTTGATGGTTGGATCTCCTAGGGCGCTAGAAGGGGCACATAGAGTGTAGCCAGTCGTTATTACCATATTGCTATGGAGATGAGTCCATTTTTGCAGTCAGTTGACATCCAGGTTCAGTCATCAAGGAGATATGAGTAGTTTTATGTTCGCGAGGAAGTATTTTGATGATCGAAAATGGCTAATGAAGAAATCGATTTGGGTAATTGAGAAAAGGAAATGGCATGAAATTGGTCAGTGGCACATTGTTTGGGTCATCTTCATCCTCCAACATCAGTTTCACTCATCATGGGGGACACACGTCATAACATTCTCCACCTAGGGTCATGTTGCCGCCTAATTTGCACTTCGGGTTACGTGGCAGAAATCTTCAAGCCACTAGCTGCGACCTTGGTGGCAAGCTCAAGCCAAGTGTTGTCACCTGATACTTAGCTCCTTCGTCTAGGCCATCTACTCGCGAAGCCAAGGGGGGTGGTCCTTATGAAAAGTAAAATCTAGGGCTTTTATTCTACGCAAGAAAAGACTTATTCTAGGAGTTAAATGTGAAATGGACAAACTGATGCAACAGACTATTGCAAGGCAGAAATCACATCAATAACATATGGTAGTGTAAACATCATTCACGACTTTTTGCAAAATTGATGTAAGCATGAAGAAATGACATAGACCAATGCTGATGAATATCGAGTGCTTGTAAAAGTGGAGCGTTGTTGTGTAGTGTAAGTATTGCAGTTGTCTTGTTGGTCAGTTTTAAATTTATTAATGAGTGATTAAAGGAGTGGGTAAATTGTTGGTCGATTTTATTAATATGTTAATGATCTGGATTATTAGAAAGGAGAGGGGGTTCTAGATATACCCAAAGGGCACGAGGAATATGTATGGAATTACTTAGAAGTGGTTTTCACATTGAAATGTGGGCTAAATTGGAGTCGCAGGGGTGTGTCCAACACTACACCAAACGAGGGTGTAGCCTGACGGGGCCCTGTGGTCCCTGTTTAGTGGTTCCTGTTTCACTTAAAGACTTTGCCCACAACTTAGCAATATTCAAAAAACGTTGGATTTTTCGTTTTGGGAACAATTTAAAAGATGAGACTAATTACTAGTCACTCAGATCCTTTTCTGATACAACCAACTGGTTAGACGAAGCTGTAGTGGAGGGAGAGCATATGAGGATAAGAGCCTTGTTAATTTTAAGATTTTTTAGAACAAATTTTCTTGTTTATTAAGACCCCAAGAATCTTGTTTAGGTATGTAAACCTTACTCGGGAAAGCAAACGGGTTGGTTTGCCGAAAGGTAGAAAACAAGAAATGATGTATTTTTTAATTAATCTACCATGAATCTCTTTCCCCCTTTTGGGATACTCCGGAGAGCATGGGGTAAGTATTTCTTTTCTTCCGAAAAAAAAACAAAAAAAACAACTAAATTAACAAAGAAAAGTTAAACTAATCTAACTAAGCACACCACACCAGTCCCCAAATGGCGATTGCAGAAGGCTTAACACAACCCTCCAAATCTCTTTTATTACAACTATTACAAATGCCTAAACGTTCTTTTTTGGGACACCTGTGATCTTTATCATTTAGATCAACGGGATTACAAGTTTCTTCCAATAAAAATGAAGGGAGAGAAAAGGGATGAAGAGTAGGGAAGGTAAGAAGTCTTCTCGCTTTCTTGAATCTTTGAATTTTGGGCAACAGTTCTCTCTACCTGTGCATCGAATGACAAAAACAGCCAGCACCAATTGTTAGAAGATGGTCCCAAACACTTTGAAAGTGTTTGGGAAAAACTACAAAAAAAACTTGCAAAATTATTCTAGGTTAAAAAGAAAAAGAAAAAGAAAAATTGTGAAATTTAACTAAGACAAGCTAGAAAGCTTGTCTTCTAAGGATCTTTACTTATTCTTTTGGAACAAGTAAACCAAGCACTAAATAGCCAAGTATGAATCTTTAAACTCTTGTATCAAACTACCCTTACTTAACTTTGGAATTTACTTGAAAAAAGACTTAGTAAAAACGCTTGATCAACTCTAACCAGATCTAAACTTTGAGATTTTAGTTGTAAACTTAGATCTAGCCATCTACGTAGATCTAGTTATATTATTGCATGAGATTATAGATATGAAATAAAAATCGAACCAGTAACCAAGAATATGAAACTTTAGAAGATTAGAAGGGTGAAGACAAACAACTGTTGAAATTGGGCAATGGGGTCCTCAAAGTGGGGATTAGAGGGACTAGTCCTTCTTAGAAACATGTTTGAAGATGTGAGGATGTCGACATGCTCAACATGCTCTCCAAACTAGATATCTTGCAATCTCACAAAACTTGCACAACAAAGGATTAAAAGCACCTGGTGTCAACTACAATATAAACTTCAGAAAACATGCATTTCTCATCAAATAAACATGTCTGTCTAATGCCTCTAATGCAATGTAATAGAAAAGTAATGGATGAAACAATCACACCACTGCACGTTACTAAGAAATACTTCTCCTTTAAAATCCAGAGAAATAACCAAAGATTTTATAGTGCAAGCATGTAAACAATACAATTATACCTCATTAGATCATAAATACATTATCATCCACACACCGATTTGCCTCCAAAGCCTTTATTCATTCAATGAAAAATACTTCACAATGGTTACAATGCAATTTAGCAGAGGTTCCGCGTTCCCATACTTAACAATGGAGAAGTGACTTGCTTAAATAGGAAATGAGAGACACAGGGCGGCGCCTTGATGACTAGAGATGAAGTGGGCGTTGTTATCCACTAATTTTGCACTTAGTGGATTTTCGATGAGCCTCTAGAGTATTGAACAAATACACTTGTTCAAAATTAGAGTTCAGAAGTCCGCCAGCCTTTTTCTGGGAGTCGATTCGATTTTTTTTTGTAAATACATGTTCGTACCCCCTTGGGGAAATTGTAAAAAATGTCCTAGCATTTAATTTTTTATAAAAGGTTCGGCTTCTCGGACTTGAGCATCAAGCCGACTAGCCCAGAGTGTTTTCTCCCTTGGTTATTATTGGTTGTTGAACAAACGACTAATAATTTCCGAGTTTTTCACTCACACCTCTAAAGTTGGGGTAGTTGTCTTGGTGTTTTGGCCTTGGGAGGTTATTAGAGCCTTCGTGTCAGTGTTTTTCAACATGCTAGGCATTCCGATTGAGTTGTATGAACATGTACTAGGTCCCCTTAGAGTTTCGTTGGATTTTGAGGAAAAGTAATTTTTTTCGTTTTTCAAGCCATTTTTTAATGGTTTAAATAGAAAAATTCAAAATGTGAAAAAAGAATTACCCAAAGTCTGTTTTTGGCGTGGTTGGGCTTGTTGTCCACCGATTGCACACCAGCAGCAGAAATCTTCTGAAAGCTGTCACCTCACTTGAGAAAGTGGGAGAGGTGTGACCTTGGGGGCAAGCACAGAGCCAGGTACTGTCACCTACTCCTAGCTCCTCCGTTTAGGCTAATTCCTAACGAAGCCAAGGGGGGTAGTCCCTAACAAAGAGTTTTCTATGGCTCAATGTTTTAAGTTTAGTTTTTATGTTTGGATGCGGATGGGTGTTGCTTAGGAGTTTATTATGATAAAAGATGATTTAAAATTATAAATTTTGAACAAAAGACAAAAGCAATCCACGTTGTTGTACTGGATTAAAAGATGAACAGTATATCAAGACTTGTGAGATAAAGATGCATTCATAGATAAAGATTTTATAAGCTAAAGACAAATGATCCAGATGTGACAATCATGCATAAATTAATAGACCAGTGCCTTATGGAGTCGAAGCTCTGTAATGATTAAAGAGATAAAACCAAGTCCTGAAATAAAGCTAGTGGATGTTATGCGAGTGCTCTTGGTATATTTTAAATGTTTTTTAAATGGTCTTGTTTAGGGCTTCAACGAAAGGTATCAAAAGATCAGCCGGGAAAATCTTCCAAGTTAATTCGTTGGAGACATGACGGTCCGCTCAGTATCTCAGGCTGGTATCGCGAAGGTTGACCAGCTAGCTGTGACTCTAGACAACGGGGAGTTTCGGCGCCTTTACTACGAATGACTTAGGAAAATTTCTACAACGTCGGTGTGTTGGTTACGGGGTAAAATTTTATTATGAGAAGTCTTGTGAGATTAAGAATCCAATGCTGTCTCTGTACTCCGACTTTTAGGTTGGTCAGAGCATACTCCGGCAAGGAAACAACGAGCTTAATTAATTAGCGGGGAAATGTGAGTTGGAGAATTTTATTAAGTAAATTGATTAAAACCATCCGACAGATAGCGCTCTTGACTTTGTCTTATGACAAATGTTCAAGAGACTTAGCTAAACTATATGCTTGATGCAAGGATATGCAGTGGGAATGCTCTCAGATAGAGAGTGCTCTTGACTTGGATTACGGCAAGTTCAAGAGACTTTAAAGATTAATTAATTAACTTACAAAAATGTAAAAAAGACTAATCTACCCAAGAATCTCTTTCAGGTTTTTAGGCCCTAATCGGGAGAGCATGGGGGTAAGTAAAAAACGAAATAAAAGACAACTCTTCGATAGAGATCACTCTTGATCCACAAAGTGAGATTCAAGAGATTTCTACTTTAAACAGTTGATTTACTTATTGAAAGATAAAAATTTAAAAGATGACGTAATCAACTTAGTAATGAAACAAAATTGGCTAATCTAGCAATTAGTATTGTAAGAAAGATAATGAGGTTATTCTAAGCTCAAGCACATCTAATTTAAGCACACAAAAATAAGAACACCACAAACTTCCCCAAATGGGGGAGGTTGAGAGTGGGGGCTTAAAAACCCCACTCAAACAAAAAGAGAAACTTTATTGAGATTTACAATTTGCCTTGGGAATTCAACCCTTGAAAGGACTTTTGAAATAAAGCTAGAAGACTAACATGAAACTTTATTAATGGATTTTATGTAAAAAGGAGAGTGACTTATCTTTTTGTTGAGAACCTTTTCTTCAAACTTGCAAAGAGGAAAAAAGGCAAGAAGATAGAAAGGAGCAAAAAGAGGGCAAAAGAGGGCTGGAACAAAAGAGGAAAAGAGGGGAAAAAGGGAGAAACAAAAACAAGAAATTTGGTGCAAAAGATGGGAAGAATAGGGCAGCAAACTAAACAATCAATGAGCTACAAAAAATGGTAAAAACGGGGCAGCGACTTAAGAGAAAAGTGGCTGCAATAAAAATGAAAAAAGAGGGCAGCGAAGAAAACAAAGAAGAAAATCACACAATAAGGCAGAAGGAGGCCAAATCCAACCTAGAAGAAGAAGAGAAAATCAACCAACAATCAACACAAGGTGGGATCAACCTCCGAACAAGGTGAGCACTAGAAGCACTAGTCCCGAAACCGTCCAGTCTAGCTGGATGTACGCAAGGATGCTAGTGGGGAAAGAGAAGTAGCCACAAAATTATGTGGCACTTGGGATCAAATGCCAAGCTTACTTTCTCAGGTCAAAACGAACATATGACACATAGAAGTATTGAGAAGGGAGAAACTTAGATTCAAAATGAGAAAAGTAACCGGAAAGAACTTCTTTTACTTGATGGATGAGGCAAAGAAACTTAAGCTTCTCGATTTTCCTGAAAGAGAATGACTCCTTGTTGAACCTGCAGAATGAATGTTAACTATAAAAAAGCCCTTGTATATCGGACGATACCTGAAAGCACCCAATCTTCAAGAGAAAAGCATAGATTATATGAAATAGTGCTAGATTGTTAGCCTTCAAAATTTATACAACCAAATGCTTAAGAATCCAGAAAAAAAGGAGCAAAGAAAGGTATCACCTCACACGGTGAATCATGACCAACATAGAGCTTCCGCTTTGACCTCCAAAGTCATCAACTTTATTAAATCTTAAGCAAAATATTACAATAGAAATTCTCCAGAGTTTCTATTCCAAAAATTTGATCCCAATAGAGCTAAAAGAGCCTCTATTTATACAATGAGAGAGTGCTAAAACCCTAAAACCAAAAACCCAAACCTAACTGGCTTGGCACATAACTGAGAGCTCAGACCTGAGAAAAAGTTGGTGTGAGTGAGGGGTGGCCTCCAACTAGGCAAGGCGCCCCCACTCCCATCCCTAAACATCCAAATCCAACCATCAGGATAGCCACATGTGTGAGGGCGCAAGGCTTTAATAAGGTGGGGTGTGAGCACTGTGAGGAGGCGTGAGAGCTTGAAGAGGTGAGGAGTGGTAATGTTAGGTGCCAAAAACGCTTAGGGTTTGCACCAAGCCTTCATTCCATTTATTACCTCACTCCGTAATTATCACCGGGCCAATCACAACTTTCCAAATCACCAAATTCATGAGTTTTGCTAGAGATGACAAGTCTGCTAACTGAATGTATCTTTAATGCTCTCCGATTGTTGACTAAAGAGGATTTGTGCCGAGTTGAATCATCATAAATGTCCATTGCCATGTCATTTAGCCTTTTATTTTATTCAATTTGGTTTATTTTGGAGAGTTTTTGATTTTCTCCAAAATATTCATTTTTAATATTTTAATTAATAATTTCTCCGTAAATGACTTTTTTGAGAAATTATTAATTATGAGGCTGAATGAACTTTTGAAACTTGGAGATAGCTGGCTGGTTGATCATGAATGATTTTTGGCTGATCATGAATGATTTTTGGCTTAAGGTTAGAGCCTTCAATCACTGAATTCGGGTTCTGAATGACTGACTTATTACAAAATTAAATTTTCCATTTAAATTATGGAAAAATTTAATTAAAAACTCAGGAAAAATTAAAAAATTAAAAAATTAAAAATCCAAAATTTGACACATTTAGTAAATTTTTTTCAGAATTTTTTCTGAGGGTCCTAGTGACTTAGGACATGACCATAGTCTATTCTAATAATGTCTAGTAGGTTTATACATACTTAGTTGGGCTCTAATAACCCCCCAAGGCCCAGAATTCAAAATCGGGCATTCTAGCTTTGGAGGAAGCGGGAGAAAACCTCGTCAATTATACTTGGCTATAGGCAAAGCATAATTGTCAAGGGCAAAAAACTCCTTGGAATACCTTAGTTGAAATTCTACATCTTAAGAGACCGAACCACTCAAAACACCCTACTAGCACATTTTATTACAAACCCCGCGGGGTCTTGGTCATAATTACTTGAAACAAAAATTGACTAGCCAAAATTGGCTAGGCACAAAGGGCTGATCACTTGATGCACTAGAACACAAACATTTGTCATGTTTGTCAAATGGCGGCTCCTTAGCTAATCCAACTATGGTACAAATAAGTTGGTAATATTTGGCTCCAACTGCGGGACAGGTACTTGCTTGATTTATTGATCAAAGAGAGTGCCTGAGAGTCCAGGAATCTCTAGTACCTATACGTAAACAGAAGTGTCTTAGTCCCATGCGTATGATATATAAAAATAAGCCATGATGAAGTACCAAAAATATTTTTTACTTTTTCAAATCAAAGTACATAAAACAAAACTTTTTCTTTTTCAGCATATATAAATGAAATATGATACGAATGCTTAATATACATAAGTTAAGATACAACATTCTACATGGATATGATACATAAAATATGGTACAAAAGCGTAGTACATAAACATGTTATGGTACAGAAAGAATAAAAATACATAAAAATACAACAAGGATGGGTTTAGAAAAGCCTTGGGATGACCCCTTGGTCATCTTGGAGGTTGTTTTGATAAAAGGGCTTCAAATGTTGACCATTCATGGGCAAGTTTAAAGTATCTCCATCCATTGTGTTAAGCAAAAAGGAATTGGTGCCAGCAGTATCACGAATGATAAATGGGTCTTTCCAAAGGTTGTCGAACTTCCCATGCTTCCCAAGCTTCTCCCTTCTCTTATCCCATAAGAGAACAGTATCTCCTACTTGGAAAGATCTCAGCCTGGCTGACTTGTCAAAGGTGCCCTTCATGCTTTCTTGATGCCTGAGTGACTGATCAAGGCAAGCTCTTCTAGATTCATCCAACTCTATGATCTGATTGATCCTCTGTTCCATTTCCAATTGTTCTGTGCCATATTCACTTAACATTTTGAAGATTGGAATCTGCATGTTGACCGGAAGGGTGGTTGTGAGTCCATACACTAACTCAAAAGGTGACTTTCCAGTTGAATTCTTCTTGGTAATCCTATCCGCCTACACTGCATACTTAATCTTGCTATCCCATGCTGTTTTATTATCCCCCACAGTCTTCTTAAGGATAGTCATCAAATTTTTGTTAGTGGACTCAGCAAGTCCATTGCCCTGTGGATAATAATCTGATGAATGGGATAGGATAATGCCATATTTAAAATAGAAGTCATTTACTTCTCCTAAACTGAAAGCTTTGGCATTATCGGTTGTTATTTTAAGGGGAGTCCCGAATCTGGTGATGATTATTTCCTCAATGAAATTAATAAACCTTTTTAGTGGCATTCTTAGTAGGTATGTCCTCTACCCACTTAGTGAAATAATCGGTTGCTGTGAGAATCCAGCAAAAACCATTGCTAGAGTTATCCTTAAATTTGCCAATAAAATCAAGCCCCCACTGCTAAAAAGGGGCAAGGACCACAACCGGAGTAAGAGGAAGAGCATCCAACTTCTGCTTTCCTGTAAAAAGATGACACTCTTGGCAACACTTGACATGTTTATGAACATCTACGAAGATAGTGGGCCAATAGTATCCAGCTCTCAAGATTTTGTGGGCAGTTGTATTCGCTGCATAATGGCCTCCACAAAATCCTGAGTGAAATTCAGTCGATTTTCTTAGAATCTTGTTCATTAATACATCTGAGTATAATGCCATCTGGGTTCCTCCAACCCAGACCCTCTTGGGTAAGGCAATATCTAGCAGTCTTGAGTCTCAAAGCCCTTTGCTTGTGACCTTTGAGGTGATCAAGGCAAGTGAGGTGGAGCAGGAAGAAAATGATGTCAGAATACCAATGATTATCAAGCTCTTGAAGTGCAGGAGTCATGGTTGGCTGAGGCATATTATTTTCAGCAATCATTTCAGTGGCTTCTTCATTTTTCTGATAAGCATTCTAGCAAGGCCTTGTCCCTTGATTAATTTGGTAGGCTTTATTTCAAGGTCATACTCCTGGATTTTGGAGACCCATGTGCCCCTTATTCCTAAACAATCCTGTAGAGATAGGATATCTTTCACTGCAGTATGGGGAACATATCCAATGACTTTAGAATATCCAATATATGTTCTAAAATGTTTCAAAGATTTGACTAAGGCATAAGCCTGCTTTTCTATAATGGTATATTTTAATTCAGAGTTTTGTAAGGCTCTACTCATGAAGGCTATAGGTTGCTCGAACCCTTCGAAATTCTTCTGGAGTAACACACCTGCAATAGTGTATTCTGAAGCAAAAGAAAAGATCATAAAATCTTTCGTGTAATCCGGGCTGACTAAGACAAGAGATCTAGTGATGGCATCTTTAATAGTGTCGAAAGCATTCCTTCCTTCATCTGTCCACATGAATTTAACATTTTTCTTTAGGAGAGCCTACATAGGTTTCATGAGTTGAGCTAGATTATGAATGAATCTCCATATGAAGTTAATGTGACCATTAAATGATTGGAGACCCTTAACATTTCTGGGAAGGGGAATCTTTTGTATAGCTTCTATCCTCTCAGGGTCAATTTTGACCCCGTCTTTGTTGATAATGTGACCTAAAAGCTTTCCTTCTTCAATACCTAAGACTGACTTAGCTGGATTCAAGGAAATGCCATATTTCCTACAACGCTCAAATATCTGCCTGAGATGACCAACATGGCCGGATCTTTCTTTCGAAAACACAGTAAGATCATCTTGGTAGATCTCAATGATTTTACCTATCAACTCCTTGAAGGCATAATCCATGGCCCTTTGGAAAGTAGCTCTGGCATTTAAAAGGCCAAAGGGCATTCTCAGATATTCAAAAGTGCCCCAAGGGGTTGTGAAAGTGGTTTTGTGTCTATCCTTTTCTTGGATGACAACCTGGTTATAGCCTAAAAAACCATCAAGCATTGACATCATGCTCGATCTAGTGACCCGTTGGAGGAGGGTCTCCATGTTGGGGAGAGGGTAATTGTCCTTCTGACATGCTATGTTTAGATTTTAGAAATCTATACATATCCTTAAACTCTTGTTCTTTTTTCTAACTACCATGAAGCTAGAATACCACGTTGAATGTCTCGTAGGAGCTATTATTCCTGCTGCTAACAACTTTTCTAGCTCCTTTTTTATAATGGGTGCCAACTTAGGATTTATTTGCCTAAGTTTTTGTCGGAAAGGCTTGCCTTTTTGACATTCAGGTTTCAAGGGAATGGTGTGCTGAAAAACATCTTCCCTATAAGCTTTAAGTTCATCATAAGTGAAGGCAAAAACACCCCTATATTCTTTTACCAAGTTTATAAGGCTGTTCCTTTCCTTTTCAGAGGTACCTTTTCCAATTTTTATTAGTCTTGGTTTTGTTTCCGTTCCAATGTTGATTTCTATGTACTCACCCGGCCTCATTTGTTCGACACTACTCTTTCTTCTATCCTGTCTGTCAAAGATGTTCTCTAAGGTAACAAAGCCACGTGTCATAGGATTGAAGCGGTTACTCTCATCTTGATAGTCTTTACCTTCCTCACGTTCATTGGCTTTATAATTGGAAAATTCATCAATATGATTAATAAATTTCAATATTTGTTCATCATCTTGGAAAACTTGCCAATGTTCAATATTATCAGGAATTGAAGGTTTGAAGTTAATTTCTAAAAG
This sequence comes from Pseudotsuga menziesii, assembly GCA_001517045.1. Classification (NCBI taxonomy): domain Eukaryota; kingdom Viridiplantae; phylum Streptophyta; class Pinopsida; order Pinales; family Pinaceae; genus Pseudotsuga; species Pseudotsuga menziesii. Next base: position 224,633 of record LPNX010686008.1, on the reverse strand, counting down.
ACAATCCCCCTCTAACATCTCATCTGATGGCTGAAGTGCTGAAGCTGCAAACGCTAGTTGGTCGACGGCACTATTCTGATCTCTAGGGATTGCTTCTATATTAAGGGGATCAAAGAATTCCATTGTATCTCAGACTGCATTTCTATACTTTTTTAATCTTTGGCACTTACATGCAAATTGACCCTTAACTTGTTGGACAATTAAGTTAGAATCCCCCTTAATACTAAGCAATTTGATCTCCATGTCCTTGGCAATCTCGATGCCTAGTAGAAGTGCCTCATACTCTGCCACATTGTTGGTTGCCTCAAATTCCAATATGAAAGCAAAGTTGAAAACCTTACCTTCTGGTGAAATAATGACTATCCCAGCCCCTTTTCTTGCTTTAGAATAAGCTCCATCAAAGTTCATCCTCCACAATTCATTAAGTTTTTCATTTTTAATTTTTTCTTGGATAGGCTCTAAGAAAGTGGAGTTGATCTGGTACATCCCTAGTCCACTTGAGTAGTTGACATATTCATTTGATGGTTTCCCTGGGCTTTCTACATGATATCTTCGTTCTTTCTCAGTATGTAACTTAACCAATGAATCTTCTGATGCAGGTACGGTGGCATACGTCTAATCCATTTGGATGGATCCCCCTAAAGTGGCACCAAATTTTCTAGATAATAGCATGCCCCATTTATCTGGCACATCTATGACGAGGATATCCATGGTAACATGGATGTCCGGATACTTGGCCAATCTTACGTGCTGCCTTTCAATCATACCCTCAACTTTGACGGGTCTAGAGTCCATGGCACATACATTTTGGTAAGGGCGAGTGGTTCTAAGGCCAAGTTGCTGCATGACTTTCTTAGTCATAATATTTGATCCTGAGCCTGAATCTAGCATACAGTTGTGCAGGAGAAGATCACCTATCATCAATGGCATGTAGAAGGGTGGGTGATCTTCTTTTCTTGGGTCCCTAGTATGCAAGATTACAGGGGGGTCTCCACAGACAATTTCTTGACTGGGTGGAAGCTATTCTATTATATTAGCAAAAGTTACTTTTTTGGGAGCTGTAGGTCTTTTAGGTACAACTATCTTTGAGGTAGGGAGGAGATCATTATCAACTTGAGGCTGTAGCATTTTCAATAATTTCTCCTTTTGACCAGGGATTTTACATAAATCTAGAACGAGAACGAGAACTTTGGAGTTTGCTAACCAACTACCTAAATCAAAAGTTAGAGCAACAAAATCTAACTTATCATTTATTTCTGGAGGAATGTCAGAAATTGTTACCTTTGAAGCAGTTTGGGTAGACGGTCCTTCCCTTGGTCTTCTTTGATATGTTATGCCTTTAAAATTCTGAATGTTGTTGCTATTTGAAGGCATTTCTCCATAATACTCAGTTAAGTAATCAACCCTTTGATGAGATTGGTTGGCTTCATTCCAACTATCCTTATGGTCAACATAGATGTCTCCTACATTGTGAATGAATTCAGGCTCGCTTGCAGATGTACTCGGATCGCAACCCTTGGGATAACCATGTTCTTGAACATAGCACGCATAATGGCAGCCTGATTCCTCATGGAAATCTCTGCATGCCCTACAAAATGGTTTGTAAGGCTCAACCACATTAGTAGCCTCTAGCGGATGAGGAGGCCTCTGCTCATGGTTAGGATTCTTTCTTTGCCATGTTTGCCTTGCAAGGAAGGGTCTAGGAGGTGGCGGAGGTTGAGTTCTTTTAACAATTATGACCCTATTCTGAACCTCTTTAATCTATGCTAAGTGTTTCCTCTCCATGTCTTGCATTTTCTTTGTTAGGTCCATGAGCTTCTTCTCATAAGCTTCGTGTGACGGTTCTTTTCCTTTAGGCTCAACAGTTTTAAGAGGAGTTGATGATCTAGAGTAGCCCTGGATGTTTGACTCCCCTGAAGACTGCATGTTCTTATCAATTTTAATGGCCAAATTCTGATCTTGAAGTAAAGTAGTCGGCTCCTTGTCTCTAATCTGGTATTGGATCTTTCCACTTAATGCTTCAATGTAATAATCCAAAGTAGAAGCTGCAGGAGGAGCATAAGTGGCAGGGATGGAATTTGACAAGTCAATGAACCTATTATTGAACTCATCCATGGTTTCCGTTTCAGATTTCTTCATACTAGTCAACGCTGCTACTAGATGCCTAGGTTCCTTCTTGCTGCCAAACTCTCCAAGGAAAGCAGTCTTGAAATCTGCTATGGTAGTGAAAGAGTTGTTTGGCAAATTATCATACCAATTCACAGCTTTGCCATCCAGAGATAGAGCAAACAAGGTCATGTAAACATCTTCATGTTTATCAGCACCCCTGACATACGAACCATAGTGTCTGGAGAAGTTTCTGATATGCTACTCAGCAGAGGTAGAGGCATCAGTGCCATTAAAAGTCATAAGTTTATCAATAGCCTTCTCAGGAATGTCATGAGGCTGACCTGCTATATGAATAAAATTGAGTTGAGTAAAAAACTCACCCATAGTGTCAAGGAAACAATTATTGTTTTGAAAATTTTCTAAGTTTTCTTGAAATAAAATGTGGATGTCTGAAACAGACTCAGATCTAAGTTCTACAAGGATCCTACGAGAAGCTAGTTTGTTCACTCTCCTTCTATAGACTTTTTCAGGGTCAGGGATGAAATTGAGCAAACCTTCAGAGTTTCTTCTAGTCGAATGCCTTGAGGTGTTAACTGACAGTGGAGTCGCCAGGTGGATTGAAGTCTAACTTCAGAGAGTGATTGGACTAAAAATCTACCAAAAAAGGGAAAAAAGGTAAATAACTAAAAAGAAACAAAGGTCGTCCAAGAACAAAAATATTTGTCTATGGCAATGACGCCAAAAGATGTTGTCCGCCGATTGCACACCAGCAACAAAAATCTTCCGAAAGCAATCTCCTCACTTGAGAAAGTGGGAGAGGTGTGACCTTGGGGGCAAGCACAGAGCTAGGTACTGTCACTTACTCCTAGCTCCTCCGTTTAGGCTAACTCCTAACGAAGCCAAAGGGGGTAGTCCCTAACAAAGAGTTTTCTATGGCTCAATGTTTTAAGTTAAGTTTTTATGTTTGGATGCGGATGGGTGTTGTTTAGGAGTTTATTATGATAAAAGATGATTTAAAATTATGAATTTTGAACACAAGACAAAAGCAATCCACGTTGCTGTACTGGATTAAAAGATGAACAGTATATCAAGACTTGTGAGATAAAGATGCATTCACAGATAAATATTTTATAAGCTAAAGACAAATGATCCAGATGTGACAATCACGCATAAATTAATAAACCAGTGCCTTATGGAGTCGAAGCTCTGTAATGATTAAAGAGATAAAACCAAGTCTTGAAATAAAGCTAGTGGATGTTATGCGAGTGCTCTTGGTATATTTTAAATGCTTTTCAAATGGTCTTGTTTAGGGCTTCAACGAAAGGTATCAAAAGATCAGCCGGGAAAATCTTCTAAGTTAATCCGTTGGAGACATGACGGCCCGCCCAGTATCTCAGGTTGGTATCGTGAAGATTGATCAGCTAGCTGAGACTCTAGACAGCGGGGAGTTTCGGCGCCTTTACTAGGAATGACTTAAGAAACTTTCTACAACGCAGGTGCGTTGGTTACGGGGTAAAATTTTATTATGATGAGTCTTGTGAGATGAACAATCCAATGCCGTTTCTGGGTATTCCGATTTTTAGGTCGGTCAGAGCATACTCCAGCAAGGAAACAACAAGATTAATTAATTAGTGGGGAAATGTGAGTTGGAGAATTTTATTAAGTAAATTGATTAAAACCCTCCGACAGAGAGCGCTCTTGACTTTGTCTTATGACAAAAGTTCAAGTGACTTGGTTAAACTATATGCTTGATGCAAGGATATGTAGTGGGAATGCTCTCCGATAGAGAGTGCTCTTGACTTGGATTACGGCAAGTTCAAGAGACTTCAAAGATTAATTAATTAACTTACAAAAATGTAAAAAAGACTAATTTACCCAAGAATCTCTTTCAAGTTTTTAGGCCCTAATCGGGAGAGCATGGGGGTAAGTAAAAAACGAAATAAAAGACAACTCTCTTATAGAGAGCACTCTTGATCCACAAAGTGAGATTCAAGAGATTTCTACTTTAAATAGTTGATTTACTTATTGAAAGATAAAAATTTAAAAGATGAAGTAATCAACTTAGTAATGAAACAAAATGGGCTAATATAACAATTAGTATTCTAAGAAAGATAATGAGATTATTCTAAGCACAAGCACATCCAATCTAAGCACATAAAAATAAGAACACCACAAACCTCCCCAAATGGGGGAGGTTGAGAGTGGGGGCTTAAAAACCCAACTCAAACAAAAAGAGAAACTTTATTGAGATTTACAATTTGCCTTGGGAATTCAACCCTTGAAAGGACTTTTGAAATAAAGCTAGAAGACTAACATGAAACTTTATTAATGGATTTTATGTAAAAATGAGAGTGACTTATCTTTTTGTTGAGAACCTTTTCTTCAAACTTACAAAGAGGGAAAAAGGAAGAAGATAGCGTTGTCCGTCGATTGCACACCAGCAACGAAATCAATTGAAAGCTGTCTCCTCACTTAGGAAAGTGGGAGAGGTGTGACCTTGAGGGCAAGCACAGAGCTAGGTACTGTCACCTACTCCTAGCTCCTCCATTTAGGCTAACTCCTAACGAAGCCAAGGGGGGTAGTCCCTACAAAAGAGTTTCTATGGCTCTTAAGTTGTTAAAGGTTGCGGATGCGGATGGGTGTTGTTTAGGAGTTATTATGATTTGAAGGTGTTATACTTGTTATAAATGTGACACAAAATCAAAGAGCAATCCATGTTGCAACAAGTGATTTAATAGATAAGTTTAAATTCTAGACTTTAATTAAGCATTCAATGATAGCAATTATAATAAACCATCGGCAATTGATCAAATAATGTAATTATGCAAATTAAAACAAGGACCAGTGCGTTATAGAGTCAATGAAGCTGAAATGCGCCAGAGACTTAAACACATGTCTAGAAATTAAACCAGTGAATGTTAGATTGTGCGAGTGCTCTTGGTAATTTTTGAAGGATTTTAAAGATGATCTTGCTTAAGGTGTCTAGGAAACCTAACCGGAAATACTTTCAGTGGCTCCGTTCGAAGACACGACGGACCTGTCTGGAATGACAAGCTGGGTGTTCAATAACTTAACCAGCGAGTGTCCAGATTGGGTTGCCCGGCGCCCACACTTGGAATTTGCCCACTACCTGAGTATTTATCGAGACAACACCGGTGCGTTGGTTATGGGGTAAAAGTTTTAATTTATGTTGTTATTGCGGTCTTAGCAAGTCTGTTCACCGTTCTGAGTATGAGCCCAACTCGAAAGTCGGCAGAGCATACTAGATGAAGGATATCAACGAAGTAAATTAATTAGAGGGAATGTGAGTTGAAAGATTTTATTACTATGATCACACAGCTCAACTCTCCGACAGAGAGTGCTCTTGACTTTGTCTTATGACAGAAGTTCAAGAGACTTTAATTAATCTATATGCTTGATGCAAGGATATGCAGTGGGAATGCTCTCCGATAGAGAGTGCTCTTGACTTGGATTCGACAAGTTCAAGAGACTTTAGAGATTAATTGATTCACTTATTAAACAGTGAAAAGACAACTCTCCGATAGAGAGCACTCTTTATCTACAAAGTGAGATTCAAGAGACTTCTACTTTAAACAGTTGAATTACTTATGAAAGGTACAAAAAACTTAAAAGATGAAGTAATCAACTTGGTTAATGAAACAAAATGGGCTAATCTAACAATTAGTATCTACTTTGCAAAAAATGAAACTACTCTAAGTACTTGAAATAAATCTAAGCTAAGAACAAAGACACTCTTCCCCAAATGGGGAAGAAAAACCATGTATGGGAGGCCCTATCCCACTTTGCCTTGTTTTAGTAATGAAGTACAAATGCCTTGGGAATTTAGCCCTTGTAAGGACTTTTGAGAACTAACTTAAGTGAAAATGAAAATCTCTTATGAGTTTGTACAAAGGAGAATGACTTCTTTTTGGTTTTGGATCCTTGTCTTTGGATCTAGTTCTGCTTGCTCTTTCTTGCTTGGTTTTGCTTTTAGTTCACCTGTGGATAAGAGCTCTAAACAAGGACTAGTAAGAGTGTTAGGAAACCAAATTTAACCTGTGATTCGATAAGATTAAGTGGATGAGAAGACGAGTGCCTTATGAGATGAAACAAAAGACCAAAACAATGGAATGAGACCCAAAATCAAAACTTGGAAAGGACCAGGCAAGCTCATCGATTTATATGTAAAATGCACGATTTTGGACGAAATGACTTGAGACCTTTTGCGAATTTAAAATTAAAGATTTTTTTAACATTTTAGGCTAATTTCCAGAATCTGGAAAATAGCAGAAAATCAGTAAAAAAACAGCAAGTACAAAATGCTCATTTTTCGAGAAAAAGTCATTAATTTTTTCTTTTTTTAAATTTTCGAATTTTTTTTCTGATTTTTAGACTAATTTCCAGAATTAAAAAATAGCAGAAAAATGTCAAAAATCAGCCAAAAACAACAAACTTGAAATGGCATGCTTTTCGAGAAAAAGGAGAAAAAACTTGAAAAATTATCTTTTTGGAAAATTTTCAAAAAAAAATCTGATTTTATGAATTTCCAGAATAAAAAAAACTCAAAAAAACACATAAAAACCAGCAAGCCTAAAAGTGGAAAATTTGCACGTTTTTCGAGAAAAATCGTGCACGTTTTCCAAGGCAAAAAGAAAGATGGATTTACAAACTTGAAATGAGACTAGGGTCTTAGATCTAATAAAAGTTAAAGATTTGAAAGATAGTAGATCTAAACCCAACAAATAGATCAAAGTATGAATCTTTGATCTACTTAGCTAATCATAATGCAAGATCTAGAAATGTGAATAAATTGAGAATTACTTGCATTACTTGGAAAACAAATCGATAGGATAAAACCTGTTAAAATGTAGATCCGCTTTGTAGTAACCAACGTAACCAAGAGAATTTTTTGAAGTTTGTTGGAGAAGGCTAGAAAGATCCGGAACCGCTTGCAACCCTGCAAACAAAATATATTAATAATGGAACACTTGTATGGTGAAGGTATTAGATGCCGAGAGATCCTACTAGATGCAATCCTTGAGGACACAAACACTCATTGCAAATTTGATTAGAAGCCTAAGTACTAGATTGTTAGTCTTTAATAAACATAATAATCAAATTGCAATACAAGGGTAGGGTGAAAGTGATATTACTTCACATAGGATGAAGACACAATGCCAAAATCCCATCAAATGACCTCCAAAGTCTCAATATTTTATTAACAAAAAAAACTTACAAAATGCAACAGAGTTTCTATGCCAAACTCTCCCGTGAATAGAGCTAAAGGAGCCTCTACTTATACAATGAGATCAAGCTAAAACCCTAAAACCAAATCACATAACCTGACCGGCTCGGCACATAATTGAGAGCCCAGACTTAAACATGAAGAGCTGGGAGTGAGGGGAGGCCTCCACCTAGGCAAGGCGCCCCCACTCCAACCCTAACCACTGCAAACAACCCATAACTGAGCCCACATGTGTGGAAGACGCCCCCATGCTGGAGAGGGGTGTGAATGGTGAAGGGAGGCGTGAGCTGGTAGGTGAGGCCATAACTTAGGTATGGAGGAGCCATTGCTAGGTCTGGAGTGGCCACTGCTGCTGTTATCTTCAGTCTTTACCTCGATCAAATCATCAAACCAATGAGTGCTCTCCATTTCATCCAATTCGGGAGTTTAGCTGGAGCCGACAAATCCGTTAACTGAATATAACTTTATTGCTC
>LPNX010686008.1:193355-216657 GCA_001517045.1 Pseudotsuga menziesii | reverse complement strand
TGAGATGTCATTTAGCCTTTTATTTCGCTGAATTTGGATTAATTTGGAGAGTTTTAATTTTCTCCAAAATAATCATTTTTTAATAAATAATCATTTTTTAATAAATAATCATTTTTTTCCTCGAAAATGACTTTTTTGAGAAAATGAGCATTATGTGTCTGATTGATGATCTGAAAGTTGGATCTGACTGGTTGGCCGATCAAGAATGATTTTTGGCTTAAGGTTAGAACCTTCAATCACTGAATTCGGGGTTTGGATGACCGACTTATTACAAACGGGATTTTTCCAATTAATTTATGGAAAAATTAATCACAAAACTTAGGGAAATAATTAAAAAAAATAAAAAATTAAATTTTTTTTTTTAACTCGTTTGGTAAAATTTTTTCTTTTAACTCGTTTGGTAAAATTTTTTCGGAAATTTTTTAAAGGTCCTATTGACTTAGGACATGACCATGCTCTATTCTAACAATGCCTAGTAGGTTTATAAACACTTAGTTGGGCTCTAATAACCCCCTAAGGACCAGAATTCAAAATCAGGCATTCCAGCTTTGGAGGAAGCGGAAGAAAACCTCGTCAATTATACTCGGCTATAGGCAAAGCATAATTGTCAAGGGCAAAAAACTCCCTGGAATACCTTAGTTGAGATTCTACGTCTTAGGAGACCAAACCACTCAAAATACCCTACTAGCACATTTTATTACAAACCCCACGCGGCCATGGTCAAAATTATTCAAATGAAAAACTGGCTAGCCAATATTTGCTAGACATGAAGATGGATCAACTGATACACTGTAATCAAACATTGAACATGTTTGTCAACCGGCGGTTCCTCAGGTAATCCAACTATGGTACACATAAGTGGATAACAGATAGAAAGGAGCAAAAAGAGGGCAAAAGAGGGCTGGAACAAAAGAGGAAAAGAGGGGAAAAAAGGAGAAACAAAAACATGAAATTTGGTGCAAAAGATGGGAAGAATAGGGCAGCGAACTAAACAATCAATGAGCTGCAAAAAATGGTAAAAGCGGGGCAACAACTTAAGAGAAAAGTGGCTGCAATAAAAATGAAAAAAGAGGGCAGCGAAGAAAACAAAGAAGAAAATCACACAATAAGGCAGAAGGAGGCCAAATCCAACCTAGAAGAAGAAGAGAAAATCAACCAACAATCAACACAAGGTGGGATCAACCTCCGAACAAGGTGACCACTAGAAGCACTAGTCCCGAAACCGTCCTGTCTAGCTGGATGTACGCAAGGATGCTAGTGGGGAAAGAGAAGTAGCCACAAAATTATGTGGCACTTGGGATCAAATCCCAAGCTTTCTTTTTCAGGTCAAAACGAACATATGACACATAGAAGTATTAAGAAGGGAGAAACTTAGATTCAAAATGAGAAAAGTAATCGGAAAGAACTTCTTTTACTTAATGGATGAGGCAAAGAAACTTATGCTTCTCGATTTTCCTGAAAGAGAATGACTCTTTGTGGAACCTGCAGAATGAATGTTAACCATAAAAAAACTCTTGTATATTAGACGATACCTGAAAGCACACAATCTTCAAGAGAAAAGCATAGATTATATGAAATAGTGCTAGATTGTTAGCCTTCAAAATTTATACAACCAAATGCTTAAGAATCCAGAAAGAACGGAGCAAAGAAAGGTATCACCTCACACGGTGAATCATGACCAACATAGAGCTTTTGCTTTGACCTCCAAAGTCATCAACTTTATTAAATCTTAAGCAAAATATTACAATAGAAATTCTCCAGAGTTTCTATGCCAAAAATCCGATCCCAATAGAGCTAAAAGATCCTCTATTTATACAATGAGAGAGTGCTAAAACCCTAAAACCAAAAACCCAAACCTAACCGACACGACACATAACGGAGAGCCCAGACTTGAGAAAAAGTAGGTGTGAATGAGGGGTGGCCTCCAACTAGGCAAGGCACCCCCACTCCCAACCCTAAACATCCAAATCCAACCATCAGGATAGCCACACGTGTAAGGGCTCAAGGTTTCAATAAGGAGGGGCGTGAGCATTATGAGGAGGCGTGAGAGCTTGAAGAGGTGAGGAGTGATAATGTTAGGTGCCAAAAACCCTTAGGGTTTGCACCAAGCCTTCATTCCATTTATTACCTCACTCCGTAATGATCACTGGGCCAATCACAGCTTTCCAAACCACCAAATTCATGAGTTTAGCTGGAGATGACAAGTCTGCTAACTGAATGTATCTTTAATGCTCTCTGATTGTTGACTGAAGAGGATTTGTGCCGAGTTGAATCATCATAAATGCCCATTGCCATGTCATTTAGCCTTTTATTTTATTCAATTTGGTTTATTTTGGAGAGTTTTTGATTTTCTCCAAAATATTCATTTTTAATATTTTAATTAATAATTTCTTTGTAAATGACTTTTTTGAGAAATTATTAATTATGAGGCCGAATGAACTTCTGAAGCTTGGAGATAGCTGGTTGGCTAATCATGAATGATTTTTAACTTAAGGTTAGAGCCTTCAATCACTGAATTCGAGTTCCGGATGACTGATTTATTACAAAATTAAATTTTCCATTTAAATTATAGAAAAATTTAATTAAAAACTTCGGAAAAATAAAAAAATAAAAAAATTAAAAATCCAAAATTTGACGCGTCTGGTAAAAATTTATCGGAATTTTTTTTGATGGTCCTAGTGACTTAGGACATAACCGTAGTCTACTCTAATAATGTCTAGTAGGTTTATACATACTCAGTTGGGCTCTAATAACCCCCCAAGGCCCAGAATTCAAAATCAGGCATTCCAGCTTTGGAGGAAGCGGGAGAAAACCTCGTCAATTATATTCGGCTATAGGCAAAGCATAATTGTCAAGGGCAAAAAACTCCTTGGAATACCTTAGTTGAAATTCTACGTCTTAGGAGACTGAACCTCTCAAAACACCCGACTAGCACATTTTATTACAAACCCCGCGGGGCCATGGTCATAATTACTTGAAACAAAAACTGACTAGCCAAAACTGGCTAGGCACAAAGGGCTGATCATTTGATGCATTGGAACACAAACAGTTATCATGTTTGTCAAATGACGGCTCCTCAGCTGATCCAACTATGGTACAAATAAGTTGGTAACATGTTTCATTTTCAAGCCTGGAGCAACATCTTTACCCCAGGGGCCACTTTCACTATGTTTCGGCCAGCTAAAGCATCCCGAAAGTCATCATTCGGCTAACAGAGTGTCAAAGTAGCATTTTAGTGCTAAATTTGGACTAAATGCACTAAAGTCCAAAGTTAGAAAAATCAATTTCAAAGTCAAATTTGAATATTTTATTATTGGAGGGTGATATGGCATGTGGGCCATAAGTCTTACGACCCACTTCATAATGTATTGGCATGAATAAACCTTGGTTTAATTGATTGTTTGATTTAATATAAATAAAGGGGTGACGTGAAGGTGAGGTAGAGTCTCATGCTAGCTTGATGAGTGGGATAAGCATGAAAGGTGAACCCATCCACTTAATTAAATGTAAAAGTTAAACCTTGGTATCATATGTTAGTGAATGGTGGATACGTGAGGGAGGTTTCACGCCAGCTGGTTTAATGAGGGTGACGCCAATATGAAAGCGCCCACGCTAGCATGTGAGTTTGGGTGTGGGTGGGAGCGTGGACCCGTCCACATTTATAAAATGGCAAATATTAAACCATTGTATATAATTCCAATGATTTAAACCATGGTATGTTAATGCATGGGAATTGTTTAATGGAGAAGGTGACGTCAACCACTAAAGGAGCTCATGTTGGCAAGTATGGAGGTTGCGCTAGTTAAGGGAATGGACCCCTGTTTGAATCCACGTCACTTTAGTTAGCGTTACGGATTGCATGAGATCAAGGGTGATTCACCGGTATGGTCTGAGTGGATGGTTGAGTTAGCATTTACATCAACTAAGGCTCGATCTCTCAAAGGGACTCACGCATATCTCAAAGGATCTCACGCGTATACACTTGGAGATTTCGTACTTGAACTTGATAGGTGATGCTTCCAAAGAAGGGATGGGGCGCACCTTGCCAAGGTGGAGGCCACCTCCCCATCCATTTTAATGCAGGCTCGAGTCTATTGAAGCAATGTGCACTCCAAGCCATAATTAAAATGGAGTTGATTGGGAAATCGAATCTGTCTATTGTACCATTGGCTCTCTTCAAAGCTAAGTCTGATTTAGGTTTTAGGTGGTAGTATTTTGCATAGTGGAAAAAATCGCCTATTTTTCGGCGATGTCCCGAAAAATCGCGATTTTTTCTGGCTGCCGATTTTTCGGCCCGAAAAAATCGCGATTTTTTCAAAAAATCGGACATCGCGAAACATCGAGAAAAATCGGCAAACATCGGGAAAAATCGGCAAAAAATCGGGAAAAATCAGAAAAAATCAGGAAAAAATCGGGAAAAATCAAGAAAAATTGGCAAATAGGGGAAAAAATCGGTAAGGAAATTTTGACCCTATTGAAGTACAAAATTTGCATTTTTTAATGCTTGCCCCGGTTTGCCAATTTTTGCCGATTTTTTCGCCGATGTTGCCGAGAAGATGTTTTCTGGACCCTCGCCGATTTTTTGCCGATGCCGATTTTTTCTACTATGGTATTTTGTATAAGTAGAGGCTCTTGGAGCTCTATTCTTCATGGATATTTTGGGAAAACTTACTCTGCCATATTGTAATTGTGTTATAGCTTTTTGCTAGTGGAAATAAAGTGACTTTAAAGGTCCATATGGTGTGTTGATTCTTGTCATGGGAAGTGCTTCATTTGTATCAAGGTGATTTTGTTCTTGTTTATTACCTATATTTCACTATTTTGATCAAATTGTTAGCTTAGAAAGCTTTATTAAGTCCATAGGGTGGGCATTTGAGTTCAATTTGTCTATTTATGCTGGGGTTTATGTGATTTGGAAGGAGTAGGGTGTAGTTGGAAATACTTATACTCTTCTAATCCCATTTTGCTTTGCATACAATATTTGATCAAGATGTGTTTGTAACTGGTTTCTTGTGCAGATCTCCCAGGTTTGAAGAGAAGTTTGAGCTCGGTTGCTTCTCTCATCTCTTCAAAAGACCTATTTTTTCTGACATTGTGTGCATTTCAAGGCCTCCTAAAGTCGATCTCAAGGCTAAAAAAATTTGGCAAGAGGCACTAGTTTGAAGATCCGTCTTTCAAAACTACATCTTAAAACTCGGTTACTTCTACCTTGGAAGCCCTAAACCTCCTCCTTTCGTTTTTGGCCTCCTACTTTCTCCTAGCTTTCTCCCTCTCTCGCTGCCCTCTTTGCCCTCTTTTTGTCCTCTTTTCCTCTTTTTTGCAGCCCTCTTTCGCTGCCCGCTTTGCCCTCTTTGCCCTCTTTCGCTGCCCTCTTTGGGCCTCCTTTTGCCCTCTTTGCTTCTTTTTTGCAGCCCCCCTTTGGCTGCCCCTTGTCTTGCATTTATCCCTTTCCTTTCTCCTTCTTTTCTCTCTAACTTCCTAGCTCTCGGCCCTCCTCAAGTTTGCCCTTCCATCCCTTTCGTTTTACCTGTAGAATTGTTTGAGCTTCCTCCTTTTCGTCCCCCCTTGACCATTTCAAAAAATTTAAAAAAGCAACAAAGGTTATTTGGTTAAGAGTTAGTTTTGTCTCAATTTTAAAAAGATTAAATAGTTAGATCTCTTTCCATTGTATGCTTTTTCCATTCGTAGATCTCACAATCACATTCCTCTGAAAAAGTGGCATTAGATTTTGCCTACTTGTTGCAATCTTAGAATCTAGGGTAGTTTCATTTTCTTTTTTATTGATTTTAAGCTAATGCCTAATGGGTGCTTTGAGATGACTTGTCTTGTGTAGGTATTTGAAGGACACGAGAACCAAAAGGCTAGATACAAGCAAGTTTTGATCCCAAGGAGCTAGATCTAAAACAAAGAATTATTTCAAGAAGAGAAGCCATTTACACCAAACAAAGAACAAAGCTTCATAAATACCAAGGAAATCCAAAACTCAAAGTCCAAACTGATCTTTCTCCTTTGTATAAGCCCTCAAAAGGATTTAGCTTCATTCCATTAGTTGCATTTCCATTTTAATGGTTGAATCCCCTCATTTTGTACTTAATTAATAAAATAAGGCCAAGTGGGATAAAGCCTCCCATAGTTGGTTTTTCTTCCCCATTTGGGGGAAGAGTGTCTTGTGTGTTCTTAGCTTAAATTTGCTTTAAGTATTTAGAATAGTTTCATTTGTGCTTAGAACACTAATTGTTAGTTTAGTTTGTTTTTCTTTCCTTAGCTTAGTTTATTTTTGCAAGTAGCTTAGCTTCATTTTTATTGTAGAATACTAAATTGCTAGATTAGTTCATTTTGCAAGTAATACGTTAACTATTGAGGCATTTGTTTATCATTTATTTGATCTATTCACTTGTGTTTCCTTGTTTAAAATTTATAAATCTTTAAACGGAACCAAGACTCTTGAACTTTGTCATAAGACGAAGTCAAGAGCACTCTCTATCGGAGAGCATGTAATGTCCTCTTCTGCTTAGGCATTGAGGACCAACCCGCTAACCTATGTGATTCCTATAGGTTCGAGCGAGTACTGACAATCAAGGAATCAGCTGAAGACTGATGCCATATATAGAAGATCTAGGGCATCAATATTATATCACCATTGGGTCGAAGAGGGCCACTAGAGCCAAAGGCCACCTGCATGCATGACATCCGGGCATTATTTAATGATGCATGCACCCGATTAAGTCTCCATGTGCATGCATGCAAGTCAACTGCAAATTAGAAGATAAAGTGACCTAATTAGGTCAAAAGTTAGGGTTTTTGCAGTTGAGAGTTATAAAAGAAAGATAAAGTGAATGGAGAAGTCACTTATGTGATAATTGATTTGTGGAGTCGAATTGGAGAGCTCGGCGAGCTAAGTTGGGGTTGAGCGCATGCTCAACTAACTAGTGTATTTTGGCAGCGAAATCTATCTGCCCTAGTTCATCATCAGGTTAGATCATCCAGGTTCAACACTAGTTCATCATTAGGTTACATTCAACAGTTATTCTGGGAGGTTGATTATTCATCCAGCCAGAGGGTTTCACTGTCACATTGTGTCACCGTCATTAGAGACAAAGCAATTCGTTTTCCTACCTACAGGGTTCGGAACTTCCGCATGCTGCTTCCATCATCATCAGAGGGGTATTATAACCCTAGTGCACATCATCCGGGCTTCCAGCAGCATCTTATTTATTATTCTGGAGCTTATATAGTTTGAGAGGAGGGCGCATTCACTTGTGGAGGACGATTTGGTGTATCTCCTTATTTCTCCGGCAGAATCCTTGAATGCTGGGTCCAGTCTCTTCACCATCAGCTGATCTATATACTGGTATGTACATGCATTGATTTCTCCTATTTTATAGCATCTCAGTATTTTTCTAGGGCACATATTTGCATGCAACTGCATGCATGCAAAGTTCAGGGTTTGCTTTCCTATTTGATTAAGGAGTAAGTCTATTAGCCATCTACAATATACACATAAACATGGAAATATCAGTTTGGGATAATACAGTGGTATCAGAGCTATTTTCCTTGCCAGCTGTGGGCATGCAAAAATTATAAATGAATCCAGGAGACCCATACAACATTACTCACAGGAGACAGAGGTATAGAGACAGAGAAGAGGAGTTAGAGGACATAGATTTGGGGAACAGAGAGTATCAGTTTGAAAAAGGCAAAGAAACAATGGCCGATGATGATAAAATAGCTTTCAATAGTCTCATATCAGCCATAAAAGAACTCACCACTGGGAAAAAAGAAATGATGAGCACCTTCAGGCAAATAATTGAGAAAAATGGGCCTACCCCACACAGTCCCTTATTTTCCAACAGTGATAGGGTATCCACCAGCAGTAGTAGGGAGCACTTACATACCAACATGCAGAGCCATCCCCATATACAGGCCTTTCCGACCTACTATGCCTCAATTCTTGGATAGTTGAGTTGCAGTGCCTCTAGCACAAGCAAAACCAGAAGAACCCACGAGTGCCTATCTGAGAGAATATAGGGCTTTAGGAGAGGACTTCCATTCAGCCATTACCTTCACTAACTTTTGCCACTTTAAAAGTAAGAACAAACCCAGAGCTTACAATAGGCCATTCACCCAGAACCTAAGTCACATGGTTCGAATTCGAATTCGAGTTCGAGAACCATTTGATTCGGTTCGAATTCGAATTTTCGGATGAGATTCGTTGAGATTCGACTTGAGATTCGAATATATATATATATATATATATATAATATATATATATATATAATAAAATTATTAATAAAATATGCTATTTAAATAAATTTTAACCTATAAAATGAAATATATTAAGCTATTGATAGGGCAGATTTACACCGAAAATGAATTTAAATTGGCATATGTGAAACAAAGATGCAGATAAGGTATTAGAAGTTGAACTAAAGCACTGCAGAAAATAAGAATATATTTTTTGAAACGAAACGCCTTTCTTCTGCAGCAAGAGACAACCACCAATCGGTCAAAAGATATAATTTATGAAGAATAAAGAATATATTGATGCCCTTATCGTAACATCCATTGCATACATATAGCAAGATCTGGGAAGGCTCTCATTGATCTTTCGGAAGTGCTTGCGTTAGTCGTATTTACTATTTAATCGAGCTTCAATAATTCTGGAAATTTTTTAAACTATTAAAATATCAGGACTTCATCAGTATTACTCTAAGACGCGTGACATATCATACGATTCATACCTGTAGCAGGCTGTAGTCGTCCGCTCAAGCCTCACGCTGTGTTGCTGTGGTGTAGACTCAGTCACTCCATTGTCCAGAGCAAGAAAACCACAAAAAAACCCTTTGTCCTCCTGTCACGATTGTGCTGTGTGCCGCACTGCCGCCCGCGTGAGTTTTGGAGGAGCCCGCGCGCGTGAATGTGGAGCCCGCCTGCCCAGTGCCAGCTGCGTGCGACGCAGCGACCCAGACGAATTCGAACCGAATTTTTAATGAAATGCGGCATTAAATTCGCGTTAAAATTCGAATTCGAAATAAATTCGAATTCGATTAAATTCGAATTCGCCTTTAAATTCGACTTTGAAATTCGTCTTCAGATTCGACCTTCAAATTCGGCGAATTTGATTTGATCTTTTTTTTAATGAGATTCGGCGAATTTCGAACCTCAAGGTTCAAATTCGCCGAATCATGTGACTTAGCCCAGAACTATGAGTTACAACGCACCGTAGGGAAACTGACTATCCCTACCTTTGAGGGCACCCATGGTGGCCCAGCTAGGAATTGGGTGCAGAATTTGGATACATACTTCCAGCTCAACCCCATGATTGAGACAACTGCCATTAAATTGGCTACTTTGCATTTGGATGGAGAAGCACATGAGTGGTGGTACCACGAGTTAGTGACACTGGGTCACAACACCATCACCTCATACACAGATTTTACACAGAGGCTCATTGAGCGGTTCGATCGGAAGGATCCAGAGGTACACTTTAGGGAGCTGGCACAGCTCAAGCAGACAGGGAGTGCAGATGCTTTTATTTCTGATTTTCAGAGGATAGCAGTCATGGTCATAGATATATCAGAGAGGAGGTTGATTATGTTGTTCACTGAGGCTCTCACTGAACCCTTACGGGGATGGGTCAAGTCTTATAGGCCCACCACCCTAGCGGATGCCATCAGACGGACTAGAGAATTGCAGGATGCAGTGCCCAAAAATAGGTTTCCTCTGAGGACCAATTTTCCTATTAAAGATAAAGAAAGGAAACCATGGCCCAAGAAAGAATGGATGGACAATGATACCCGACAGGACCTTAGAAGAAAAAAGTTATGTTTCACTTGCCAGGAACCATGGATACCAGGTCACAGATGTTTAGGAAAAGGAAAGGCCTACTAGATAGAGGATTATTCCGACAGTGAGGAGGATGAGGATTACCAGGATCAGGAGCAGGGAGAGACAACAGAGATAGTTGCTGAGGGACAGGCCTCAGGAGGTACCATTGCTACCATGACAGGGGTTCCTAGATTCCACACTCTTCGGATCAGAGGTACCATACAGGGCCATAGAGTGGGAGTATTAATAGATGGCGGGGCATCCCACAACTTTATTGATGTTGCATGGGTTAAAAAGAGAGACATTCAGACTGAGAGCTTTGATGGGTTTTCGGTAGCAGCAGCAGGTCACACCATGGAGTGTAGTCAGAGGATTCCTAAATTAAAGGTAACGCTTGGGAATTATACAGTGATAGAGACATTCTATGTGGTAGATGTACCTGACATGAATGTGGTACTAGGAGTTCAGTGGCTGTATTCCATAGGGAAGTATTCCACAAATTACCAGACCATGGAGATGGAGTTTACAGGAGCAGAAGGACAGAAGGTGGTATTGAGAGGGATGAATACCTATCCTCCCACAACAGTGACATCACACAGGATGGAGGCAGTACTCCGGCAAGGAGATATTGAATGGGTTGTAGAGTGTATGGTTACCTTCAGGAAACCACCAGATGAGGCCACACAACATCCAGCAGATATAGAGGCCTTACTACAGAAGCACAAGGTAGTATTCGGAGACCTTCCAGCAGGTCGACCTCCAGATAGGGGAGTTGAGCACATTATGGAGTTAGAGGAGGGGACCCAAGCAGTTATCACCACTCCTTACAGACATCCCAAGAGGTATAAAGATGAGATCGAGAGTACAATCAAGGAACTACTCAAGCTGGGATACATCAAACCTAGCTCTAGTCCCTTTGCATCTTCAGTAGTGCTAGTGAAGAAAAAGGATGGAACCGTACGCATGTGCATTGATTATAGGGCACTCAATAAGAAGACTATAAAGAACAGGTATCCCATCCCTAGGATTGATGAGTTAATGGATGAACTACAGGGGGCAAAGTACTTTTCCAAAATTGATCTCTGCTCAGGGTACCATCAGATTCGGGTCAAGGAATAGGATGTTCCAAAGACCGCTTTCCGTTGCCACTACGGACATTATGAGTTTCTACTGATGCCATTTGGGCTCACTAATGCACCAGCTACTTTCCAATCATGCATGAACCATATCTTCAGGACATAGTTGCGTAAATATATTCTGGTATTCTTCGACGACATATTGATATACAGTCGAACTTGGGAAGAACATTTGAGACATCTTGATGAAGTACTTGGTATTCTACAGGAGCAGTCACTATATGCCAAAATGTCCAAGTGTGAGTTCGGCATGCAGGAGATGTTGTACTTAGGACATGCGATAGGAGCCAACGGGGTCTAGGTGCACTTAGAGAAGATTCGGGCAATTTTGGATTGGCCTACACCTAAAAATGTGACAGAACTGAGGGGCTTTTTGGGCCTTTGCACCTACTATAGGAGGTATGTTAGCGGATTCTCACAAATGACCGCACCCCTCACAGATCTTACCAAGAAGGGAGCATTTAGTTGGTCGGAGGCAGCACAACAAACATTCGAGAAAATGAAGGAGTTAATGAGTTCATGCCCAGTATTAGCTTTTCCAGACTTTTCTCAATCCTTTGTGTTAGAATGTGATGCTTCAGGAGAGGGTATTGGGGTAGTTTTGATGCAGAACAACCACCCCATTGCATTTGAGAGCAGGAAGCTCAAAGACTATGAACACCACTATTCGATATATGACAAAGAGATGTTAGCTATCCTCCATGCGCTAACCAAGTTCAGGCAGTACTTAGTAGGTGCCAGGTTCAACGTCAAGACATATCACAACAACCTGAAATACTTCCTAGAGCAGAAAGAGCTAAACAAGAGACAACATAAATGGGTAAGTAAAATTCAGGCTTATGACTTCGAGATTGAGTACATAAAGAGGAAGAGCAATGTATTGGCCGATGCACTTTCTAGACGACCAGCTACTTTATCCCTTATGAGCATCTCATCAGATTGGAGGTCTCATCTTTTGGTTGAGTACTCCAAAGATAAGTTTGCTTGCGAGCTATTGGATGGACAAATTCAGGATGATAGGTACAGGGTCATTGAGGATATCATATACTACAAAAACAGAATCTTCTTGGTTCTAGAGTCTCCCCTCAAGAAGAAAATCTTTCAGGCATCGCACGATTCACCATTAGCAGGGCACCAGGGGTTTCTCAAGACCTGCAGACAGATTAGAGAAAGGTTCTCATGGAAGGGCCTCAAGAAAGATGTGATACAACATGTGAGGGAGTGCAGCTTGTGCCAACAAAACAAAATAGAGCACATCCACCCGACTGGTTTACTACATCCCTTACCTATTCCCGAGCAGAAATGGGAGAGCATTTCTATGGACTTAATTACTGGGCTGCCCAAGGGTCAAGGCAGAGACTGCTTGTACGTAGTAGTGGACAGATTGACTAAGTTTGCTCACTTCTTTGCCATATCATCAGATTATTTAGTAGCACAGGTAGCAGAACTATTTTTTAGAGAGGTATTTAGACTCCATGGGTTACCCAAGACCATTGTCAGTGATAGGGAGAACAAATTCACTGGAGCCTTTTGGCAAGAGCTTTTCCGGTTAGTGGGGACCGAGTTAGCCATGAGCACAAGTTATCATCCGCAGAGTGACGAGCAGACAAAGATTGTTAATAAATGGATTGAGGGATACTTGAGAAATTACGTATTAGGTCAACACAGGACATGGATCAAATGGTTACACTTGGGTGAGCATTGTTACAACACCACCTACCATATGACCATTAGGATGACCCCTTTCCGAGTCATGTATGGGTATGATGCTTCTACTTTTGTAGACTGGATATTTGGCGATACCAGGCCCCCCAAGGCCAAGGAGTGGATTCAGGAGGGTCAAGATATCCTCAAGATACTCAGGGAGAACATACAGGCTGCTCAGAATCAACAGAAGATATATGTAGACAAGCACAGAGTTGAGCGCAGTTTTGAGGTGGGAGACTTCGTTTATTTACACCTCCAGCCTTACCGACAGTCATCTCTTAAAAAGAAAGGAGCAGAAAAACTCCAACCTCGATTCTATGGTCCATACAAGATAATTCGGAAGATCGGAGAGGTAGCATATGAGCTAGAACTACCCCCAAAGAGCAAGATTCACAACGTATTTCATGTCTCCAATCTCAAGAAGGTGGTTGGTCAACAGATTGTTACATCTTCCGAGCTACCTCCGCTTGATGACGAGGGGCAATTGGTTCTGATTCCGGAGTGCATCCTAGAGGTGCGAGAGTAGAAACTGAGGAACATAATCATCAGAGATTACCTGGTTCAGTGGAAAGATCTGCCTATAGAGGAAGCTACTTGGGAGGCAAAACAGGTATTATAGCACCCAACTTTACAGTTGCTTGAGGACAAGCAAATTCAAGCGGGCAGGATTGTAATGTCCTCTTTTGCTTAGGCATTGAGGACCAATGGGCTAACCTATGTGATTCCTATAGGTTCGAGTGGGTACTGACAGTCAAGGAATCAACCAAAGACTGATGCCATATATAGAAGATCTAGGGCATCAATATTATATCACCATTGGGTCGAAGAGGGCCACTAGAGCCAAAGGCTACCTGCATGCATGACATCTGGGCATTATTTAATGATGCATGCACCTGATTAAGTCTCCATGTGCATGCATGCAAGTCAACTGCAAATTAGAAGATAAAGTGGCCTAATTAGGTCAAAAGTTAGGGCTTTCGCAGTTGAGAGTTATAAAAGAAATATAAAGTGAATGGAGAAGTCACTTATGTGATGATTGATTTGTGGAGTCGAATAGGAGAGCTCGACGAGCTAAGTTGAGGTTGAGCGCATGCTCAGCTAACTGGTGTATTTCGGTAGCGAAATCTATCTGCCCTAGTTCATCATCAGGTTGGATCATCCAGGTTCAGCACTAGTTCATCATTAGGTTACATTCAACAGTTATTCCGAGAGGTTGATTATTCATCCAGCCAGAGGGTTTCACTGTCACACTGTGTCACCGTGATTAGAGACAAAGCAATTCGTTTTCCTACCTACAGGGTTCAGAACTTCTGCATGCTGCTTCCATCATCATCAGAGGGGTATTATAACCCTAGTGCACATCATCCGGGCTTCCAGCAGCAGCTTATTTATTATTCTGGAGCTTATATAGTTTGAGAGGAGGGCGCATTCACCTGTGGAGGACGATTTGGTGTATCTCCTTATTCCTCCGGCAGAATCCTTGCATGCTGGGTCCAGTCTCTTCACCATCAACTGATCTATATACTGGTATGTACATGCATTGATTTCTCCTATTTTATAGCATCTCAGTATTTTTCTAGGGCACATATTTGCATGCAACTGTATGCATGCAAAGTTCAGGGTTTGCTTTCCTATTTGATTAAGGAGTAAGTCTATTAGCCATCTACAGTATACACATAAACAGGAAAATATCAGTTTGGGATATTACCTCAAAAGGATTTAGCTTCATTTCATTAGTTGCATTTCCATTTTAAGGGTTGAATCCCCTCGTTTTGTACTTAATTAATAAAATAAGGCTAAATGGGATAATGCCTCCCATAGTTGGTTTTTCTTCCCCATTTGAGGGAAGAGTGTCTTGTGTGTTCTTAGCTTAAATTTGCTTTAAGTATTTAGAATAGTTTCATTTTTGCTTAGAACACTAATTGTTAGTTTAGTTTGTTTTTCTTTCCTTAGCTTAGTTTATTTTTGCAAGTAGCTTAGCTTCATTTTTATTGTAGAATACTAAATTGCTAGATTAGTTCATTTTGCAAGTAGTACATTAACTATTGAGGCATTTGTTTATCATTTATTTGATCTATTCACTTGTGTTTCCTTGTTTAAAATTTATAAATCTTTAAAAGAAACCAAGACTCTTGAACTTTGTCATAAGACGAAGTCAAGAGCACTCTCTATCGGAGAGCATCTGTTTTGCACGTTTACTGCATTTAGTATATAGATTAGTCAAAGACTCTTGAACTTTGTCATAAGACGAAGTCAAGAGCACTCTCTGTCAGAGAGGTTCATTGTGATTTAATTAAAATTTGCCACTCACATCCCCTTTCTAAAAATTATTTTGTTGCTTTCCATCGCCAAGTATGCTCTTCCAACCCTATAAAGTTGGATTTTTACTTAGAACGGTGATTGGATTTGTTAATCTTACAAGTGATAACCATAATAAAATCTTCACCCCCATAAACGAACGAACCAATGTTGTTTCGAGAGATACTCAGGTAGTGGGGAAATTCCTACAGGCGGCGCCAGAAATCACCGTTGTCATAGAGTTCTAGCTTGCTGGTTAAATCCACTGGACACCTAGCCTATAGTATTGGACGGTCCGTCAGGTCACCAAGGGGAGCCACTGAAGGTATACTTTTCCGGTTGGACTCATACCTTGCTTTTTTATCCTTAATAATCAAGATCACTAAAACTCATAAAATCAACCAAGATAATTTGCACAACATTGTCACCAACATTATTTGAGACTTGTATCTTCAGCATCCCCAAGCACTACACATTTTGACTCCATTTGGAACTGGTCACTTTGAACTTTCATATATTAATTAATCTGGGCCATTTGTCCATTGGGAATTTGTTTAAGTTATTATCTATCTGTGGATGCCATTTTATTGCATCGAGTGAAGGGAGGTGCTCTCAGTCTAGTATGGGGGAGATCCTGTCATGTTATGGCCTAGCCGACATAAAAAAAACATTATGTTAACCGACATAAATAAAAGAATAAAAAAAACTATATTGTGGATTCATTACACTAAGAGAAGCGAGGTGCTCTCAGCCCAGCATGGGGGAGATTTTGTCACATTTTCACTCGGTGCTCTCAGTCCAGTATGGGGGAGATCCTGTCACGTTATGGCCTAGCCGACATAAAAAAAAATTATGTTAACCGACATAAATAAAAGAATAAAAAAAATTATATTGTGGATTCATTACATTGAGAGAAGCGAGGTGCTCTCAGCCCAGCATGGGGGAGATTTTGTCACATTAGTCACATTATGCTAGCCTAGCCGACATAAAAAAAGACATTATGTTAACCGACATAAAAAAAAAATAAAAAAAAATTCTATTGTGGATTCATATATTTATATAGTGTCCACTCAATCCAAAATCAATTCACCAAATAATAAAACTAAATGAAAATGAATTAAAAGATCCATGTTAAACCCGGATTTACCACAAAAGTGATCAAAATGTTTGAGGTGTAATTTTTTATGAACATTTAAAAATTTAAGATAAAAATAACTTACACCTAAAAAAATTGGATCCCTCTCGGTGCTTTCTAGATCTAGATTTAAGATGGATCTATGCTGGTTTGTACAAGTCTTCATTATATTGTTTATCTACAATCTTGTATCTGCAACGTGGATTGCTCTTATCTTGTGTTTATCTCATTCATTACAAAAATTGTGATTTCATTAAAAAACTCCTAAACAACACCCATCCGCATTCGCAATCATAAAAACACTTAAAAAGCATAGAGCCATAGACAACTCTTTGTAGGGACTACCCCCCCTTGGCTTCGTTAGGAGTTTGCCTAAACGGAGGAGCTGGGATTCAGGTGACAGTACTTGGCTCATTGCTTGCCCCCAAGGCCACACCTCTCCAACTTGTAGTGAGGAGACAGCTTCCGAAAGATTTCTGCTGCTGGTGTGCATCTCGGCAGACAACAGGCATGAACTAGAGATGACTTGCCGTCTCTGTTGGAGTTCCTGCGCTGATTGTGGAGTGTGGGGGAGTTTAAGTGGAATGATCATGTGGAGGAGGTGCCACCTCCCATGAGGTAGGAGACCTCCTTCACTTACCAAGCCACATCACATTATCCAATTCGTAATTTGATGAACAACCCTTTCACGCCAATTAACTCGCATGCCAACCACCTTCACGCTAATCTTGTACCGATTCATGACATGAGACTTAGGAAAATCGCATGGTTTGGAATTTAGTACATGGTATATACCACAAATAATATGCGATACTATCCTTTAAATGATGAGTCACATCATATCATCCATTCGCTAATCAAAGCGTGGCCCACACTCAAGACTTAAGAGCAAAGTGTGAGTTCAAACTTCAAACCTTGGTTTTAAAATGGTAAGTGAAACATGTTTTTAAAGTGATGCTTCTTCCTTAAGAAGAATTCTCCCACATGGGACCACCTTGCCACATCATCTTTTAACCATTAAAATAATCACCTTTTTGACTTTTCACTATTTTGACTTATGCCAAAATGATGCACTTTTAGCATTTAGTAGTAGGGTCATCACAAACCCACTCTCTTCGAACTATGGATGACTCTATTTTGAGGTGGGTATGCGTGCTCCTTCATTTGTATCTCATAATATTTCTCCATGACCCCCTTGTTCAACTTAAGGGGCGGTGTTGAAAGTATGGGTTGTCTTCACTTAAGGCCATGTGCTGACCCACTACTTGGTGTATTGAGGGATTTAATCAGCCTACATATGGGTAAGTTATCAACTTTATCGTTTATGACTATGTCATCCTAGACACCCAACCCTAGAAGGATGTGTATAAATACACATACTTGCATTTGTAAAACATATTCATTCATTATTGGATCAAGTGTGATAAACGCCTAAGGGCACTTTTCTAAATCTCTCTCTCTCTCTCTCTCTCTCTCTTGTGCTAATTTGCTACTCTTGGAGTATTGCTGGTTTTTTGTTAAGTATTTGTCTTTCTTGCTCATGGCTGTAGATCCTTGTAAATGCTGTGATAAGTCTAAACGATTTTTACATGATTGGATTAGGGTTTGATGAAAGGATCACTGTAGATCATCTTTGAGTTCTCAACACCCCCTTCCATTAGCTCCAAATACTGGGTCAACTCTAGACAAAGAGGCATTCCTTGGGCCAGCTCTAGTTCCTCTTGCTAGTCTTCTATACACAGATTCTTTCCTTCAGTCTCGGATGTTAGGAGAGCCTCCCATTCAACTTTAAAGGAGGACCACTTCTCTCTTTTGCTTGATGCCAAGCACTTGGACCTTGAGGCTTTTTCCCTTGTACTTGGTTTCAAAGCTTTGCATTTCTTTTTTGCATTGAGATAGTTGAGCTCAGATAATATAGATTAATGCTGATTTTTGCTTTAATAGGAGTGACCTTTGCACTCCCACTATGTATGACCACTTATATACTGAGTAGTCCCATTGACGTACTTTTGGTCAT
The DNA here is from genome assembly GCA_001517045.1 of Pseudotsuga menziesii. Classification (NCBI taxonomy): domain Eukaryota; kingdom Viridiplantae; phylum Streptophyta; class Pinopsida; order Pinales; family Pinaceae; genus Pseudotsuga; species Pseudotsuga menziesii. The sequence goes on along the minus strand of LPNX010686008.1, from coordinate 198,536 downwards.
TTGCTGGACATTAATAAACTTATCTTTCCATCATATCTTATCTCATCATAGACCTCTAGTCTACTGGAACTTGACTTCAGACTTAGCAGGTTCACAGTCTCTGATATTGCTTTGATGTCTTGTAGAGATTTAAGAATACATGCATATAATATAGGAGATGTGGAATCACATATTTTTTTGATTGGAGCGATGCATTGAGGTGGGTATGTTTTTATTTATATGTGCAGTGGTTGATCTACCCGATTATTCTAACTACTAACACTTTACTCAAATGATGGTCACCAAACACTAATGTGACTTTTAAGTTTTATTACACTTCATTATATGTTAACATTGACTCCTAATGTTATTAGTGTTAATACTCAAAGAAAACTTGCCTCATTTCAAAACGTTATTATTTCCGGATTCTATTCTTTGTTGGAGATGCTTTAGACACTTTGAATGTACATTCTGGTTATCGTACTTTTTGCAGCCTCTTCGGCCATCTCAAACCACTTGTGGATATTAGCATTAAAATTAAAATTCTTACAATAATGATTTTCATCATAAGGATAATATTTGGTTCTACATAAAAGAAGAGCATGTTAGAATTTGAACAATTTGTTTGGAAGTTCATCCACTTTTGACCAGATGGATGCAGTTTTGTTTTGAATGATGTTATGTTGTGGTTCGTCTTAGTGTTTGGGAACTGATGTCTGTGATAATGTCTGTAACTATTTCCTCTCTACAGAGGTTTAGATGAATACTTGGACCTTTTGGGTGCAGTTTTGTTTTGAATTATTTTCATTTTAGGATTTTATTTTTCTTAATGTTCGAAAACCGATTCCTGGGGTAATGTCTATAACTAATGTCTCCATACACAGGTTGGTCTGCTTCTTGACAGGCAAGAGTTCCAAAAAAGAGTCCAACATTACTGCATGAATCGTGGTCCACCTGAGCATTGGCTTAAACCTGGCCCTTTTCAACGTGTTGAACCTCAGCAAGCACTTGGCAATCACCTTGCAGGAAAGGATAGGTTAGAATTTGCAATGCTCTCAACTTCATTTACCTTGTGTTCTTTGATTCCCTGCCACTTCATTTTTTCTTGTAAGCTATCTATCTCAATTTCTCTTTCTCCATTATGTATTCACAGTAGCTTGTCTCATGCATGGTTGTACTTGTGGTTATTCACTCTAATTAATAGTACCACTTTTTTCTGAAAATTGACATTTATGCGATATTTTTGATGACACTGTCGTACGTACTTTGAGTAGAATGCAACTTTGAAATTTGAGCTTTTCATGCTAATTTTTTCTCTAGCTTCTGGGTTTGCATGCATTTTCCATTCTTGGATTTGTATAAGTTTGTCCTTAAGCCAACATATGATATTATCAAAGGTAACTGCTTTACAAAACTTCTATAGACTGTCTGCCACCTCCATGTCTTTTAATTAAGTAGACGATGCACAAATTTTTGCATTTATATAGTAATTATATAATATTAATCTAATTTAAAATCATAGCCTATGCAGATGCCAAATTTATGTGTGAGACGCCCTCGTTTGTGGGACAAGGGACCCCCTTTATGCAGTGATTTGAGTACTTAGTCTACGGTAGTGTACATATCTGTTCTTGCAAAATTTAACAGCCTTGTGATTGTAAGGAAAATTGGCTGCTTAAACGAGCAAAACTCAAAGATCTAGCCCTAAGTGTCATTTTGCTTTTGGTAAAAAATGGTTTAGTAGTTTTAGATCTAGTTTGTAGCTTCATGAACTTTTCAATTTTGCTTAAGCTGTCACTCAATTGTATGATTTGTTTTCCCTCCCCAAGGGAGGTTCTTTTTGATGTCTTGATCCTGATTTCCCGACAAGGGCAGGCACCTTCCTTCACTTTGACACTATAGGTTCTTATAATGGCTACTCTAATATGTATCTATGTTTGTATTTTTACTGTATATGAATAGAATATATTTTGAGCTTACAAAAAATAGTGGATTGGCTGATATCTTTTGTCTTTTGTTTGTAATTTCAGATGATATGATCGATTTTAATAAAATAAATCTTTTTACTCATGACTTTTTAATTAAAAATATATTTTTGAATATTTTAAATTAAATGTATTTCTAATGTTTTTAGATTTAAAAAATAAATTTAGTTATATAGTAGTAATACATTATCGTGTAGTCTAAAAATTCCACGATTTGGATAGCAATAAAAGGATTTTTCATGCATGACTTTAAAACAATCTGATCATAATTTTTCAAAATCCAAGTCACTGTTGTCAAGTTCTGGAATTTTGGGTGCGCTAGTGGTTTTTGAGGGTGATGAATCCATTTCTACCATCAAAATTGCAATTAAATCAAGTTAAATTCTGATTGCGCCAAGAGGTGCTCTACAACTTAGTATGAGGGAGATGTTGTAACGTTCCTACCTAATAAAATAATAAAAAATAATAAAATTAATTATCCGTAAAAAAATGTCGGCCAGAAAAACAACCCAATATGGGGGAGATGTAATGTTTCTACCTAACAAAATAATAAAAAATAAAGAAATTTGGCATTTGCACATGGTTTTAAAACCATGTGCAAGCCCTTCCTAAACAACCCATGGTTTTAAGAACATGCGTTAAAATCATGGCTTTACTTTACTGTGTATCAAAATTGTTACATTAACATCTACACTAAGAAGAGGTTTACATCTGACCTCTTCTCAGGCATTGCACCTAAGGAGCTATTCGAGGAGAGGTTTGCACCTCGAGACTAGGATTTGGGTCTAGGCTAGTAAACTAAAATAAATGAGATTTGGTTTGATTGTTAAGTGGAGTGGTTGATATCTTTTGTCTTTTGTTTGCAATTTATCAGCTAAATTTAATAAAATAAATCTTTTTACTCATGACTTTTTAATTAAAAATATATTTTCGAATATTATAGATTAAATGTATTTCTAATATTTTTAGATTTGAAAAATTACTTTATCGCATAGTCTAAATATTCCACGATTTGGGTAGGAATAGAAGGATTTTCCGGTCTTTGAAAAAATCCAATCATAATTTTTCAAAATCCAAGTTATTGTTGTCAAGTTTTAGAATTTTGGGTGCCTTAATGGTTTCGGAGGGTGTTGAATCCATTTCTATCATCAAAATCACGATTAAAACACAATTAATTTCTGATTTTTCAAAACAAAACAAAAAAAAGTTAAATCCCAGTAAACAATGGTTGTCCTTTCGTCCAAATCATCGAATTTTTAGACAACTTCATACATTATTGAGAATTTAACACAATCAAATTCAATTTTCAATTAATCGTGTTAAGGTTTTTATAATTAAAATATATTTTTAAATATTATAAATTAAATATACTTTAATATTCCAGAATTTAATAAATCAATTTAGTTATAGTGTAGTAATTCATTATCGAGAGTTTAACACAAATAATTCGAGTTCAATTCCCAACTCATCATGTCTAAGGTCTTTTTGAAAATCGTCACGACATTTTTACGAGGTAACATCACAACATTTTTATGAGGTAACCTCTGTTTGATAAAATATGGAAATTTGAGTTCTCACTCACGTATTTGTTTGTCGAGTTATGGTCTAACATCAATTTACAGGGATTGCCATTAGGATAACCCAAATTCATATTGCTTCAATCAGCATGTTGATGATATAAATTAACCTTTACACCTACCAAGATGGACTTTATTTGCAATGGGTTTACATAAATGCATGTTTATGTGAAAAGTATGTTTCTATAAAAGAAGAGGAAAAAAATCTCAATAAAATTTAATGTAAATTAAAATAATTATTTAATGGTTATAATTATTAATAAAAAACATAATGTAAAATAATTATTTAATGGTTATTAATATTAATAATATAAAGATTTTAAAATCAAGTTAAAAGATTTAATGGTTATAAATCGTAATAAATAATGATTTGATGGTTATAATTATAAATAATATAAAGGATTTTTTTAAAGCGAATGATTTTTAATATTATTAATTAAATGCAAAATTCATGATGGCTCAATATTTATATTTCTCTTTAATTTAATTCATATGAATTAATTTGTAGTATTATTTATTTGTATTTTTAAATAAGAGATTAATTATGTTCTGTAAGACATAATAATAATAAGTTAATACAAAACACATATTTTCTTTGTTAATGAAAAAATCATACTCAATAAAATTCATATCGAAAGCATTTTCACCATTTCTAGTGAAAGGGCTTGCCAGTCATAAAACCGTTGTCCAGAGGAGTTGTTTCTAAGGCTTCAATGTGTAGAGTCTATCACTCGGGCTTGGGCAGTATCTACCAAGGCCACACAAGAGATGACAACAGATAAGGAACCACAAATTATTAAAGGGAAATCATGTAGAATACATGCTTTTAAATAAATGTTAAGTAGTGACCAATGAGGAAAGGGCAATGATAGCCAAAAAAAACTGAGAAACAAAAAAATTGAAAGAGTGCACTTCAAAAGTGTTTTTTTTTTTGAGATACAATGATGCAAGGTCACAACCAATGACCACTGACTCTCCACTGACTCTAGAATGGGAACAATGTTTAGACTTTCAGGTTTGTTTTTTTGTTTTTTCCTCTTGATTACATATTGTGTTTCTCTTGAATGGGAACAATGTTTAGACTTTCAGGTTTGCTTTTTTGTTTTTTCCTCTTGATTACATATTGTGTTTCTCTTGATTACACAATGCGCTAGACATCATATTTATTAGGGTATCAACGTCCTAGGTAATTGCTCTACGTTATCATTATGACCAAGGTCATGCATCCACCCAAACTAAGCCACCCATATGTATGTAAAGCCTCACCAAAGGTCTAAGAGACCTAGTGCTCTCCTATCAAGGTGAAATCAGTTTTGGAATAATTCCAAAATATGTGTTTTTACCATAAAATTGTTTTCTGTAACATTAATCAACTACCTTTGAATATGTAACTTATGAATCCAATGCCTTCAAAAACATGAAAAAATACTCCTCCATAATGATAGAACATCATACATTTCTAGAGTGATACCCATCTATAATATAGTAGCCAATATTTCACTTATGTCAAACTAAATTCACTAAGCAACCAAAGAAAGTAAATATCGAACAAAAGTACTTCAATGCTAGTTACAACCCCTGGGTACACTTCACTTAACAAAAAACACACTTTGGGTTAATAAAAAAGACATTCTTGTGAA